>JAJHZJ010000169.1:4735406-5102402 GCA_023548195.1 Bettongia penicillata ogilbyi | reverse complement strand
GGGAGGAGGAAGCAATTTGAAGTCAACACTTGGGGAGGGACAGGATCAAAAGACAGAATATAAACAATGAGGGGCAGGATAGGATGGAGGGTAATTCAGTTAGTTTTACACAACACGACTATCATGGAAGTCATTTGCAAAAACTACACAGATAGGGCCTATATTGAATTGCCTGCCTTCCCAAAGGGAATGGGTGGGGAGGGAGGGATGGGGGAGAAGTTGGAACTCAAAGTTTTAGGAACAACTGTTTAGTATTGTTGTTGCAACTAGGAAAGAAGACATACAGTTAAGGAGGAATAGAAAGTCATCTGGCCCTACAGGAGAAAAGAGAAGATGGAGACAAGAGAAGGGAGGGATGACAGAAGAGAGGGCAGATTGGAGATAGGAAAAAATTAGATTGCTTGGGGTATTGGGGTGGGGGGAGGGGATAAAAGGGGAGAAAATTTGGAACCCAAAAATCTGTGAAAATGAATGCAAAAAGTTAATTAATTAATTAAATAAATAAATAAAAAAGAGAATAATACATTATGATCAGGTAGGTTTCATACCAGGAATGCAGGGCTGGTTCAATATTAGGAAAACTATTAGCATTATTGATCATATCAACAACAAAACCAACAAAAACCACATGATTATCTCAATTGATGCAGAAAAAGCTTTCGACAAAATACAACACCCATTTCCTATTAAAAACACTGGAGAACATAGGAATAAAGGGAACTTTCCATAAAATAATAAGCAGTATCTACCTAAAACCTTCAAGAAGCATTATATGCAATGGAGATAAGCTAGAGGCATTTCCAATAAGGTCAGGGGGTGAAACAAGGATGCCCATTATCACCATTATTATTCAATATGGTACTAGAAATGTTAGCGGGTAGCAATTAGACAAGATAAAGAAATTGAAGGAATAAAAATAGCCAAAGAAGAAACTAAGTTATCACTCTTTGCAGATGATATGATGATATACTTAGAGAATCCCAGAGATTCAAGTAAAAAACTACTTGAAATAATAAACAACTTTGGCAAAGTTGCAGGTTACAAAATAAACCCACACAAATCTTCTGCATTCCCTATATATTAGCAACAAAGTCCAACAGCAAGAGATAGAAAGAGAAATCCCATTTAAAGCTAGAGTAGACACTATAAAATACTTAGGAGTTTACCTGCCAAAACAAACCAAGGGATTATATGAACACAATTACAAGACACTTTTTGCACAAATAAAGTCAGATTTAAGCAAATGGAAAAATATCAGTTGTTCATGGGTAGGCCGAGCTAATATAATAAAAATGACAATTCTACCTAAATTAATCTACTTATTTAGTGCCATACCAATTAAACTATCAGATAATTATTTTCTAGAGCTGGATAAAATAATATCAAAATTCATTTGGAAAAACAAAAGGTCCAGAATTTCAAAGGGACTAATGAAAAGAAATGCTTGGGAAGGTGGCCTAGCGCTACCAGACCTCAAATTGTATTATAAAGAAGCAATTATCAAAACCACTTGGTATTGGCTAAGAAACAGAGGGGTAGACAAATGGAATAGACTTGGCACTCAAGACACAGTAGGCAAGGAATATAGCAACCTCCTCTTTCATAAACCCAAAGATCCCAGCTTCTGGGATAAGAACTCACTGTTTGACAAAAATTGCTGGGGAAACTGGTTAACTGTGTGGCGAGAAATTAGGCATAGACCCATGCCTGACACCGTACACAAGAATAAAGTCCAAATGGGTACATGATTTAGGTATAAAGATTGATACCATGAATAAACTGGAGAAGCAAGGTATAGTGTATTTATCAGATTTATGGAGAGGGGAAGAATTTTTTTCTAAAGAAACGATAGAAAGCATTATGAAATGCAAGATAGATAATTTTGATTACTTTTAAACTGAAAAGTTTTTGCACAACCAAACCCAATGCAACCAAAATTCGGAGGGATGTAGTAAATTGGGAAAAAATTTTTACAGCTAAGCTCGGGGATAAAGGCCTCATTTCTAGACTATATAGAGAACTGACTCAAATATATAACCATACAAGTCATTCCCCAATTGATAAATGGTCAAAGGATATGAACAAGCAATTTTCAGGGGAAGAAATCAAAGATATCTATAATCATATGAAAAAGTGCTCTAAATCACTATTGATTAGAGAGATGCAAATCAAAACAACTCTGAGGTACCACATCACACCTGTAAGATTGGCAAACATGACAGAACAAGAAAATGATAAATGCTGGAGAGGATGTGGGAGAGTTGGAACACTAACTCATTGTTGGTGGAGTTGTGAGATCATCCAACCCTTCTGGAGAACGGTTTGGAACTATGCCCAAAGGGCTACAAAAATGTGCATACCCTTTGACCCAGAAATATTGCTACTAGGACTGTATCCCCAAGAGATTATAAAAACGGGGAAAGGGGTCCCATGTGTACAAAAATATTTATAGCAGCACTCTTTGTGGTAGCCAAAAACTGCAAGTCAAGGGGATGCCCATCAACTGGGGAATGACTGAATAAATTATGGTATATGAATGTAATGGAGTACTATTGTGCCATAAGAAATGATGAACAAGAAGACTTCAGGGAGGCCTGGAAGGACTTATATGATCTGATGCTGAGCGAAAGGAGCAGAACCAGGAGAACTTTGTGCACAGCAACGACCACAGTGTGCGAGAGTTTTTTCTGGTAGACTTGGAACTTTGTAATAACACAAGAACTTACTGAGAAAAAAAAAATCCTAATGTCGGTCTTCTAAGGCAAAATGCCTTCCACACTCAGAGGAAAGAAATATGGAAGTCATTCGCAGAATGTAGGAGATCATGTTTGTGTGTGGGTGGGTTTCAGTGTATTATGTTTTGATTTGTTATATGATTTCTTCCATTTATTTTAGTTCGACTACATAGCATGACTATAGTGAAAATGTGCTCAATAGGAAAGTATATGTAGAACCTAAACAGAATTGTATGCTGTCATGGGGAGGGAGGGGGGTATTGGGGGAAAGGTGGGGGGGGATAAAATCTTAACTTTAAGGAAATGATTGTAAAACATTAAAAAAATTAAAATTAAAATAAAAAAAATAAAAAAAAAGAATAAAAAAAAATTATTATCTAGGTGGGCCAGATGCCCCAGGCAAAATGTCAGTATGGGAAAGTTCAGGGGCTTTTAGCATGGCCCCATCAGTAGCTGTGGTCTTTCTCCACCTTTAGCTACTGACTGAACTCAAAGTCTTCTAGCACTTCTTCAGTTGGAGCTCATATGAATGAACAAAATTCTTCCAGCTACGTCCATAAACTTTATCTTGGGTTGGGTGGAAGCTTGCTTTATTTGCTTTTTCAGAGCCTCAGCTCTGAAGTTATTTGTTATCACCTCTGGGAAGAGGCTTGCTTATTCCATCAACAAATTCTTCCTGACTCAGAAGCCAGTTCAGTCATTTTCACCTCCCTTACAATTTTGAGAATCCTCCAGATGTATGGGTAGGTACAAGTGTATGAATGCAGTTTATGGCCTGGAAGCATGTTCATGAAATGGACATTATTCCTCTCTGGGCCCCTAGGTTGAGAGATATCTGTTAGGTTACTGGACAGGGTTGGATAACCTGCCTAGTAACAGGTTTTTGTTGGGGCCCTGTCAAAACGTTATTCCCCTTTGGGTTGTGAAATATCTGATGAATTGTTAACAGTCATTTTTTGTTTAGTCCATTTGCATGGTAACCACCTGTGCCCCACCTAATGTTAGACCCCTCTTGCCAGGCAACTACCTTTTGCTGAGCCCCGCACTTCCTGACAACTTTTTGTTGAATAACAACCAGTCTTTGATTGGGTCCCTCTCCTGGCACCTCTTCTCTGTTGGTGGTCCTCTGCCTAGCAGTACCCTGACAACCACCTTCTGTTTGGGGGTTCTTGCCTAGCAGCAAGCCCCACCTGCCCTGTCAGGATTATGTGTGTTGTAGAAACTGCAAGGCTGTACCGAAAAGCACCAAAATGCTTAAAATGCATACACCCACCTCAGTTCGGGGCTATGTCCTCTGGGTCTCTCCATGAGGCAGCTACCAACCTGGCTAATAAATGACGCTCTTGAAATTCCTAATTGATTTTGCCTGTGACTTATTCTCGGTCCATCCATTTTATTCATTGTCTTCTGGCTTTTTTATATGCAGTTGAAGTATTCAAGTCTTTTGGCCTTTTTCATATGCAACTAAGATATTCTCTCGCCTCACAATAGTATTTTATTTTTTCTGATTAGATGTAAAGATAGTTTTCAACATCCACTTTTGTAAGATTTTGAGTTCTGCATTTTTTTCTCCCTCCCTACAGGCCCTCCTCTCTCCCCAACACAGCATGCAATCTGATATAGGCTATACATGTACAATCATATTAAACATATTTCCACATTAGTCATGTTGTGAAAGAAAAATCAGAACAAAAGGGGAAAACCATAAGAAAGAAAAAAAAGAGAAAATAGTATGGCTGCAATCTGTATTCAGACTTCATAGTTCTTTCTCTGGATGGAGACTGTCTTAGATCCTTGCATTGCTGAGAAGAGCTAAATCTATCAATGTTGGTCATTGCCCAATATTGCTGTTAATGCGTACAATATTCTCCTGGTTCTTTTCACTTCACTCCACATCAGTTCATTAAAGTCTTTCCAAGTTTTTCTGAAATCTAACTGCTCATCATTTCTTATAGCACAATAGTATTCCATTATACTCATATACCACAACTAGTTCAACCATTCCTCAAAAAGAGCTTCTATAAATATTTTTGTACATGTGGGTCCTTTTCCCTTTTTTTATTATTTTTTTGGGATGCAGACCTAGTAATGGTATTGCTGAATCAAAGGGTATGCACAGTTTTATAGCCCTGTGGGCATAGCTCCAAATTGTTCTCCGGAATGGTTAGATCAGTTCACAACTCCACCAACAATGTGTTAGTGTTCCAATTTTGCCACATCTCCTCCAACATTTATTATTTTCCTTTTTTGTCATGTTAGCCAATCTGATAGGGGTGATGTGATACCTTAGAGTTGTTTTAATTTGCATTACTCTAATCAATAGTGATATAGAGCATTTTTTCAAATGACTATAGGTAACTTTAATTTCTTCATCTGAAAACTGACTGTTCATATACTTTGACCATTTATCAACTGGGGAATAACTTGCATTCTTACAAATTTGACTCAGTTCTCTACATATTTTAGAAATAAGGCCTTTATCAGAGACACTGGTTGTGAAAATTGTTTCCCAGCTTTCTGCTTCCCTCTAATCTTGGTTGCATTGGTTTTGTGTGTGCAAAACCTTTTACATTTAATGTAATCAAAGTCATCCATTTTGCATTTCATAATGTTCTCTATCTCTTGTTTGATCACAAATTATTCCCTTCTCCATAGATCTAACAGATAAACTATTCTTGCAATTAAGATATTCAAGTCTCCCATCCTTCTGTTGTTGTTCAATGGTGTCTGATTCTTTGTGACCCCATTTGGGGTTTTCTTTGCAAAGATACTAGTGGGGTTTGCCATTTCATTCTTTAAGCTCATTTTACAGATGAAGAAATTTAGACAAACAGGTTTAAGTGACTTGCCCAGAGTCATACAGCTAGGAAATGTCTGAGAGAGGATTTGAACTCAGGTTTTCCTGACTCCAGGCCCAGTGGCTCTCTCCACTGGGCCACCTCTCTGTCTTCTAGGGTGAGGAATATCTATTTTGCATCTGCCGGCTTTCCTTCTTATTTTTTTGATGTATTGGTTGAAGTTTCACTGGTCCACCTTTTCCCTCCCCCTCTTTAGTTCTATTTAATCCATTTAATAAATTTCAAATCTGGCCAGGACCCTGCTCAGTATCAGGGCTTCAAACTGTGCCCTGTGATCTTATAAGGAGCAGTTTAGGCCTTTGAGGGCTGTATGACCTCTGGTGTCCAGAGGAGACACTGCAGTCTTTAGGAAGATTCTTTATCTATAGCATAAATGTGCAAACTGATGTTAGTAGTGCTCCAGGAGAGCAACACCTGGTGGACAATTCAGGTATTGTACCCACTCACTAAATTAATACAAACATCCCATTGGCAACATAGCCATTTTGGACTATTGTCACTACTGTAATTCCCCAAGTTTCACATTACAGGCAACAAAGTATTACACTGATAAGAAGAGAAATATTAATTAAAACATTTCTGAAGTTTCATCTCACACCCAGAAAATTGACCAAGATAAAATATGGAAATAATCAAAGTTGGTAGGGCTATGGGGAAACAGGCATGCTGACATGTCTGTTGGTCAAGTATTTCAAAACACATTTTGGAAATATGCTAGAAAAATGACTAAACTTCCTGTACCCTTTGAACATTGATATTCGTATTCAGCATTTATCCCAAGGAGAATTAAGACAGGTCCCATATTCAACAACATTTGTATAGTAGGACTTTTTCTGGCAAAAACAAAGCAAGAAACACAGTAGGTATCTTTTGACTGGGGAATGGCTGAACAAATTGTCATATATGAATGCAATGAATGTTGTTATACCATAATAAATAATGATTATCAAGTCAGAGAAACTTGGGGAGATTATGAACTAATTCAGGCAAAAATAATCAGAACCAAGAGAACATGATATACAATGGCAACACTAATGTAAAGGAAAATGACACTTAAAATCAAAATTCACATCAGCGTATTGACAGATCTTCAATACAGAGGACTGATGATTAAAATGTATCTCAATAAAGAAGAGGCAGATTGCTGCTATATGCTGTTAGACATGGTTAATGTCTGTATGTGCTTTTGACTTGTACTCCTTTGTCAGTTGGGAGGGTTCTATTCATATAATGGCATTGAGAAATTACAGTGAGATAACTAAAGTGATAGGGAAGATCACACAAGATAAAATGAACATTTTCAATCATATAAAATTTAAAAGGTTTTGCACAAACAAAATCTAAGATAGTAACAATTAGAAGGGAAATGAGTAATTAGGTAAAAGTCTTTCCCAAAAATTTCTCTGATCAAGGTCTTATTTCTAAGATATATAAGGAATTGAATCAAAATTTTAAGACTAAGAACCATTCTGCAATATTTCAAAGGATATGAACAGAAAGTTTTAAAAGGAAGAAATCTAAGGTAGCAGCAATCATATTAAAGATGCTCTAAGTCACTAATAATTAAATAAAAAGTAAAACAATCCTAGGTTTCTACTTAATGTTTTTTAGACTGACAAAGATGACAGAGGAAAATGACAGTTGTTGGAGGAGCAAGTTCAACAGAAGCACGAGGGCGTTGTTGGTGGACCTATGAACTAATCCAATCATTATGGAAAACCATTTGGAAAAGCACCAAATTATACATATTTTTGTTTAACCATACCATTTCTAGGCCCATCCCACAAAGAAATAGAAGACAAAAATGATCTATATGTAGAAACATTTATAGCAATATAGGGGTAGCCCAAAATTGGAAACTAAAGTGTTATCCTCCTTTTGAGGAATGAATGGCTGAACAAATTGTGGTATATTAATGTAATGGAATAATAATAATAGATTACATTTATATAGCACCTTATGGTTTGATATAACATAGAAAATATTTATTAAAATATTGTAATTATGAAATATTTAAAAATATTTCTCATTGATCCTCCTGACCTGGAAAGGTAGGTGCTATTTTTATACTCATTTCTACAGATGAATAAACTGAGTCAAACAGAGGTTAAATGACTTACCCAGGGTCATACAGTTAGTAAATATCTGCGGCAGGATTTGAATTCAGGTCTTAACTGCGATTATGATGATGATGATGATGTCATAAGAAATAATGAAAGACAATTTCAGAAGAAATTAGCAAACTTTTATGATTGGATGTAGAAATAAGTGATCTGAAGAAGGAAAGCTGTATATACAATAGCAACATTAAAAAGAACAACTCTGAAAGCTTTTAGAATTCTCTTCAATGCAATGAGTCCAAAAAGAATGAAGATGAAATATGCCACTCATCTTCTGACAGAGAGGTGATGAATTTAAAATGCAGAAAGATTTATATATTTTAGGCATAACTAAAGTGAGATTTTCTTTTTCTGGACTATGTAGATATACAATGAGGCATTTTAAAATAATTGCTCAGTTGGGGAGTAATGGGAAGACAGATTAATAAAAATGCTGAAAAAATTATTTAATACAGTTTTAAAATGAATGCTAATGATATAAAATAAGGCAGAAATAAAGCATTTGAAATGTTAATGGGCTAAATTTGTGCATAAAATAGAAGATAACCAAGAATACTAAAAAACAATGAAATGACTGCATACAAACATAAGACACAGGTATACTTAAAATGAAGGACTGGAATAAAATATAGTATTATTCCTAATATAAGTATTGAATGTATTATTATATTGCATATCCCACGATGATTGTTATTTAAAAACAAAAGTATTCGTAAAATTAAAAATATATATTAAACAGAATAAGCACCTGGAATAAAAAAATGCAAACAAAACAAAACTAATATACAAGAACTACAACAATATAAATTTGATCCCTTAAAGCCAACACGACTCAGATCAAATGCGATGGACAGTGATGATTCCAAATTAGCGATAGGGTCTGAGCCCCTGGAGGATTTCATTGATATAGATAACTAGAAGGCATTGTTGAGGACAAGGATAACTGAAGGAAAAGGTGGGTCAATCATGTAGCAAGAAAGAAAGAAAAGCCAACCACAGACAGTCTGAACGCTAGATTGGGACCCCCAAGACTATAGGAGAGGCAGAGGAATACCTCTGGTTGAACCTTACAGGCAATATTTATGGAAAAATATGTACACAGTGATCTCACAGGATGACTTCAAGGGTGTGGAGAATTTACAACCTGCCACAGTGGATGGAATAATATTGTCTGGGTCAGGCCTGAGGCAGGATAGTCTGCTAGTTCATGTTCAGGATTGGGATAGAATGAAACACTCAGTCATAGACCATCTAACAGGAGGTCCAGCAAGGACACAGCAATGCTTCACTGAGCACAGCAACCCTGCCTGTGCATCTGACATGGTGAGCCGCTGGTGAGAAGTGTGTGAAACCTGAGGAAGGATCTGTGAGTCCATGGTTGTTAGCTTTTGTACTCAGGAGACCAGTCCACCATATCAATGGTCTGAACCTTAGTACCAAATTTTGAGGAGTTTCACTCTTTTAAGGAAAATTAGCTTAACCTGTGGTAGATGTTTCTACTTACTCCTTAAAGGTAAAGACCTAAAGGTCATCCAGGGAACGTTCCACCCTTTAAATGACCTTAACCATGACTGCATCACTGGGTTAGCCCAGGGGATAATAAAAAGTCTAGCACAGGCAGCCCTGGAAAAGGAGCTTAGAAAGAGAAGCAAAGAAAAACAAAAATGGACAGTACAAAAGACAAGTGAGGTAATAGCCCCAGGAGGAGTGATTGAATATGGAGAACTGAGGGCAGAAAGCCCCAGACTTCACCCCCTTGGTCCGTTGGAGGGACTGGGTCTCACATCTGTTCCATGTGGTGAGTGAGACCAAAATTTAGTAGTTCACAATGGGTCGTCTGATGTAAAGCAGAAATAGCACCAGAAACATAAGCATCACAGGGTGATGATGACATGTCTGGCTATCACCAACCTTCATCGTGAGCCAGAGGTCAGGACCCTGCTGTAAGCAGACTGCCCTGGGGCAAAGGTCTATATCTGTGTAACACTGCCACTCAGGACCTTCCTTTAGTAAGAATTGACCTGTCTGGGAGCCCCATGAGGTGGGGGTAGAATCTGAATCAGGGCAAAATCTCTCTTCTGAGGAACTACCTCCTTTCTTCTTCAGGGGTGAGGTAGACAATTTCACCTTCTATTTCTAGGCAGGAAAGCACCAACCTTTTGTTGTTTTCAGTCATGTCTGACTGTTTGTAACCTGATTTTTTTTTTTGTAAAGATAGTTGAGTGTTTTTTTATTTCCTTCTCAAGTTTATTTTACAGATGGGGGCAACTAGGTGGTGCAGTGGATAGAGCAGGAGTCAGGAGGACCTGAGTTCAAATCTCACCTCAGACATTTGACACTCACTAGTTGTGTGACCTTGAGCAAGTCACTTAAACCCAGTTGCCTCATCCTGGGTCATCTTCAGTCATCCTGATGAATATCTGGTCACTGGATTCAGATGGCTCTGGAGGAGAAGAGGCTGGTGACCTGCACAGCCCTCCCTCACTCAAAACAAAGTCAAGTTCAAGTCATGTCATCATGTCTCTGATGACATGGTCTTCTTTGGGCAACAAAGGACGAACACACACATTTTACATATGAGGAAACTGAGGCAAATAGGGTTAAGTGATTTGCTCAAGATCACACAACTCGTAAGTGTCTGAGACCAGATTTGAATTTAGGTTATTCAAGTCTTCCTGGGTCTAGGCCCCAGCACTCTATCCACTGAGCAACCTGGCTGCGTTTTTCAACAGCTATGTCCTTTTTTTCTCCAAGTTGTTACTGATGAAGAGTTGTCTGATGACCATTGGGTACTATACTGGTAACATTGTCAAAATGTAACTGCTACAGGAAGCATAGGCCTATTGCGATGGGACTTATAATGGCATCCATTCCATTGCTCTCCTTTGCCAAGATTAACACTGGCCTCTTGCTCCCCATATTGTAAGGCCAGAGGGCTGCCTCTGCTCTCCAGTGCTTGGGCCCAAATGATTCTCCCAAATCTGTTAACAGTATGTACACGGGGAGGCCTGCTATCACATGTTCTTAGATCTGCTTAGATCTGCTGATCCTTTATAAAAGGAAAGATAACTTTTGAGGGGTCAACAATCACTTTAATTACATTCAACAAACAGAAAACACAGAGAAATCAAAATCAATAGACAGAGCTTCCAAACTGTCTGACATAAGCAATACATATATCATAAACCAACAGACAGAGCTCTACTGCCTGGATCAAAGCAATATTGCTCTACACCTTACATACATCCCTGGATTGAGAGAGCCTTTACATCTGAGCAGTCAGGGGTATGAACATACGGCCACTCAGGGTCTCACCCAGGTAATCACAAGATCCTTCTCATAAGCACACCCTCAAAGTAAAACACCAACCTCCCAGTATGTATAATGAAGACTTGGCTCCTGACTGGCTGAGTCAGCAGTCATGAAACTCACATGAGTCAACATAGCTGTGAACCACCAGGACTCAAAGGGGACTGAAAACAACCCCAAACAAACATCCCACCGCACTTGCTACCACAATATACCAATGTGCTGTGCTACCCAAAGTTAGGGCTTACATGTCAAGACTCACTGCCCCTGACTCATGTACCATATTGATGACAGGAACTCACACATGGGATAGTTCAGGCAAGCCCAAGGGGGTTCTGGTTCACCATGCCAGGGTGTGAACCCCTCATTCTGTCAATGGTCATTCTGTCCATTTTCTACACGAAAACTTCTGCTACCAGTCACATCTGATTAGGAGACGCAGGAGCTCATGACCTCTTGAAATCACAAGAGTGCTACCAAGGTTAGGAATGTTCATCTCAGGATTGCTCTTCATCTACCCATGCCCAAGGAAAGAGACACAAAGCAGAAAAGGTGATCCAGTCTCAGTCATCTAGGTCAGTCGATGGGTGAGAAAGTGTTAGAGTTCACAATTCTGGAGCAAGAGGAAAGTTTTCTCTCCTTTTTTACTGACACAACCCCCCTCCCCACCTTTAGAAATCAAATTTGTACATTTGTCCATTATCTCCAATTTTGAAACAGTCTCTAGGGTTCTGAGCACATTTCCTTTCAGTGACTCAATGTTTTTCACCAAAGAATCCCAAGAAATTTCACACAGCACTACTTTCAATGGTTTCCCAGACACCATATTAAAAAGTTCCAAGTAGTTCATTAAGCACATTTCTCAGAAAAGCCCTAACTGAACAGTTTTCAAGGAGGGCCTTGCCTATCACAGCTGGTAGGTCTAGAGGTCACAACCAACCCCACAAAGTTATACAGATTTACCAAATGGCATTTTATGACATTTATCGTTGTCAAGACACAGTACTTAAGGATCCCCAAGCACATGTGTTTAGTCTATCCCATAGATCTTTTGATTCCTAAACCCCTGGGTCAGTGTGGCTTCCAGTCAGAATCGCAGCCAGAGGCATCAGAGCACCTCATCACCCCCTTTCTCTGTGCTGCCTTCCCCCACTTCAAACATGAAGTCATTGTTATGTAATCCTCTTAATTAACACCAGGGCATGTCTGATGCAGAGTCATTCAGATTTGAAATTAAAATGAAAGGAAGCTTATTTGTCAATGACATGGAAAGGATATTCAGCAAAGATGGAGTGTTGGTAGAGTTGGGCAGATTGTCTCCACATTTGCTGTGGTGGTCCCTACAAGTCAGACGCATGTGTTAAACATAAGGAAGAAGACTTTGACATTACACACTGGCTTTGGACTCCTGTGATCAGGAAGTTAGATTGACAGTTTGAACCTTACTCTTCTGAACCAATCAGATCTTAAATATCTTTTAAGAAAGAACTAAGTTTCTAGCCTGTAAGAGGCAGATCTTGCATCTACAAATGTTGCCAGACTCACCCAAGTATATAATTAATGGTAAGCTATAATGACTAATTTTTAAACATCTATATGAATCATGTTAATAGTTGTTATTGATAAATTGCCTCTATCCACCAAATCCAATCATATTCATGTACTGAGGTGGTTCCTCATCATGGTAATTCCATTTGGATACCATACTTCAGTGTAAATTCATTTAAATTCAAAACAAGCGTTTTTTGAGTTCAAAGCACTCCTTTTATGGAAGAGTCGGATGGTACCATATGCTCTAGCATTTTTTCCAGGTGCAAGTAGTTTCAATTAATCATTAGTATGAAAACTTGAGAAGATTCAAAGGGTCTTTCCCGGGGAAAACAAAATATTGGTTCTACCTGTAGGTAACCCTTGTTGCATGCAGATGCCTTTGCTGAAGTCATTTGGTTTTCTTTGTGAGTGAGAATATAAATTTAACTCTTAAGCGTCAAAAGACCTTATTCTCTTGAAAACTGACATTTAAAGTATATGGAGCCCATTGCAACTCATAACATAGGATTATTTGCACCCATAGACACTTGTAAGAGGATATGAGAACAAACTGACATCTAGCACTTGTCGAAAGCTCATTTATGACATCTGATGCTTCAGAAACACAGCCCAATGGAGAGGCTAGAAATCCATTCATCTAAATTTTCCAAGTTCTGTCCTTATTAAGATTATCTGAAAGACAAGTCCCAGAACCACATTTACTCAGCAGAAGAAATGTTTTCCCTGTGTTCAATGTTCTATCCTATGCCTTTATAGGGAGTCCTTAGAGAATTATCTGTTCTATCAGTGTGTTTCTAAATCCTAAATGAATAAAAAAATCTTTCAGGCTTTCAGTCATCTCTTTATTTCCAAGTGGTTACATAACAATTTATAAATATGCCCACCATTTCCCTCCTCCCTACAAAACCCTACCCCAAATCTAAACCCCCACTCCCACTTTAGTGGGACACCTTCTTTTCTTCTAGGAGAGTTCTTCCACTTGACCTCATTTCCAGGCTAGCTCTGCTGCAGTCCCTGGAGAGGTACTTACTGAGGCACTTAGCCCACCCTTTGGGTCCCTGAGGCTTAGGGACTTGGATGAGTGCGCTTGAAAAGTTCCATCATCCCAGAAGTCATGGGGTAGGAATGTCTCAAGGCCAGTATCCATTCTGTGCTGGGTGGTGGTGGTGGTGGTGTGTGTGTGTGGCAGAACAGCTAGGCAAGCAGGAGTTGGCATCAGATGCCCTCACAGTGTCTGTGGCTGGTATGGACAAGTCCCTGATGAAGTCTAGAATGCCCTTTGATGCCCTACTAGGTACTAAAGTCCCTTGGCAGGATATCCCACACCTGTCCAATACCCATAGTAGAAACTTCACCCTTTGCAGTGTCTCTGATTCAACCCAGTGGTAACTCTGCCTTCCCAGGGGGCTTTAAGTCAGACTCCCCATAAATCCTGTGGAAGCAAGACTGCCTCAGGTGACATGGTGCTCTGATTCCTCTTCTTTTCCCTCAGGCACTTTCAGGAATAATCAGCAAACTGTAATCCCTTCATCCCTAGCTAGTGGTCATGGCATCCCAGGGTCTCAGTCTCAGCTAGGTGCCAGGCTTTGCCGTCCTCTTGGTGTGGTCCACTGAAGTTCAGGGAATTTGGGATACCCTCCTCTGGGATTGGGTAAGGGGGCTCAGGGGGTAATGGAGGGTCTCCAGGCCCTCGCGTTCCTCCCAAGACTGGTCCATTATAGATATAGATGTTGCCTGTGACAGTGACTGAGCCACCTGTCACATGGATACCATTGGTACCTGGTGGAAAAAGGAGCAAAAAGTAAGGTAGGAGTACAGCCTCTTTTGCCTCACCCCGCTCAGAAATCCCTTCTTTTCCAATTTTTTCCCTCTTTTCCTTTTAGGCTTTTAACATCTTTTGTTGCTTTGGTTAGTCTCTCTCTTTGATTAAAGCAATTTCTGCATGAAACTCTCTCTAGCTGTCTGTCTGGATCTCTCAGTCTCCTTTTCTCGGAATTTTTCTGTTTAAGGATATTCTGTGTCCTTAATCAGCCCCTCTCCATGTGCTGTCCCTCTCTCTTCCTACACCCTGTGCTCCATAGCCCATCTTTCATCTCTTACCCCTCCTCTCTCCCCGTATTTACCATGGGGCAGCTCCTGGCCCTGCTCCGCAGGCTCTGTGCCCTGCTCTCTGCCCTGACCCAGAGAGCTTTGTTGATGTAGGATTTCTGTTTCCACTGCTGGTGCGGGAAGACGTTCATTGGGGGCCAGAAGGGCCTCTCCTAGGAGTGGTTCTACCAAGTCAGGGAATTTCTGATTTGTTCTAGGGACATCTTGGTTTGGGGGAGGATTCAGATCCCCTCTCTGTAGGAAAAGAGAGCCTAATCAGTGACTCTACCTTAAGACTCCAACAGTTTCTATGTACCCTTAGTGCCCAATCCTGTGCAGAAAGCCCTCCTCCCCCAATACTGCCCAAAATATCTTTCCACCCCAGGCTATGTATTTCCCTCCCCTGTTCCTATAGATTTTGTTCTGTTTTCCATGCTGCATGCACCCTCAGTCTCTTTCCCTCCTACATTCTCCTTGGCTCTCTTTACCTCTGGTCTCCTCTTGAGTAGTAACCCTGCAATGAAAACAAAAATGACCTAAGGTCCCCGTTCCTCTCCCCAGGCCCCATCCTCTTCCTAAGTTCCCACATGCCACACCATTCACCTTTCTCCCCATCTTGATACTTAGTTCTGTCTCCCTAGAGGCCACAATTAGTCCCCTCCCCACTCCAACCTTATAAAAAATAAAATGGGGAAGATGAGTTGGATCATTGAGGGTACAAGAGGAATGAAGGGGAGCGCTGCAGAAATGGGGCATTCATTGATGCATCCATCCAGATCAGAGGCCCCAACTCCCTTCCCTCTCCTCCTACTCCCTTTTACCCAGTTTCTGGCAGAGAGAGGGATGCCTCTTCCAGGCACAGGAGAAGACAGCGATAAGGAGTAGAATGGAAACCATGGGGACCAGGATAGAGAGCAGCAATATTGTCCCTATAAGAGAAAGACATAGAATTGAGATTCCTGAGCCTGGAAAAGAAGAGGCAGACAGGAGATCCCAAGGTGAGCTTCTGTTTCCCATCCTTTCCCTCTTCTGCCTTGTAAAGACAGAAAAAGGGAAAAATAGCCTTGTACTGGAATGAAAAGAAGCTAGGTCAGTATAACTGACTTCGAGTGGGAAGGCATCTCGTTCAACTCCCTTACTGTGTAGATAAGAAGACTGAGGCATAGGAAGGTTAAGTGACTTATCTAAGGTTCTGTGGGTTCAAATCTTCAGGATTTGAACTGAGGTTATTTGCCATTACATTCAGTAATTTTTCCACTGTGCCACATGGATTCGAGGTTGTGCTGTACCAGAAAGAGGTTTCCAAAGAGGACTATCTCCTTTCATGGTGATGTTTGAAGATAGAAGAGATATCCCTCCCTCCCCATATATCTATGATGAAGATGGGCTAAGGAATAAGCCAGAACGCTCTGGCCCTCCTAGCTTCAGAGAAATATGAATGGCATTCCCATGTCCCTAAACCAGAATAGCTGCTCCCTCTGCTGGTACTGGTCATACCTTAAAGCATATAGAAGGTCAGACCTCCTAATTACAGACCAAACTTCAGATAAGAGAGGGGACTGTTCCTCTGAGCACAACCATCTTTTCTAGCAGGAGGAATCACCCCCAAAGGCAGCAGGGATTAGTTTCTGGCCTGTTGGGGAACCCAAACTTTGTGTATTTTTCACGGGTACTTTCCTAAGTTAGTGGATATTTGCCTAGTTTCATTTGTGAATATCTTCAATCCTTCTCCAGGCAAAGGAGTGGGTATGGGTCTTATGCATTCTACTAGAGAAGTCATAGGTTCAAATTCAGATGCTAAGATATAATGTTGGGGGTAGCCAATTTCCTAGCCCTTTGGGGGTCCAACTGTCCTATGTCTAAAACTCAAGGAGAAAATTCTTTCTCACTCAGAGAAAGTCCCAGGACAAAAATGTACACACACACATACATATACATGTATATGTGTATACACTGTATTTATGTATATATGTATATGTATATATGTGTGTATAAAAACCTTGAACATTAAAAACTCAGAAAACTCTATGTACACACACACACACACACACACACACACACACACACACACACATACACACATGACCTTGAGCATTGAAACCTCAGGAGCATTACTTTGGAGGCAACTTGACCTAACAGTATTAGACTTGGAGTCAGAAAGACCTGATTTGAATCCCGACTCAAACATTAATTATCTCTGGGTAAATCACTGAATTTCCCTCAGCCTATTTCCTTACCAGTAACATGGGGATAATAATGGCATCTACCTCACAGGGTTGTTCTGAGGCTCTAGTGAGATAATATATGTAAAGCTCTTTGCAAACTTTAAAGTGCTACATAAACACAGCCCTGCTATTTCTCATCCTAACTCATGGTTTAGGGAGCCAGCACAATAGAATTCAGTTCCTGGGGGAATATGTATGCAGCATGGCTGAATAGGAAGAAGGTAAGACTTGGAGGTAAGCGATCTAGTCTGAGTTCTGATATGAACTAGATATTTGACCTTGAAAAAGCTACTTAGCTCCAAGGGCCTCATTTTCTACATCTCTAAAAAGAGAGGGTTGGATCAAATGATTAGGTTATATTATTGATAATTATTAGTTATTAACAATTAGCACTGTGTCTGGAGTCAAAGGACTTAAGTTCAAATCTCCTTCTCTGATGATTACTACCTAGGTAGCTCGGTGTACAGAGCGCTGGGCTTGGAATCAGGAAGACTTATCCAACCTCAAAACTGGCCTCAGACATTTGGTAGCTTGTATGACCCTGGACAAGTCGCTTAACCCTGTTTGCCTCAGTTTCCTCATCTGTAAAATGAACTGGAGAAGGAAATGGCAAACCACTACAGTATCCTTGCCAAGAAAACCCCCAAATGGGGTTATGAAGGATTGGACATGATTCGATAACTTTAGACAAATCATTAATCCTCCCTGGGTCTCAGTTTCCATATCTGTAGAATGAAGGGATTCGATGAGATGGCCTCTGAGGTTCTTTCTAGTTATAGATCTATGATACCTTTGGATATGAAACTATCAGTTCATAAATTTAGGAAGAATAATGACGGAAAAATGTTTTTATATACATACACATATAGATAGAAATATCTACACGCACATATTTATCTATATCTGTGTCTATCTAGCTATGATTCTAGTAACAATATTAAATAATATGGCCATTTATAGTATACCAATTATTGTATAGGATCTTATCTGATAATAATGATGATAAAAATAATATTTAAGCCTATATACGTAGTGGGAAATTATTTGGCACATACATTTTGTATGTAACATTTCTGAAATATATATGTTTGTATGTAGATACAAAATAGTTAAGAACACACCTTGCTATTTTTCTTTAAGGAGCCCTTGCTACCCCTTCCTCACCCTAATTTTGGGAAGAATTCAGACACTGATTTCTCCCCATTTTAGAGGTGAGGAATCAACTCTATATGGGGGGAAAACGTATTGATTTCAGCTCTGCTTCACATAGCCCAATCCATGGACCCTCACCTGGCTTCTTCCAAGGTGAGATCTGGCATCTGGCATCAGACTCGGCAGTACCAGGAACAACAGTCACCAGGCCCTGTGCCTCACAACTGAGGAGAAAAGAGCAAATGGACCATGTACTCATGAACACTTTTGCCCACTATTGTTACCTGGTGTGTCAGATTTGGTACATGTTGGCCTGCCAACATTTTGTGACTCCCAGAAATAGTGGGGAGAAAATAAAGGTATGGCCACAAAATGTATGAGGTAAGTTAGAGACAGCTCATACTCAGCAGGAACGGGAGGGAAAAGAAAGCTGGTGACTCCTATTTCAGGGGAAAAGGTACTTACTTGGTATGAGGTTGGCACCGAATGTCAGGAGATGATATGTTCTGGAAGTACCCCTCTCTACAGGGAACACAACTGTTGTCAAACTCTCCAACCTTATCTGCCAAAAGAAGTAGATGTGAACTGGATGATACCCACCTAGGATATGGGTACCTTGCTCACCTGACATATATATGACACTCCTATGTTACATTTGTCATAATCTGAAAATTCTTCCCAGTATTAGCTTCTGATTTGGTTTCTTGGTTTGCTCTACCAGCAAGCAGGACACAAAATCTTCACTTACCTGCTGTTTCTCCATCACTTTCTTACACCAGTTTCCTTTCTTAACATCAATTTGGCCTCCTCCCTGCCATCATACAAGGGAGGTGAACATATGGGATAGGAGGGTTTTTTACCAAACGGAAGATCCATCTAGTACTCACCCAGCTCAAGATAGACTCAAGAGAGTGAAGGTATTACTGGAGTCCCAGAAGCTTATCATCCCCGCCCTTCTCCCTTTCCCTGGCTGCACCCCCAATCCTTATCCAAGTATCCAGTCATTTCCCTCTTTCTCTCAGCAACCTCTGACCTGTCAGTTCTGGTTCTGTGCCCGGTGGGCAGGAGCTGAGCGGCTCACAGTGTTCACATTCAGTACCCCTTTTGGGGCAGTACATGCCCTGGCGGCATCGACATTGGGTTTTCTTGCTGGCGTTGCAGGGAGTTATCTCCTCAAAGCCTAGCACTGGGATAGATGGGGAGAAACTCAGAAATAGTAGTATGGTTCCCAAGGAGAACTTGCCCACCCTGTATCTCATACGCCTCCACCCAGGGATTTCTCCCAGGCACTGTCTTGTGGTAGCTTACCTTCATCACATTGGCGGCAAAGTTGGCAACCACTGAGGTGGTTCCAGAATTCATTATAGGAGCCTGGCTGACACACAGAACATGTGGTGTTTCGGCGTCCATCACAGTAATTACTGACAAACATACCTAGAAGGATGGGGGATGAATTAACCTTGGTCTGTCTGCCCATCGGGGTTTCATGACACTGTTAATGAATACTGGAGTCAAGACTCTTGAGGAGGCTTCATTTTTCACTTTAACATTTTTAATTCTCTGTTTTCCTGTATGTAAACTGAGGCAATCTACCTCTTGGGGTGTTTTGAAGAAAATCTAGCTAATAGGTATGACAATTCTTTGAAAGAGGCAAAATGCAAAACCAAGTCAGGGCATTATTTTTTTCACCATTCCTGTTTCCTAGTGCCCACTCCAGGTTTCTCCCGGGTGCCTGATCTTCTCCCGCCCGGGGCTGACCTCTGATCCTTTCCTGAGTTGGGTGAGAATGCCGGTCAAGGGAGGAAGAGGATGGATTTGAGAGTCGTTGAACCCTGTTGCCCTGCATGGATCCAGCTTCTCCTCCACCTCTCCCAACCATCCTCTGCCTTCTCCAGCCCAGCTGCCTCCCACCATCTCCGTCTCTCACCTGGAGGGCAGCGGGAACAGCATATCTGGTGTTTGGCTTCATAATATTCCTTGTCTCCACACTTGGTGTCCGGAGGCCCCTGAGGGTAGATGCAAAGATGGGCTTCATTAAGGGTAGGGAGCTGATGGGACGGTAGAAGGAAGGGAGGAATGAGCCACCTACCCTTTCTCCCTTTGCCCTGTTCCACCCTTTGCCCTACTTGCCTCACCTGTCTGAGTTGATGGCCAGCCAGAAGCCCAAAGAGGCCTAGGATGAGAGGGCCCCAGACCAGGCCCTGAAGGGAACAGGCAGGGGACAGGCGCATGGCGTCCATACGAGAGAATAGGGGAGGGGCAGGGGAAGTCAAGACTTGCAGAGGCCTGGAGAGGGACCCTGGGTATGCGAGTTCCAGAGCCCCAGGCAAGGGAAAGCAGAGGGGCTTGAGATGCCCCCAGGGGGCCGCAGGGAGCGGCGCGGGCCTGGTCTCCCAGGCTCCTGGTGCTTAGCTCAGGAAGTGGGAGTGGAGCTAGGCCTCGGGGCGGGGACAAGGAGAGCTGGGAGCTGCCCATGGAGCCTGTTGCAATCGGGAAGAGGAACAGGCTGGGCCAGAGCCCACACTGGGCGGCTGCGTGTCTGGGAAAGCACGTGAGGGCAGGGCTAAGCTGGAGGAGGGAGGAAGGAGGGGTGAGCAGAGCAGGCCAGAAACACAGAACCAGGGGCTGCCGGTACCGCGGGGGGGGGGCAGCTGGGAAGGGAGCCAAGGGAGGAGTCTTCAGACAGACCTGGGACGGAGAGACAAACAGATGGAGTACCAGATAAGATGCAGGGGAAGCTCACATATTAAGACGAAAGAGTCTGGGGCCACAGCCACCTGGGATAAAGACCAGCAGCCTGGGGAGTCCAGGGGAAAGGGAATGGCTGCCTTAGCAAGCCCCCTGAAAAGCCGAACCAAGATATATTTCCCTTCTGCCTGTATCCCTCCTTTTCAAGCATGCCCACTTCACTTCAAGCCTGGGGGCTGGAAGAAGAAGCCCCCAAACCATGAAGCTGACATCTGTCCACTCCGTTATCCTTTCCTCATATTCAGTGAATTCAACATTTATTAAATGCCTACTGTGTGCCAGTGCTGGGCACTGAGTATATAAAGACTACACAATCACATGTTCCCTGCCTCAAGTACTTCACACTCCTCTGGGAGAAGACAACAGCTCCATGAGGTAGATAGTGTAAGTATTATCCACACTTTACAAGTGAGACATCTATACAAACATCTTGGTCTGAAGCCTGGGGACCCCAAATTCTCCAAGGCTGTGTCAGTGGGGTGCAAACAAGGAGTGATTCCCACGCCAATCTTACTAAAAGCCTAGGATGTTGGCCACTAGGAGACAAATTTCAGGTGCATGGCAAACCACCAAACATATAAAATACAAAATTTTCTTTAGAATTGGGCAGATTCCTATATCTTTAGGAAGAACAATAGAGTGGCAGAAAAGAAGGCAGAGGGTGCAAAGAAGTTGCAAAAAGGCAGATTTAGGTTTAATGCCAGAAAGAGTTTCTTAAACATTGGAGGTAACCGTAAGTGGAATGTACTTCCTCTAGAGAGGTGGATCCTCTCACAGAAAATCTTCAAACAAGGGCAACATGAACACTTGTTGGCAATGCAGTGGGGATTGCTTTCTTTTGGTATGGATTAGACTAGATGGCCTCACATGCTGCCCCCAACTCCAAAATTCTGTGATTCCATTTTTAGGCCATCTAAAAACATTAATTTGTGCTGTCGGCGGTGCACCCCGCCCCCAGCCCCCAATGTTTAACAGTTTCGCCTGTGGAGAAAAGATGGAGCAACACATTCTTAAATTTAATTTGCGTTATTAACACTTTAAGTCTAGAATAAGAGCAAAACAATAAATCAAGGCCTGAGTTGTAGCGTTTGCAGTGTTATTACAAAAGGTAATTTACTAGGTAAATTTTGTTGTTCAGTCATTTTCAGTAACGTCCCACACTTCTTGACCCACTTTGGGGTTTTCTTGGCAAGGATACTGTAACAGTTTGCCATTTCCTTCTCCAACTCATTTTACAGATGAGGAAACTGAGGCAAACAGGGTAAGTGACTTGCCCAGGGTCACACAGAGTGTACCACTTGACTGCCCTTTCCAGGTAAATACACTGAAAATTAAAAAATAATCTCTTTGTAAACCCCTATTGATGGTCTATTAGAGGAAATGAACAGTATCCATGTTGTGCCATTTTCGCTAAAATGAAACCAGAAGCCATAAAAAGGTTAGGGATAAGTAAAAGGACATATATGATCAGAAAAAAAGATAGATTGGTCACTGAGTCATAAAATAATAAATGACTCACAGAAGGGCCTCCATTGTGTTGGAAAAGTCTTCATGGGCAAAAGTCACACTGGATGAGAAGGTACAGAATAGTTGCAATCTGCACTGGTGATGGGATACTCATATTGAAGAACTCTGTCAGTGGACAGATAAAGTGACTTGGCCAGGGTCATCCTGTTGATCCGATCCTCTTAATCAGAAGTCTGGAGGCTTTTTACTATATTCTCAACTGTAGTCTCAACAACCTGTTCCATATCTCTAAAGGAAGAGATAGGAGAAAGGAGAGATGTATAGAAGTTGTGGAGAGAGCAAAGACTGGAGCTGGGATGTATGAGTCTTGGGGTTCCAGGTTTATCTCCAAGTCCTTCCAGATAGCTCCTGCAGTTCATGGGGTTTCTCTCTGTGGTGCAGCATTGACAAATATAGTCACTTGAACAGATATTCCCTCGATGTCTATTGCCCATTTATTGATTATCCTGGATGCCCAGGGTGGTACTGTAGAAAGAGAAGTGGAGTGTGTTGGGGTGTAATCATCTGAGGCCTTGGTTGTAAGTGAGAAGGAAGATGTCTTTTGTAGTTCTGGGCAGTTCATCCTCAGGCTGCAGCTAGAATATACAGAGAATGAAAGACTGGAATTAATAATTTTTGATCAGGTAGTGGACACCAACAACCTACTCCCCTTCCCTATTTGTACAGGTAAAATCAGGTTAAAATGAACGTTAGAGGGCAGCCTTGAAAAGCAGGAGTCACAAAGGCACACGAAACTCGTGAAGCCACATGGAAGAGGGAAATTGAAGCAAGGGGTCATGGTTTGGTTTGGTGAAAAGTGAGGAGACTTGTGTTCTAATCCCTCTAAATAACCTTGACTAACTTCTTTGGTCTTTCTTTGTCTCAGTTTTTTCATTTACAAAATAGTAATAATATTACCAGTTCTACCTAAACTCATACAAGGTTCAGTTCCATTCACCAAGCAAGCACTTATTAAGCACCTAATATGTGCTTATATTAAGTACCTAATATACCACAATACCAAGACAAAAAATGAAATATGGAAGATCCTCTAGAGAAGTCCACCCCATGATATTCTATAGGTCTGTATCTATTAAGTCGTAAATGTTTCTCTCTTCTGATACCCCTATCATGCTGGTGCAAGACCTGGACAATTGTAGTGACCTTCTGGTTCTTCTCCTGCCTCATTTCTCCTTCCTAAAGCACAGGCTGACCATACCACTCTTCATTCAGTAAAGCCCAGTGGCTCCCTGTTGTCTCCAGCCTTAGATATCAGCTTCATTCTTTGTGTTCTTTACATACAACGCCCCATAGCCCAACTCTGAGTATTAAAAGCTTTCTCCCTCCTATCTTTCCTCAGGTCTCTTAAAGTTCTACCCTCCGCAAGAAGACATTCCTGATCACCCATGATGCTAGTACCTTCACTCTCTTGATATCTCCAGTTTATCCTGTCTATATCTTGTTTGTGCATAGCTTTTTTGGGTGTTGTCTCTCCCTTCAAAATGTGAACAAGGACTGTCTTTTGCTTTTTTTTGTATTGCTATCACTGAGCAAAGTACCTAGCACATAGTAGGTACTCAGCAAAGGCTATTTGGTTGATTGATTGTAAAGCACTTTATATATAATATATATATATATATATATATATATATTTATATGTAATTTTAGCCTTACAACTCTGGGAGCTAAGTTCTTTTATTATCCCTATTTTTTACAGAGGAAGAAATTGAGGCAAATGGGACTGGATTCGTTATTTATAGCGGGAGGCCTGCTCTACTCACCAAAAGTGGCACCTGGTCATGCTCCAACAGTGAGGTGGAAATAGCACTCAGAGAGACTTGCTACATGAGGCAGCATATGCATTGAGGAGGCCTTTGTTCTTTACTTAGTGGCTGTTGTTCAGTCATGTTCGACTCTTTATGACCCCATTTGGGGTTTTCTCAGCAAAAATACTGGAGTGGTTTGCCATTTTCCCTCTCCATTTTTATAGATGAGGAAACTGAGGCAAACAGGGTTAAGTGACTTGCCCAGGGTCACACAAGCTAATAAGTATCTGAGGCTGGATTTGAACTCAGGAGACTGAGTCTTCCTGGCACCCAGGGCAGTGCCACCTAGCTACCTCTTGAGAGCAGCTAGACTTTTGCAATATTGCATAGTGGATTGCATTTATGCCATTATGTTAGGCATGTATCCGGCAGCCCTCTCCTCTCACTGGTTCTGCATCCAGGTCCTGCTGGGGGTGGGGGAGGCTTTTCGAGGGCTTGGGAACTCCCATTCCCGCAGCAGCTGCCACCTTCCTGCTTCCTTCCTCGGCTTCTCACTCACTTCCCTTCTGCCCCTTCTTTGAGGATCTGACACCGGAAGAAGGGGATGCAGCTAGTGATCTGGTCGCAGCACAGTCTGGAAGGACTCCCCCTACAACTCTCAAACAAATTTCTCTGGGGTGACACTCTGCCTGTTCCTGAGGTGCTTTTGCTTGGCAGAGCCAGATTCTTTTCTTGGCTCTCTGCCTTCCTCCTGTTTGCCTCTGGGAGATCTACCTTCGGTCTTCCCCTCTAAGGACTCCAGCTGGTTGTAGCTGGGTTAGGGAAAAATCCATTAATCCCCTTCCCTGCCTCGGATTCTTCTGGCCACTTTGTTTCTTTAGCTCAGACTATTATGTAAATCTGGAGCTCTGGGTGGTATTGGTAAGGAAGGCAAAATGTTTAACATTTTAAAAGAATAACCAAGTGTGGGGCTGGGAGAACCTGGTAGGATTGGAAAGACACCTTTTTAACCAAGGAAGGAAGGCTGAAAAGGTTGTTCTATATTTTGAGGACAAGGAAAGGAATGAACTAAAAGGAACCCCTTGCAAAGTTTGTATTTTTAAAGTAAAGTCTGTGTTAATTAGAAAAGAAAATCTCAAATTGTGTTAAATTTTAATTTCATTTATCACTAGTACCTAGCATAACACATGACAAATAGTAGGTACATAATAAATTCATGTTCATTGACTGATCACTAAAAATATGTTCTTTATGACTGCACGTTCAATAAATATTTGCCTTAAACATTTTTTAAAAAAATCTCCCTCGGTGCACACCCTAATGTATCGTGCAGTACATGACTATGACCTATGTACAATTGAATGAAAGATGTAGAAAATACAAGATTGCACTGTTCTTATTGTTAATTTTTTTTGGAGGGGGGGAAAGGCAATTGGAGCTAAGTGATTTGCCCAAGGTCACACAACTAGTGTGTTATTGTTGATTATAAAAAAGTTTTTGATATTGCAAAGTAAAATACTGCCCTAAAGACTGTCTTTCATCAAGGTCCTTGCATCCGTTCACCCAAATCATTCATGGTTCCTTGAAAGATATAACAATTTCACAAACCTCTGAACATAAGAAACAGGTGAAGCATAACACATGGAGATGCATGCTTACCAAATGTATTTGCCACCGGGATGAAGGACATCCAGTGCAGAGTCCAAGTTGAAGAGAGTTTACCTGTGGCAGGTCAAGTCCTCCGGATGATCTTTGCAGAAGTTATGCTCTAGAACATTTCAGAGCCTCCTAGAAGATATTTGGTAACCACTCAGGACCTGAAAGTTTTAATATTTGGTAAGCGTTTGCTTCCCTATGTTATATACTTCACCTATTTAGGATCAGAGGATTATTGATATCTATTGTTATATTTTTTCAACCTGATCATCCACAAAGGACAAACTAAGTAGATGACAAATGTTTCTTGCCTAAAATATAGGTGTCAGTTGAATGGAAGCCTATCGGTATCGTCTACCAACATATAAATCTGAACTAGAGAGTATAAATGGACATTGGGCCCAGAATTAAACAGGCAAAGAGGAGTAAGCTGAATATTTTTCAGGAAGTTGCATTGCTCCTTTAATGACTTTAAACTTCTCACTGAAACAAAGTGTTGCCTGATAATATAAATTTTAGACTTCAGTAAGAGCCAAAGTTTGAATTAAGAAGAGCCTGGACCTAATAGTCTCCTTTGTTATCTTAAGTAAACTCAGAGAATGCCTTCTGGTACATCAGGGAAGCAAATGGGGCTGACTTAGTAATTTCCTTAGGAGACCCTTTTCCTGGTATCTTAGTCATAAGGAAAAACACAGATGTCCTGGGTTGTAATTTCAATTAAAACTTTGTTAAAGCTACCCTTCCTGTGCCAGCAGAATGTCTGCCATCAGAGTGGTGGAATTTTCTCCTTATCTTCTATCTCAGAGACATACGCTACAGAGAGGAAATTCACGCAGCTTGGGATCATAAAACGCAATTGACACTACTTTGTTAGTAAATTTATGATTTGTTCAACTAAAAGAGTTCCTTCCTCATGGCAAAATGTATTTAAACCAGAAGATTTCTGTACCAGACAGTCAGATAATTTCTGGCTCCATAATATTATGATTGCCATTATTTTTAAGGGAATTGTTTAATTAAATCATAAAATGTATGCATTTGGCCTATTGCCTTTTCTTTAACCAAATTTTCAGGTCAACATACCATGTGGCTGTAAGACATGGAACACATCAACCTTTGAAGAACTGAAAATGAATATCCCATAGTTGGCAATGGGAAGGCATCTGGAACTTTGACAACCAGGTATAAAGGATTTCATCTGAAAATATGTGATAAAAAAAAAAGATGAATTGGTGAAGTGGTAACAGTGAGGAATGTAGACTTTCCACTTGCTCCTCTGGTATCCTTCTGAAGCCAGGGTAAGCAGAGGAAGACCTCCTTTTGGGAGGATATGGACAAGAATGATATAATCTGAACCACTGTGGATGGTCTGTGATCTACAGAGTTGGAGGGTAGATACAAACTGATGAGATCATGGATCCATTTCTGTTTTTGAGTGGAGAGAATCAAAATGCCTTAAAAATACCTTTCTGGCAGGGTGGGAGATGCATGATAGTGAGAGGTCAGTGAATCCAGAGGTAAGCCTTCCTAGTGAACCTTGATTAATGGACAGCATTAGGTGCTCTAAAAAGTATCAGTTCTATGTTGTGAATTGCTGTGGGGCATGAGGGATGCAGCTCCTGCCTATAGGTAATTCCTGGAGAAACCTTCCTGTGCTCACCTCTCATCTCCATCCCAGGCCCCCATCCCTGGTATGAAGACATAACAGAAGAAAAGGGAGGGGCAGAGAGAAGCTTACATGGGTAAGTGTCAGCTGGCTGACTTAGGGGCACCTCTTGAAGTTTGAAAGAACTAAGAACAGAGGATTGTGGGTAATGTCAGGCAATTTTTCTCCAAACCTACTACTCCCCTCCTGTATACCTGTCTCTCACTCTGGAGTACCCCCTCCAAAGACTCTATGCTTTTATGGAGTTTGTCCGTTTCTCAGCCTGCCCTTCCCTCTATCCTTCCCCAGAGAGTTCCCATATTCTAAAATTACTCCTTATGGATCCCCTCCCCCTTCCACCAAAATGTGCTGTCTGTGGGTCAGGCACTGTGCTAAATCCTGGGGATGCAAAGAAAGGCAAAGACTGGCTCTCACCCCTGAAAAGTAACTGTTATGGGGCAGCTAGGCAGTGCAGTGAATGGAGCGCTAGCTCTGAAATCAGGAGGACCTTAGTTCAAATATGACCTCATCAGCTGACTAGCTGTGTGACCCTGGGCAAGTCACTTAACCCTGATTGCCTTGTTTCTCCTCCCACATCCTCCCAAAAAAGAAGTACCTGATAAACACTACCTCTTAGTGCATCATCCTTTCTAGGGCTATTATCAATTTATCAAGGACAATGCCTTAGCCCAAAGAAATGGAGCTCAAACGTGGAATTTTAGGTAAAGTAGTAGGCAATGGAGGAAGATCTCTTTTTTTTGGAGGGGGGATGGGAGAAAAGGGGAACTAATCAAGAGACATTTTATGCGAAATACACTGTAATCATTAAGAATTATTAAAATTTGAATAATTTATAATCAATTAATCTATAAGCATTTATTAATCATACACTAAGGCACTATTGGTCAAGTAGGTAGCACAATGGATAGAGCACTGGGCCTGAAGTCAGGAACACTCAGGAACTTCCTGAGTTCAAATCTAACCTCAGACACAATGCTAGCTGGGTGACCCAGGGCAAGTCACAATCCTGTATGCTTTAGTTCCTCATCTGTAAAATGAGCTGGAGAAGGAAGTTGCAAGTCCTTCCAGTATCTTTGCCAAGAAAATCCCAAAAGGGGTCACAAAGAGTTGGACATGACTGAAAAAACTGACCAATGACAAGAACAAGGTCCTGTGAGGGGTTGAAGGTACAAAGACAAAAATGAAACAGTCCTTGTCCTCCATAGCTTGCATTCTTTAGGGGGAGACAAGACGTTTACATAGAAGGATGTACCAGATAAACATAGGGCACTTTTGGAAGCATCTGGGTGAATCCAGAAAGGCTTCCTGTAGAGGACTGATGTTTGAGCTGGACTTTAAAATATATGATTATTATCAAAATTATAATTCCCAGCACCTTTAGAAATCATATCACGCAGACTGCCATCTATTTTACCTTTGTCCAAGGCCCTTCCTGGGATCAAATTGGGGAGAAATTAAAGAAAGTGCTTTATAGAATACGTACCACAGTTCACTCAGTCGACATGAACTGTTGAATTGAATTGAAATCTTGGACTGAATCGACTACAAAGCCCCATCATGCAGGATGAAAATAGAAATAGGTCCAAAAAAGGTTCAAATAAACCCAAAGAATCAAATACAACTGAAAGTGACCGAACAACAACAAATCATAATACTTAAAATGCTTCATAGACTGTGCTACATATATGTGGGCATTATTATAAGAACACCTGGGTTCTGACTCCCAGTACAAAAGACACTTTTTCTCTGAATGTTTGTTGTGTACAGGTCTCTGTAGTAGGCACTGAAGAAGTTACGAAGATGAATAAGACATAGCCCATGTCCTCAAGAAGCTTATAAATTTAGTTGGTGAGGTAAGACAAGCATTATAATAGTCTTTTTCTGTGTACATGTTATTCCCCACTTCGCCCAAGTAAAATGTAAGCTCCACTAGGGCAAGCCCATTTTATTTTTTTCATTGTATTCCTTGAAAATAGTTAAATGAATGTTTGTTGAATTGAATTTGGACAGGTGAACTTCGATGAGCAGAAATGGAGATTAGGTAGTTTATAGATAGATCTTTTCTTGTGGGACATAAAGCCTGAGCAAAGGCAGAACCACTGAAGTGGTGAAATTAGGCTCATCTAGATAATTGTAGGATCAAGAGGTCTGTAGTGTGCTCCATTCTCCAGCATTGACTGCATGGTCCAGAACAAATCACTTAAATTCTCTGTGCCTTGGATTTCTTATCTGTAAAAAGATCTCGAAGGTCCCTACCAGCCTCTCTATGCAGAAAGTACAAGCAATGTTTCCTAGTGGACAGAGCAGTTGTGCACAATTGATTTTTGTAAGTGAGACATTATTTTATGCCATGTTTCCTTGAGAGCACACAAGGCCCTTAGGCAAGGTTATGAAATAGCCAGCTTATCTTCTCCTGTTCCAGTATCCTGAGCCTTCCTCCTTTAAAATCTACTTCTAGGGAAGGATCTGATAAGCCTATTTACTCCAAACTATAAATAGCTGGTGACACTTAAGTTTGGCTTCTATGGGGAATTTTTGCATTTTAAGAGGCATCACATAGTCAAAAGGAGTAAACTTGTAATTTTAAAATTCCAGGTTATCAGTCAGCAGTTGGGGCTGGGGCTGGAGTGTGTATGATTTTTTTAGAAGGGGGTGGGGTTAGGACATATATTTTTTTTTGAAAGGGGATGGGGAGTGAAAGATGGCTAGGCGTCTGTCTACTCTGCAGATAAAGCAAAATTATTTTGGGTTCGAACGGGGGTTACCGGGAATATCTGGTTAAGCTAACGATCAAATAGGGATTGTGTTCAAAGATTTAGAAAGACACCTATCCTAATGATCCAGAACTGGATTGAGGAAGTGTTGATGTAATAATACAAGTTTATTTGGGGATACTGGCTCTCCCTGTTTCCTCTTTGCTCATGTGTGCACTCAGACCCAGAGCATCATTTCACCACAGATTGGTGACTGGTTTAGCTCAGGAAGTGAATAACAAAGATAAGAGATATCTGGGGATATGGACTAGATCTGGCTTTCAATTCTAACTCTGTGGCTAATTCGCTATGTGATTTGGGGCCTTTGTTTCCTCATCATTAAAACAGGGGGAAAACCAATTCTTTCGAACTTCACAGAGGTATTATGAGCAGGTATTTTAATAAGAAAGAATCGCCGAGTTGAAAATCCTTAGGGATCTCTGATATCAGTGCTGGTCATAAAGGGGAAAAAAGACTATCTCTGGAAGAAAACTTGTGTGTAATTAGAACCAGGGTCTGGATATGTGGTTTCACTGGTGAAAGGAACTCCCAGGAAGGAAACTCCCTTGACCAATGCAGAATGTCACCTTTATCAATGCATATTGGCATCTTCCTTGCAACTTAAAATCTTAGAAAGTTGCTCAGAGCACTGGGAAGTTAAGTGACTTGGGCCAATAAGTCAGAGACAGGACACGAACTCAGGATTTGCTGGTGTTAAGGTTGGTTCTCCATCCAGTATGCCATGCTGCCTCTCCTATGTAAATAGATTGTCAGTGTCATGTTGCACAAATAATATGCTAGGATGTGGTAGTTATTTTATAAGAGTTTACCCATACGTTTGTTTATCTCAGTCCCTTCATCTTTAAAATGAGGGAGTTGGATTAAATAAAAGATTCTTTACTTTTTTAGTGTCATGGATGCCTTATGTACCCTTTTGCAGAATGATATTTGTACATGAATAAACTAAAATACATAGTATTGCCAAGGAAATAAATTATATTAAAATAGTAATTAAAATATTATTTAAAAAATTCAGGCACCCCACGCTAAGAACATCTGCATTGCATGATGTCTATAAATTCCATTGCTACAATAACCTTCCTTTTCTCTCCTTTGCCCCTCCTTTCTGGCTGCTCAAACATTTCTTCCCTCCTTGGCCCAGCCCTCCTCCTCCCCCTCCCCACCCACAGTGGACAGTTCACTATTTACCTTCTGGCCGGATCAAATTCTTCGCCTAAGATAAGAGAAGAGAAGCTCAACCCCAGCGCTAAGAGCTTCATTTTCCTTGCAAAGTCTTCTCTCTCCTTGTTCCCCAAGTCAGTTCTGTGCACTACCTGCACCATAGCTTATGTAGTTCAGGGTACTGGAATTGGCTCTGTCTATGCTCACTGTCTGTGTCTGAGCTCTGTCTGCACCCTGTTTTTGTCATTCTCTGTGCCTCTCCTCTCCCCCTGCCCACCCGTGGGCCTTCTCTTAGCACCCTGCCATTATCCTGTCTTTTGCTTGTCCCTGGTTCTGCCCTGATCCTGCCTGGCTCACTTCCCCATGTCCACATTCTTGTCCCTTTCTGATCACACCAGTGGATATTACACATTCCTAGCCTGGCAGTCAATGGTGCAAAAAAGAACAGAATGTCCTGAGCCCTCACCCATCCCCCAAGCCTCACCTTGGCTCCTTCCCAGCAAAGCCAGTGTCTGAGAGGAGGAGGGAGAAGGGAAGGAGATGGTCTGGGCAAAGGGGAGAGGCGGGGTGGAGCAAGGAAGGGTTACCGGCATCAACCAGCAAGGAGGGACAGCGAACATTCTCCCAATACTTCCTTTCCCCTGCCTCAGGCAGGGTGGAACCAGCCGCCCACCCTAAAGGATGCTCTTTTCCCCCTACCCCTACTTGGGGAACCTTCCCTCTTATTCCTGAAGGCAAACTAGGTCTCACGCTTTACTTGCTCAGTTTCCAGAAGGTGGGGAACCACTTACCTGCTGTTTGTCTCCTTTGCCCTCTAATCCCATGTACCCCTAATGACTGATCTCTGCGGCTCTCATCCTGTTATGTCTGTCTTCCCTCACTCCATCACCCGAGGTTCCCCTCTTACCCTATTGTTTCTTCCTTTCCAGATCCCTTTCTTCTTTCTTCATTCTCTTTACCTACTTCTTCTTTCTCTCAGTTCTCTCCCCTCCAGCATCTTGATTCCATGAGTTTCCCAGTCCCTTGCCATCTATGAGACCTTGGCAAATGGATTGGCCTCTTTGGGTCTCAGTTCCCTTGTTTGAAAAAATGAAGGGATTGTATGAGATGTATTGAACATATAATGCAGGACTTGTATGAGATAATTGATGAAGTCTCTTTCAGCTCTCAATCCTGTGATGCTATTACCTATCTCTCATCCCCATTTACTTATCCCTGTTCTGCTCCTGTTCAAAGTTCCTGTTCTGCTCACCTTCTTTTCCCCTGCCCTTCTTTTTGTCTCTGTCTCTTTTTACCTCTGCTTCTCTTTTCTTTCTGGTAGTCCACTCATCTCATTGTCCCTACCCCTAGACTTTCTTGGCATCCCCCAAGCAGCTCTTACACTGTTTAGTTCTTTGGGTTCTCTATTCCATGCCCACCTTCCTCCCCATCAGTCCTGGCTCCTCCTCTGCTCCTCCCCCCAGCTCTACTCACCTTTAATTGAGATGCTAATAAGGCTTCTGTCACTTCCATCCTGGGCGGGCTGGTTGGCGGGGCCACTGCACCTGTCAGGTGAGGGGGAGGAGAGACCCAGCTGCCAGATTCAACTGGAAAGAAACCAGTCCCTGCCTAACTACGCTTGGGAGTAGGGAGCAGGAGACAACTCAGACCTCCTGGAAATCACAACCCCTGAGGCTCGAGAAAGCTGAGGCGAAGCCTGAGTGGGTAACACAGAGACAGAGGAGATATGACAGACTCAAGTGGGAGAGAGTGGGGGGAGAAGGAGGGAGAGAGAGAGAGAGAGAGAGAGAGAGAGAGAGAGAGAGAGAGAGAGAGAGAGAGAGAGAGAGAGAGAGAGAGAGAGAGAGAGATGCAAAGAGACAGTGAGGAAGAGACAGGTAGAGAAAGGGACAGAAACAGAGACAGATAAACCCGGAGTGAGACAGAAAAAAATAGAGAAAGACCGTAATGCATAGAATAGAGACAGGAAAATCTGGGACAAAACAGAGAAACTAAAAATTAGCCAGAAAGCTTTAGAAAATCACTCACTCTAAAGGGTGGAAAACAGCTGACAGAGAAGGAAGACGTGAACTAAATACTCTAGGACTGGCACTAACCCGCCCAAACCAGCAAATTAGCTGGTTCCAGAGGAAAAGCAGGGAAGGCTAGGTAGGTGGAAAGGAGTGGGAATGCCCTCTCTCCTGTCCCCCTCCCCACCACTCCAGGAGGTTTGGTCCCACTCCCAGCCTGGGGAAAGGAAAAGAAGAGTCTGGGTTGATGATAATGGAGGTAGGCAAGTCTAAAGCCTAGCCCTGATTCACATTATCTACTCCTTAGCCAAGGCCCCATGAAGGAGGACAAAGTTGAGCATGAGGGGCAGCACCCCGAGCCAGGAGGCCCCCAGGAGGAGGAAGAGGAGGGTCTGATTGAGTTCCACCATTCCTACCGAGACCTCTTCCAGTTTTTCTGCAACAATACCACCATCCATGGCGCCATCCGACTGGTCTGCTCCAAGCACAATCGAATGAAGACCGCCTTCTGGGCTGTGTTGTGGCTCTGTACCTTCGGGATGATGTATTGGCAATTTGGCCTGCTGTTTGGGCAATACTTCAGCTACCCTGTTAGTCTCAACATCAACCTCAATTCTGACAAGCTCGTCTTCCCAGCAGTCACTGTCTGCACTCTCAACCCATACAGGTCAGTCTGCCCTTACTCTTGCTTGCTAAATCTCATCGGACAGAGGGACACTCTACCATCCCCTCTGCTGTGGATAAATCCTGACTCCCAAGTGGAGTGACAGATGTCATTCAGAATTCAACATTGAGACAGAACCCAGCCTCAGCTAGGGCTAAGCCTAGCCTGTCTCTCCAACTCCCCTTGCAGCCTGTGCTGGTTAGCAGTCAGTTTCTGGGTTCAAATATTGGCTCTAATGCTCATTAGCTGTGTGACCTTGGGCAAGTCCTTTAGCCTCTCTGAACCTCAGTGTCCTCATCTGTAAAAAGGGGACAATAGTACTTGAATTTTCTACCCCCTATACTTACGTCCCCTAAATCTTAAAGCACTATGTGAATGGGAACCCAAGATTGAACAGGGTAGAGAAACTCTGTCACAGATCTGTTCCTTCCAAACCAAGAAGAGAGAAGGAGAACCTCTTTAAACTCAAAAGAGAGAAACTGATATGGGAAAGAGTAGTAGGAACTGGAGGGAGGTGGTGGTGACTGGCAGAAGCTGGCTCATTGTCCTCCTTTGGGGAGTGGATTGCTGTAGAGGACAGTCAGGTGGTGGAGTTGGGACTGCAAAGCAATGAGTGAGCCTACTGGTGGAGAAGAGGAAGAAAAGGGAATGAAAGGTGAATAGCAAAGGGGGCATGAAAGAGCAAGAAAGCATCTCTCTTAAAGTCTGCCTGGTCCAAATGCCCATGCTATGGCATTGACTTGGAAGTGGCTCATCTGACTTTATATAGTATTGCTCTGTAAAGACTTACAGTGTTGCTTCCCACACTGGAGGTCTGGACCTTTCAGTCTGGAGGAAGTTTCTTTCACTTCCTTTTTCTCCCCTGGCTCCTTTATCCTTTATCATATGATATTTATCTTATCTGATCCCCTCTATTTCACTTCAGATTCTCCCTCTTCATGAGGGAGATTGACTCTTCCATCTCCTCAGCTCCCTTCCCCCTCTAATATGACCCCTTCCTTCCCTCTAATATGTCCATCCTTGGGACCCAATTTGATTGCAAGTTTTGGGACTCCATTATTTTCCATTGTCAGTTTTTGACTTGGAGGCTGAAGGGAACAGCAGGAGGTAGACAGAAAATGAAATGTGTTGTGTATGTGTATACATATACATTTATAGTATCTCATTTAGCAAAAATATTTTGAATTTTATCTGTGAGGAGACAGGGTCCCTGCCCTCCAGAATACAATCCTGTATGTATATGTTGTTTTGTTTGGGGTGTGCATATATACACCATATATCTATCCTGTGGGTGTAAATATATCTGAGAGTGGGGAGTTTTCATGGGCAGGTAAATGGCTATCTTGGTAGATGGATGTGGAGGATGGAGGTCCTCCCATATGTCTTCTAGCAGGTTCATAGGCCCCTTATGGGAGCAGCTAGGTGGTGCAGTGGATAGAGCCACCAGGCTGAGTCCAGATTGGGCCTCAGCTTTGGGACCCTGGGCAAGACACCTGACCCTGTTTCCTCATCTGTAAAATGAGCTGGAGAAGGAAATGGCAAAGCACTCCAGTGTCTTTGCCAAGAAATCCCCAGATGTGGTCATGAAGAGTCAGAAATGACTGAAACAACTCAACAGCAACAATGAATTGTAGAACAGGGTCCAGGTCTGATGTGTCCTTGACTAACCTCCATTTGTTCCTTCAAGTGGGAGGCATGGATGGTCCTATGAGGATGAAGGGATGGATGGAGAGGCATGTAGAGGAATATGTACTAACAAGTGCCATTTAGAATTATGTTCACATAATTTACACAGCATTATATTTGCTCATGTGTGACAAGATTCCCTCTAGGATTTTGTCCTTTCCTTTTAGCTCCCCTCCCAACTTCTAGGTCCCTTTGTTTATGTTTAGTCATATCCAAGGGTTCATGACCCCATCAGAGTTTTTTTTCTGTAAAGATACTGGAGTGGTTTACCATTTCCTTCTCCAGTTCATTTTTACAGCTGAGGAAAGTGAGGCAAGCAGGATTAAGTGACTTGCCCAGGGCCACACAGCTAGTAAGTGTCTGAGGCCAGACTTGAATTCAGGAAGAGGAGTCTTCCTGACTCCAGGCATGGTGCTCTAGGTCCCCTTACTAGGTCTCTATTTCCTCTCTCTTTGGTACTTCCAGGCTGGGCTCACTTACCATCCTAACCTCTGGCTTTTTTTATTCCTTAATGGCCCAGGCCATGCTTCCCTAAGCCTAGGGAGGGGTGGAGTGGGGAGATGGAGTGGCCTAGCTGGCTCAAGCTGGGCATTTGGCCAAATGGACTTGAGTTAAGCCAGTTAGCCTTGAAGGCACACCTAGCTTGGAGGATCACTTGGCCTGAGGCAAGAGAAGGAGAGAAATTGGGAGGAGGTGTTTAATGCCAGTGTTTGTCACTAAACAAGTAAATGAAAGAGGCCCTGACCAATCAATTCTCTCGAATACTCGATTTATGGCTGTACTCTGCTAGGTAGGGGATGGGTGAGAACGAGAAGTTTTGGGTTTGTGCCCTCAAGGAAGTTATCACCTCACTGGGGAATCAGAACATATACATAAAAAGTTAAATAACAACAGAAGACTATGTCGGTTTCAAAATTGGAGTACTTAAGTGTCACCTGAGTTTGGTAAAGGGAGGGGAGAGATCTTTGTGGGCTGGGATAGTCCAAAACAACTTCACAAAGGAAGTGACATTTGGACTGGCACTTGAAAAACTGGCAAGCCTGGGAAAGGTGGAAAAGGCGGAGGGAGGAAAGTCATAACAGAGTAGGGGAGTGGTGTCCCCTAAACCAGAGCAGGGCAAATGTTCTTAGAGAACAGTGAAACCAGTCAGATTGCAGCGGAGGCTCATGGAGATGGGGAGGCTTAGATTAGGGAGGTAAATTGGAGGAGAGTCTGGGAAGGGATAGAGTGAGGGAGGGAAGGGGAAGGGAACGGTGTCAGAGGAGGAGAACATGGTGGCATCATGGCCTGACTTGCAGGTTGAGGGAGAGAGGCAGAGTAGGAGGGGCAGGTTTAGACAGGTTATATGGGTGATGACCTGGGCCTGAATCAGAGTTTAGTGGAAAGGGCAAAAGAGGGAGGGAGAGATGGGTGATACCACGTGGGAAAAAGGAGTAGGATGTGGTAATGGATGGAATATGAAGATAAGGAGGGTGAGGAGCTGGAGCAGATAACTGTGTGTGTATGGGCATGCAGAATCTGCTCTCTGCATGAATTCCAAATACTCCCCCTCTTGCCTCTGTTTTGGGCTTGGAGAACTGGGAGAGGAGATGGAGGCAGTTCAGAAAATAGGGGGAAATGGTATAGCTGAGAAAAGAGGCAGGAGTTTTAATCTTTTAGTTTGAAAAAGGGAAGACAGATTGGGGAGGAAATTATTTTAGCACTTTCTTTTTGGTCATTGATATATTTTATAATTTAAAGTAGGGGGCACCAGATGAGTTCTATTTCCACTGGAATTAGAGCAAAAGGAAATTATTCCTTAGCTGAGGGTAAATTTAAGGAAGAAATTGGGGGTCTTTAGAGTAATGAAATGGAATGCCAAGGGAGTTCATAGTGATGTGGATACAAACAGTGTCCTTAAGGGTCAGTAACCCTGTGAGTGGATTTGAGGCTTATTCTATAAGCCTATGCTGTAACTTGAGGGTGTCCTAATGCCCCTTCCCCCTTATCCTGAAATACCATGCAACTTGTACCAAAAGAATTGCTTTTGTGCTCCCTATCCTGTCATTCATCTTCCTCATCCTGTGTCAGGACAACTTTTCCTTATCTTGCAAGCAACCACCTTTCTTACCTTATTTGTACTTATTCTGTTCCTAAACTCTCCAAACCGCATTAGAAACCTCAAAATTTATATCATCATCTTACAGGCTGTGCAGCTTTCTGTCTATATAAATCTGCTTCTTTTCCTATATCAATGCCTTTGTTTAGCTCCTTGATAAATTGCAGGCCTGCTGCTTTTGAATCTATAAAGCTGCCAGTGGCTACGGAGAAGGTCTAAGCGAATGCTTTCAAATCTGAACCAGCTCTCCCAATTCTGATCCCTCATCCATAGTGCTGGGGAGACAAGGGCAGAAAGGCTCAGGCAATGGGAGTAGGGAGTTGATGACTGGATTGAACATTGAGTAAGTACAGGAAACCCCTAAAGAGAAAAGGTCATAGAGAGATGGAAAGACTCTTAAGTCATTGAGTACCATGATTTGGATACCCACCAACCTATGCAGGACCTTATACTTAAAACAGTCACTATATGTCCTGGGTGTTCTAAGACTGGATTAATTTTCAGGGGGAAAAATGGAGGTTTTGCAAAAGACTTATCCTTTATCAGACAATGCTTGGTTCAAGAATTATGGTCACTCCAGTTCTAGTAGGGGATGAAGCAGTATAGAGAGAAGAACCATAGGATTCCAAAATAGGAAAGGAATTTAGAGTTTACCTAGTTTGAAATTCTACCCTGTAATACCCCATTCCGTAACTTCCCTTGATAAATGGCATGCAAGAGAGCTGGTCGTGGAGTCAGGAGATTTGCTGATGAATCCTAATTCTGACACTCACTGCGTGACCAGGGGCAAATCATTTCACTTATAATCTTGTAGTCTCAGTTTCCTAATCTGTACAACTGAAATAATATTTGCACCATCCACTTCCCCCATTGCTGCAAAGTCAATGATTACCTCTTTAGTCAATCTCTTCCAGTATTATCTCTTGACCTCAGCCCTCCGCCTCTCAAGGGCTCTTCCGTTCTATTTACAGTTCTAATCCCTTAATTGTGTGGTGTGAATCCTCTGTTCAATAATTTCCCAAAGTGACTTCAGCATCCATGTAGGTGACCCTTCCAATACCTTGGCTCAATCTCCTCTTTTCTGGTGACTGTCACACCAGCCTCCTAGCATGGGGGGACCTCATCCTCACTATTCAGTTTCTCCCTTCTGACCAGTTTTTGTGAAACATGTTGTTGATTGGACCTGCTGCCTCATGCTCTTTGATCTCCTTTGGTTTCCCACTGGGGCAGATGGAAAGTCCTTTCTTATTGACTCCCTGTGATATTCCCTTTTGGGGCTATTTTGGCCTTTTCACACTCTTCCTCAAACTCCGTATTCTACTGCGTAATACAAATTGAGAGGTGATAAAGGCCTGAACCAGGGTAGTTGTGATATCAAGTATAGAAAAGGGGACAGATGTGAGAAATATGGTAGTAGAGTCAGTATGATTTAGCCGCAAACTAGATATGGGAGAGGGGAGGCTAATGAGAGTAGAGTTGACAGTCACTCCTTGGTTGCACACCTGGGTTATTAGAAGAATGGTCTTTCCCAGAAATAGGGATTCTAGGAGTCAGGTAGGTTTAGGGAGAAAGAGAATAAATTGTATTTTGGACATGTTGTGTTTGAGATACTCATGGGCTCTCATTGTGGGGATGTCCAGTAAGAAAGTTTGAGATGTGAGACTGGAAGTCAGGAAAAAGATGAAGATCAGAGGTGTAGATTTGGGAGTAAATGGCATAGAGGTAATGACAGAGAAGGATTGGTCTGAGAAGCAGGAGGAGTGTGTGTCTGGAAAGAGGAGCTGGCAGGGTTATAGGCAACAGGGAAACAGCAGCCAGTGGATAAATTGCAGGTCTCCTGTATAGACAGATTAGTTTTCCATTTTCACAGTTTAACAGAAGAGACTGGTATATATTAAGTAGAAGTAAAATATATACAATGAGCCAAGTGTGAGTGACTATGGCAGGTATTCAGTAGTGAATAATATATATATACACACACACACACGCACGCACACACACACACACGAGAATAGGGAATTTTATTTGCTTTTTTGAAGGGTGAATGTTATTGAATGGACCTTTTCTCCATCAAACTAAGGAAATAAATTTTGACTAAAGAAACTTAATTTTTAAAGCTAGCAACTGGACTTTACTTCACAATATAAATATCTAAAATGAAACACAAAATAAGACTTTTTTTGAAGATATAATTGTGTACCTGGGCACAAATCCTTCATGCTTATTGAAGTAAGTAGCAGTAGAAGGACGTCTACAAAAATGAGATTGACCCTGTTCTCAAGGAAGCATGTTACAGTTTTTCAGCTGTTCAATCATGTTTGACTCATCAGGACCCCATGGACCATATAGCACACCAGACCTCTCTGTCTTCCCTTACCTCTTGAAATCTGTCCAAGTTCATGTTTGTTGTTTTCATGACACTATTTATTTATCTTATCTTCTGCCATCCCCTTTTCCTTTTGCCTTCGATGTTTCCCAGTCACACACACACACCCTGGCAGGAATATTTTGGTTTGAAAAGGAGAATACTTCGACCCACCATTTCCAGTAGCAGTGGGAATATTGACTTGATTACGGTTCCAGGACTGCTAAAAAGCCAGGGCAAAAAAGGAATGAAAGACAAGCGGATCGTAACCTGGATGTCAAGAAAATGTATATGAGCTGGAACCACCTTAGACACAGAGAGATGCATTCACCAATTAGGGCAGTACAAGCTGAAAGGATTAAGTCCTTTGTGGTCTAGATCTTGTCACCCACAGATAGTAGAGCTGCAGTGAAATGATCAGGGCTGTCGGATGACATGGGGTCACAGGAAGTCCCTTGATAATAAATTAGTGACATATATAACACTTTAGTTCTCTCCTTAGGGTTATAGGAGTAATGGAACCTTCCCCTAAGTATCCCCACAAACTCTGTTGAAATAAGATATTCAGGCTTAGACAACCTTAGTCAGTGAAGTGAGAGTGGTTTCATGATAGGAAAGCATTCAGGGACTTAGGCCCCTGTGGATTTCTGTCTCTGGCCCCAGAAAAAGTGAAGGAGAAGGAAAATGTTTGTCTACATACCACTGGGCAAATGGCCTATTGCCTTCCTCATTGTTCCCTATTCGTTAGAGAAATCGAGCTCTCAATGGGAGGGAGTCAGATAGAATTTCTTGGTTAAACAGATGTTCAATAAATGCAGTTGGTTGACTAATTACAAAATTTACCAGCTTCCATATTTCAAAACGTGAAAGACACATATACCTTTCTTATTTCCCCTCTGCTTCCCCCCCCCCCCCCATTCCTGCCTGCCCCCAGTGTGAAAACTTTTGGGGGTAATATGAGGACCATGAAGTACAGGTCATGGAACTGGAAACAGAATAGTTGAGTTCAAAATTCAGGGTCTGAAGACTTACTAGCTCATTGACTCTGGTGGTCACTGGATTTCTCTGGGTCTCAGTTTCTTCTTCTGCAAAATAAGAGTGATAAGGAAGTGATACATTTCTGTGGGAGGTTAGTGAAAATAAAGATGTAATTTTTTTTTTCCCCATCCAACTTCATGGACTGCTAAAATCTTGCCACATTAGGTAAGGCTAGGAATCCCTGGGTCCAAATGATTCCTTCCAGTTGTATGATTCTGAGAACAGGGGAATCACTTCTATTCATGTACGTATATGACAGAGAGACACTTCCCACTTTATTCCTGTTTTTCCTTGGAACACGAGTAGGTTTCTTGTTTTTTGTTTTTTTGCAAAGAGATTAGGATTAAGTGACTTGCTCAATCCAGTAAGTGTCAAGTGTCTGAGGCTGGATTTGAACTCAGGTTTTCTTGATTCTAGGGCCGGTGCTCTATGTGTTGTGCCACCTAGCTGCCCCCCTCCCCCTTTTATTTTTTGGTGAGGGACTGGTAGTCTCTTGACAGGACTCCTACAAGAAACTTGCCTTCTCCAGGTACACTAAGATCCAAGAAGAGCTGGAAGACCTGGATCACATCACAGAACAGACGCTTTTTAACCTTTACAAGTACAACTCATCACATAGCTCCTCCAAAAAGACTCGGCTCAGACGTGAGCTCCAGGACACCCTGCCCTATCCTTTAGTTAGGTTTCCGGACCCTCAGCCCTGCCACCATCACCGAGCCTCAGGTGTCCAGGAGAACAACCCTCAGGTGGATAAGAATGACTGGAAGATTGGCTTCATCTTGGTAAGTCCCTGCTCAGACTCCTGTCTTCATTTACTCCCCTGGCTATCCTCATTTCCAGGTCTCTTTGCCCCACTCTACCCCTCAACTCTCTATTCCAATTTCTTTCCTTAGTGAGGTCCAATCTCCTGATTCTATCCACTCACTTATTTGTTCATTTATCTAACAAATCTTTACTGAGCATATGTTACATGAAAGACATTTTACTGAATGCTGCAGGACACACAAAAATGAATGTAAAACTCAGATCATTTGAGGGACATTGAACCATTTGGGGATGGAAGTGCTCCTTAGATCATGACCAAATGATCTAAGAGGAGTATAAGATACATGAGCAAGTAACTTTTCAAAAAATATTTTTATAAATGAATATATTTTTAGTTTTCAATATTCACTTCCATAGGCTTTAAATTTTCTCTGCCTCCTTCCTCTCTCCCCATCGAGACAGTGTGCAATCCAATATAGACTCTACATATGCATTCTTATGAAACATATTTTCACATTAGTCATGTTGTATAGAAGAATTAGAACAAATGGGAGGAACCATGAGAAAGCAAGTCACTTATACAAGGCAGAATACAATTTGTATTCCTAAGAGGAATGCAAGATGCATTCACAAACAACTTGCAGAACATAATTTGTGCTGTTAGAGAAATAGAAAGACATCTAGATGTCCCTTGATGAACGAATGACTAGACTTTCCCAGTCCACTGTTAGGGTTGTAGGGGTGTCACAAGGTGTGGTGAACAGGACTTTGTCTTAGGATGCTAGAATTTAGAGAGTGCTGACAGTGTTTGTAATCCTTCAGCAGTGTAAAAATGGACAATTTAGCTCTTTGTTAGCAAGAATTATTAGTTAATAGGAGCCATAGGAGCTTCCTGCATCTCAGGTGAGCTTGTATCCAGTTCCATCCCAAGTCTCCCTACCTTTGGATGACCTTCTCAGCAGTGGCTTCTCAGTGTGCCAGGGTCTTTCTCTCCAAGATGGCCACAACCAAGGTAAGCTCCCCCCAGTCCCAATCCCATCTGCTTTCCCAGTAGCAATCCTGGACTATTCATGAGTCCTCCACTCCATATAGCTCATGCAGTTTGCTCCAGTTGCAAAAATTACTACTTATAGTCCTGCTTTGTGGTACCGCCTCTTCCGTAATTACTCATCTTCTATCTGCTCCTTTGTTTTCATCTACTCTAAGTTTATTTTCAAATGTTTTTAGTCTGGTGACAGGACCTTTCTCTCTTTCTTTTCTCTTTTCTCTCCTGGCTTCCTGACCTCAATCAACATTCTAGTCTACCAGATGCTAGGACCTTCTCCCTGGCCCTCCTGCCCCAGTAACTGTGGGTTAAAAAATAAAATCTGTGCTGCTTTTTCCTGTGTTGTAGTTACAGTTTGTAAAATATTCATTTGGCTCTTTGAGCTATGGATTAAAATCTGCTTTGGAAAATCCCCTTATAAAGAAACAACATACTTGAATGTAAGGGTTCTTTAGTTTTTGGGTATCATGGATCTCTTTGGCAGTCAGCCTGGTGATGCCTCTGGACTGTCTTTCTCAGAATTATATTTTTAATTTCATTAACTGAATACACAGGATTGAAATTGAAAACCAATTATATTGAAATACACATTTAATTCTTTTTCTATCAAAGTTCATGGACCTCCTGAAACCATGTTGGTGTGGTTTGGGGACCAGCCCAAGTCCTAGGTAGGGGACCCTTCTCTACTCTGGGCACCTTGAAATGGGAAGAGCAGCCACGTTCAGGTTGGGGGAAAGGTAACAAGTCTAGAAAGGGTAGAAAGAGAAGAGGAAAAGAAAGAAAAAAGTACACAAAGGAGAGAGTGGTCATTACCTCCATCAGTGACTTCTGGCATTTGGTCTAATGGAAATAGCTCCAGACTGAGATCTATTCTTGACTTTGACACTATTTCACTATGTGACTGAAATCACTTTAGCTAGGTAGAACAGTGGCTGGAGGACTGGACATGGAATTAGGAGAGCTGAATTCAAATCCTCAGATACTAAACTAGCCATGTGAACCTTAGTAAGTCAGAAACCTCAGTTTCCTTATCTGTAAAGTGGGGAATTATAATAGCACTTGCCTCCCAGAGTGGTTGTGAGGATGAAGTTAGATGTTGTTTGTAAAGTGCTTTGCAAATCTTAAAGTGCTATATGAATGCTTATTATTAATTAACAACAGCCTCTTCGCACCTTCCTGATTTATAAGTGGGAAAAAGAAACCATTTCTTCTTTGCCCCATTCAACTGGGCTATCATAAAAAAACTGATCTAGTAAATGAGGAAGAACTTTGAATAATAAAAAGTGCTATACCAGTTAAATATATTAAATAGGAATTATTATTATTTCCTTCCATCTATACTGTAATGCTAGGGGTGGGGAACCTTTGGTCTCAAGGCCACATGTGGCCCTCTAGGTCCTCAAGTGTAACCCTTTGACAATCCAAACTTGACAGAACAAATCCCCTTAATAAAAGGATTTGTTCTGTAAAACTTGGTCTTAGTCAAAAGGCCGCACCCAAGGACCTAGAAAGTCCCATGTGGCCTCAAGGCCACAGGTTCCCTAACCCTGTTGGCTTTCCTGAGCCCTGTTGTCGCTATGAAATGTTCTCTTTTCCTGCCACCTAGGCTGATCTACTAATTCTCTTCCCCATTTTCTAGACTGGAGCTTAAACCATGAGCTTCTGTTTTCTCTTCCTGTTCCCTCTTCCTTCCCTCCCCACCACTGGTTACCTGATCTCTTTCATTAGCACTCTAGTGTCTCAGACCTGAGGATTTCCTACCTGGTCCCTGAGGCCACCCACCTTTTCTTCTCTTCCTGTCTCCTTTCTGCCTTTCTTCTAACCCTTCTTTGGTACTTTTGTCGCAGTGTAACAAGAACAAATCAGACTGCTTCTACCAGACCTACTCTTCAGGGGTGGATGCTGTTCGAGAGTGGTATCGCTTTCATTTTATCAACATCCTGGCTCGTCTGGACTCCCAAGATCTGAATGAAGCCGCATTGGGTAATTTCATCTTTGCCTGTCGCTTCAACCAGGCATCCTGCAATGAAGGGTAAGTTCCTTTCTACTTCTCCCCTCCTTTCTCCCTGCCCCCCACCCTTTGGCCCTCTTCCTTTTAGACTGGGGCTGACTTTTTTCCGCTTGAGCACTCCCTGTTCATCCCCAGGTGCCATGTTAACTTACTGTTTCCCCAACCTTTGTTGATTTAGAGAAATAGGGCCTAAGCTTGCACCCTTGCTTTTCTTGTTGGTAAATGAGTACTCGTAAGCAGTCCCATTAGTACCTGTATAAAAATCCCTTTCAACTCTGAATCCTGTGATTGTGTCTGAGAACTGGGTTGTGTGATGGTTAGGGCAATCTGTAGAGAACTGGTGCGTTGGTCTGTTTAGTTCCTATGTCATTGTTATTTTCTGACTCTGCATAGATCCCAGAGAGGTTCTAGCAGCTGCCCAATTTCTTAAAGGGTTTAAAAAGGGAGAGTTTGTGGACAAGTTAGGGTGGATGAGAGACCTGCTCTGTATCTTGTTCCCCCCTCTCTTTTCCTCTCCTCTGTGTCCTCTCAGGTTGCATTAAGAACAGGTTCAGAATGGGGGAAGTGGTTAGGATTGTTGTAAATTGGACCTCATCGGACTAGACCTATCCATAGTATTATGTTAATTAGCTTAAGAGGTTGGGGGTGGGGTCACAGATAAGCCTGAATATGTCCAAAGGAAGATGACCATGTTATATAAGTTGAAGGAAATGGGACTGGCAAAGAGAAGACATTTTGGATGGGGTATCAATTGATTTCTGCATATACTTGAAGGGCTGTCAAAGGGCTAGTGTGATAGAGGGGTAGGACATTCTGCATAGACTCAGCGGGGTGAGCTAGGACGAGTGGGTGGAAATTTCAGACAGGCAGGTTTTTATTCAATGTAAGGAAGAACTTCCTAACAGTTACAGCTATCCCCAAATGATGTGACCTCCTTGGGATGTGGTGGGTTCTGGCTCTCTGGAGGGGCTCAGAGAGAAGCACTGGGCATCTGGTACAATGAGGATTGTAGCCTGAGGGTTCAAGTGAACAATGCTTCTATTACAAACCATTCCAATATACCAGGGTAAAAATAGTTTTCAAGGCAGTTAAAAGCAGTTCAGGAAATAAAAGTAATAGGCAAGGAGGTTAAGAGCAGTCTACAAGAATATTCCCTACATGGGGGTCTCAGATCCTGCAGAGTCCTAAAAAACCACCTTTTGTTATTCTTGCCCAGAGCTAGATCCCAGGTCAAGCCACCTGGGGGAAAGGTAGTTTACACTATTCCAGGTTTGAACCATAGTTTCTTGGCTCACATAGTGTAGGCTAGGATGTGGTGTGTGTGTGTGTGTGTGTGAATGTGTGTAGATGTGTGTGTGTGTGTGTGTGGTGGGGATGGGAGGAAGACTGTTGTTATTTCAGGATTATCTGTCTCCACCAGTATTCTGGCCTGCAACAGAAGTCATTCTGGAATGTTGTAGGTAGGGGATGACTTCTTGAGGTCCTTTCCAACTCAAGTTTCTGTGATCTGCTCCTACTAATTTAACCTTTTCCTAAAACTTCTTCAGTAGAGAGTCCTCATATGATCATTCTCACCCTCTCAAAATCCCTCAATAGGAGCTCTTCTAAGGTAGCATCTGACACCTATTGTACTGGGTCGCTAGGCCTTGCAAGAAAACAGCACGTGTCCCAACTGCTCTGGCCCCCTAGCTGTCTTGTGACCCCTCTCCCCATTTCTCCCACTTTTCCAGACCATGTTTTCTTTTCTAACTTGAAGCTGGTGTTTGTTTAAGGACAGATCTTGCCACCTGGGAGGGTGTGGCATTCAGAGCACCTGGCTCTGGATCAGCCCGTACCTCCCTCACAACTCCACCTGACTCTGACTCTTCCTATCTCTAATCCGTCTCTCATTTCCTGACCTTGAATAGTTCTGAAGCTCTTCCTTCTTGCCCTTGTTCCTCTCACCATGGACTCCATCTTTCCTAATAGTTCATAGTTCAGTTGTACCTTGACATTTAGGATAAGATCTGGGAGAGTCTGGGAGGAGGGGTGTGAAAGAGATGAGTTCAGCCTAGGGTAACGCTAAAGCTAGAACTCAGAGAGAATTCAGAGATTAGGTAGTTCAATTTTCTCATATTAGAGATGAGAAAATTTAAGTCCAGAGAAGGTAAAGATTTGTCCAGGGCTAGTCAGTGGTAGAATCAGAACTCAGAAACTCAGGTCTACTGATTCCCAGCTCAGAGTTATTTCCAACATACAATCCTGCCTTCTTGCTCTCAAAGTCTATAAATCATCAACAAATAGTTACCCAGACTCCTGCAGCCTTGGTCTGTGTAGGATTTCCCTCATTCCTTCCAACTGTCTACAACCAGATTTAGGGAGGAGGGGAAGATGGTTCTTCCAGTTGAAGAAATACTATTGATGACAATGATAATTTGGATTGTTGTGGAGCCTTCTCTCAGAGTTCAGAGGATTATTGGGAGGGGATGGTCAGGGGGCTTTTAGTCAATGGTCCCCTTCCTAATCATGCTTTATTTCTCTTTTACCAACCCTTTGCTTTTCTTGAGGAGACTCTCTTCCTGCTCTTTCCTGAACCTCTCTCATTCAAAAACTGTTGTGGGAGCAGGAACTATGTGCAGAGACTGTGCTGGGTGCTTTCTCTCAGAGAATTTATAATCTGATGGCGTTTATAACACTGCTTGAAAAGTTAACTGACAAGACAAAAGTTTTAAGTTGCTGGAAATGATTTTTTCCCCAAATGCCACTTTGTGTCACTTATTGGCATTTATATTCTAAAATATACTCATTACATATTGTAGTACCAATGTGATATTCACAGCACCTACGGTGGCTATGAATATCCTGGCACAATTCTGAATTGCTATATACAACAGCCTCTCCACATGGAAGACAGAACAAAAACATTTATTCAGACACCAGAAAGTCAAATCCATTATAGTAACAATAATAATGCAGAGAACAACACCATCCCCAAGCCTTCCCCATGCTAGGCTTCCCACACACCAGCTCCATTAAACAAATCACAAGTAGGTTCCCTTAAACAAAATCACAAACAAGATCTTTCACTCACACTAGCCAGCTGCCTGCTTGCCTGCATCCTTCCTAGCTCTGACTAGACTCTGACCAATTTCCTCTTAACTCTGCTCTAGTCCACTTCTTCTTATTTCACCTATTCAGCAAACTCCTCCCACCACATGTGACTTAGGCATCCATGTGATTTAAGCAGCTCACATGAGCCTATGAATGAATGGGAAAGATCTTCCCATTTAAATTACCATTACACGTATCTTCATGCCTGCTAGATTGTAAACTCCTGGAGGGTAGAGATCCTGTCTCGTTCCTCTTTGTTTTTCTGTTGTTTAGCAGAGTGAATCCACCTAATTATTTGTTCAATCAGATTGACTGTGAGTTGTCAGATAACAACCAAACAAGTGGCACCAGATAGTAGGTACTACAGGAGTCCAGGGGAGAGAAGTGAAAGGTTCTTCTTGTACACAGCCCAATTCCCATTTCCTTTCCCTATCTCTTCTCTTCTTCCTCTAACTCTATTCTCTCTCAACTGCTAAGGAATTACTCCCAGTTTCATCACCCCATGTATGGAAACTGTTACACCTTCAATGGCAAGAATGACTCCAACATCTGGATGTCCTCTACACCTGGGATCAATAATGGTAAGACACTCCTAGGCTTTCCCTACATTCAGCTACTCCTGTTCCTCACATCTTACCCTGTTTTCCCCAGTCCACATGCCAGGTTTCCTCAGCTGGATTTCCTTTTCCCTTAGTTGCAGCTCCATAGCAAATCCAGTCCATTTTGGAGGGGGGCCATCTTGGATTTTTCCCTCTTTCACATGAGTTACATGCCAAAATTCATCACAGAACTGATAGGATCTGGTTCCAATTGTTCTTACTGATTGGTATTATTGCCATGACAATGGTTCACAAATCCTGTGAAACTCCTGAACCCAGTTCTTCCTGACCTTATTCCCTTAAATTTTGGGGAGCTGGAAAAGATTGGAGTGAGGCAGAGATGACTTACTTCTCCTTAATCCTTAGTGCCACATTCTCCTTTTCTTAAATTCTTTCTTGCCTTGCCAACCCCTTCTAGGTCTGTCCCTGACACTACGAACAGAGAGAAATGACTTCATCCCACTGCTGTCCACAGTGACAGGGGCCAGGGTGATGGTGCATGGGCAAGATGAGCCAGCATTCATGGATGATGGAGGCTTCAACATTCGACCAGGAGTGGAGACATCTATCAGCATGAGAAAGGCATGGGCACTATGCCTAGAGCCTTGGGTGTGGGGTGGGAGGAGTATAGAAACAACAGAGAAGAAGGGTCTCAGGCATATGAAGAGTACAGATGGCAGTTAAGATGGCTGGAAAGGGCCTAAGCAATAACTTGGGACCATATCCTGGAGGGGAATAATTGTCTCAATGTCAAATTAAGAGTCGGTTAGAGTGTAGGGTTCCTATAGAATGAATATATAGAATGTGCTTCTACTAGGAGGTGGGGATCCTGAGTAGTAGACATCAGGAACATGGTTATCCTGGGGATTAGGAACTGGTGGAAAGGGGCATTCTGAGGATCAGAATCAAACGATGTAACTGTTGGTGCTTGGAAGCTAAGAGGGAAGAAGGGCTCTGGAGGACTTGAGAAGGATAGGAAGCTAGATATTGGGATGACCTCTGAAAGACACAGGAATTTATTAGTTGTCATAGGATTGTAGGGGCTGGTGGATTTAAGTGTAAGCCCTGAGGATCCAGCCAGGGAGAATAGAGCACTGGGGTAGGGGAAAGGCTAAATGTTTTGACTTAGACCTTTCTGGATTTGGGTGGGGTGGACAGGAAACCCTGGACCGACTTGGGGGTAACTATGGGGATTGTACCAATAATGGCAGCAGCGACGTCAATGTCACCAACTTCTATTCTTCCAAGTATACACAGCAGGTGAGGTCTCAGTTCTATGACTCCTCTCTCCTATGCTCCCCACATCTTCCAAGTCAGTTCAAGACTCAGTAGCCAGGGTCACCGTCCCCTTCCCCAGGTTTTTATGAACTGTGGGAATACATGGTACAGAGGACTGTTTGCCCTTTCTTTCTCTCCTCTTCTCCTCCTTGAGGTGGGATTGTCACTAGGGAAGGGATGTAGTCCACAGTCTGAGCTCCTCCCCTCCTGCATTTCTTTTCTTCCCAGGTGTGTGTCCACTCCTGCTTCCAGGAAAGCATGATCCAGAAGTGTGGGTGTGCATATATCTCCTACCCAAAGCCCGATAATGTGGAGTTTTGTGACTACAAGAAGCACAAAGACTGGGGTGAGCCACTTGTCCACTTTTTGCTTTAGCACAGGGCTCCCATACTTGGAACCATCTCCCTTCCCTTTTCCTTGACAGCTTGTCCCTTCCTTTGGTTTCTTGTTTCTCACTTTTGTAGCTTTCTTCTTGGCATTTTTCTTCATCTCTGTGTGCTTGGCTCTGCTCTTGTTTTTTTTTCTTTGAGTCTCTGTTGTGGTCACTCTGTGTTGATTATCTTTCTCTTTTCTCAATCACATGTTCAGTCTCTGGTTTGTTGTTTCTCTTTCTGGATCTCTGTTCTTGATTCCACTTTCCCCCAGATCTCTGGTGCTCTCTCTAGGTTTCTCTCTTGGTTTCTGTTTGAGTCTCAAAGAACAGAAGGGTTGTAAGAAACTCAGATCCTCAAATTTAACTTACAATTCAACAAGAATCTTCTATATAACACAATTCTTATAGAATAGTAGAGCCTAAGGCATCTTTAGAGGTCATTTAGTCTACTTCCCTCATTGTAGTCAGTCAATTGACAAGCGTTAATTAAGCACTTAATATGAGTCAGAGACTGTGCTAATTAAAGAAAAAAATGGGGCTCCAAGAAGTTGTGACTTACCCAACCAAGGTCACACAGACAGATTGCAAATGACAGATGGTCACCCATCTTCTATTCGAAAGCTTCCAGTGAAGGGGAAGGACCCTTTCCACCTTTGGGCAGCTCTTGAGCTCAAATCCATCTCTGCAACTTTTCTTATTGCTCCTACTTCTGCCCTCTGAGGCTACACAGGATAGGTCTACCATTCTCCCAAGTGATGGCCTTTCAAGTACTTGAACATATCTACCATGTCCTTGCTATGTCTTTTTCAGATTGAGTATCACCAGCTCCTTCAACTAATCATTTTACAGCATAGTCTCCCCTTCACCATCCTGATTGTCTTCCTTAGGAGGAAATCAGATCAGGACACTGGACTCCAGATGTTCAAGCAGGGTAGAGTATAGAGAGACTATTATTACCCCTTCTGAACACCATGCCTCTCTTAAGGAGCTTAAATAGCGTTAGCTATTTATATGATGAGAGATATGCTTTATGATACTTACAGCATTGACTTATACTAAGCAGGAAGTCAATGGAAACCCCTAGATCTTTTCAATCAGTAGCGTTATCTGGCTGTGCTTCTCCCACAGAAGCTTATATAGTTGGTGTTTTGAACCAAAATATAGGGGTTTGCATTTATCTCTATTAATTTTGAAATTTCATTTTAGTAGATTCAATCTATTGGTCTGCTCTATTGAGATCTTGTTTCTTTGTTTGATACTGTCTCTTTTTCTTTTTCTTTCTTTCTTTCTTTCTTTCTTTCTTTCTTTCTTTCTTTCTTCCTTCCTTTCTTTTTTCTTTCTCTCTTTCTCTCTTCCTTCCTTCCTTCCTTCCTTCCTTCCTCCCTCCCTTCCTTCCTTCCTTTCTTTTTTCTTTCTCTCTTTCTCTCTTCCTTCCTTCCTTCCTTCCTTCCTTCCTTCCTTCCTTCCTTCCTTCCTTCCTTCCTTCCTTCCTTCCTTCCTTCCTTCCTTCCTTCCTTCCTTTCTTTCTTTCTTCTCCTTTGTCCCCTTCTCCTTCTTCTTTTTTTCTCCTTTTCTTCCTCTTCCCCCCTCCCTTCATTATTGGACCTCATCAGTCCATCAGTCACCAAGCATTTATTGAGTGCATACTTTGTGCCAAGTGTACTGGAGAACCAAAGACTGAAACAAAACAATGCTCACTCCAAAAAGAGGTTACACTTGGTCCAGTGAAACAGTGTGTTCCCATGGGAGAGAATCACTAGTCGGTGAGGGATCAGGGAAGGTCAGCATAAGAAGTGGCCCTTAAATGGAACTTGAAGCAAGCTAGAAATTCTAAGGAGTGGAAGTGAAGAGCAAAGACATTGCCAGAGGGTGCGGGTGGGGGTCAGCCTATGAAAAGACTTGGAGACAGGAGGAACAATGTGATATAGAAGGAACAGAAAGCAGGCCAGTGTTGCTAGCATTCAGAGTTCATGAAGAGGATGTAGTACAATATGATATGGCACAATGTATTAATATAGTAATGTAACAATAATGTCACATTAATATAATAATATAATGTATTAACATGGTAGTGTATTAATAAAATAATGTAATATATAATACAGTATAAAACATAACACATAGTATATATTAATATCATAATAACATATAACATATTAATAGGCTTGGGAAAGGAGTTAAGTTAAATTGTGAAAGGCTTCCACTGTCCTCCTCTTCTAACCTCATGGCAGTAGGGAACTGATGAAACTTCTCAAACAGAGAAGTGACATAGTCAGACCCAAACTTGAGGAATATCCCTTTGGCTGCTATGTAGAGGATTATCGAGAGGGGAGAATTATGGACTGGGAGTCAAATTAGGAGATAATTGGGATAGGAGAGGGGAGTAGTGAGGAGGGTCTGACTCAGGGTGGTGGTCATGTGAGTAGAGAGAATGAGTAAGGGATGAAACATAGAGGATGGAGGGGATAGATTTTGGGGAGAATAATTTTAAAAAAATGAAGGATGGTCCCTAGGTTCCTAGTTCTTCCTGGTTCCTAGGAAGTAAAAAGTACCTGTGGCAAATGAACCCTGAAGCAGGTTGAGTGAGGAAGGCCTATTGAGTATTTAAAGGGTTGGACATTACCCAGAGGATGGGAAACAATGACTTTTCGTAACATTTAAGGGTGGTTCACTGACAATTGATAGCAAGAGGGATTTAGATTATATAATGATGATGATGATAGCTAGTATTTATATAGTACCTATTATGTGTCAGGCACTATGCTAAGCACTTTACAAATATTATGTCATTTGATTCTTACAACAACCTTGGGAAGTAGGTGCTGTTATTATTCACATTTTACAGTTGAGGTAAACCAAAGCAAACAGCTGAAGTGACTTGCCTAAGATCATATAACTAGTTAGTATCTAAAGTTAGGTTCAATTCTAATAAAGTTAGATTCAGGTCTTCCTGAGTCCTGGCCTAGTGCTCTATCCACTGTACCACCTAGCTGTGTCTAGATAATGATTTCTTAATGAAAACTGTTTGAGACTAGGAGAATGAAAAAGTAGAAGAAATTTCCTTCCTTGGAGAATTCTTAAGGGGAGTTTAAAGAAATAACCAAGGATGGCTTTCAGTTAGGTGAATCTGGAATTGGTTGAATACCTGGACTCATAGAGTAATCACAAATAGACCAATATCAACAAGGAAGAAAGTCTCTAGTGGTGTGCCCTAAGGATCTACTTTGGTCCTGTGTTGTTCAACACTTACTTTTTGGTTAACTAATTTATTTCCAGTTTTCAACATTCACTTCCATATGACTTTGAGTTCCAAATTTTCTCCCTCTCTCTTTCCTTCCCCCATCCCAAGATGGTTTATAATTTGATATAGGCTCTACATATACATTTATATTAAACATTTTCATATTCAACATTTTCTTATCAATTTGGATGAAGCAGATTTGTCAGATTTGATGACACAAAACTGGGAGCAGTATCTAACACAATGGATGATAAATAATCAGTATTCAAAAGAAATCTACAAGCTAGAATTATGGTCTGACTGAAATTTAAGATATATATATATATTCATACATATATATACACAAACATACATATATGTGTATATACATATATGTGTAGACTTAAACTTTGGATTAAAAAAATAATCTTCACAAGTATGGGATGCAGAGGTCATGAATGGACAGTTATTCCTGTGAAATTGGTTGAGGTTTTAATGAATTACAAACTCCGTGTGACACAGGAATCAAACAAGCTCCTGCTGTCTTACGCTACATTAAGGGAAGCACGGTTCGAAGGAGGTGATGGTTCTGCTATATATACTCTGTCCTAGTCTGGCCATATTTGGGGTATTTTATACCACTTGTTTTTAGGAAGGATATAAGAAAATTAGAGCATAGCTAGAATAGACCCATGCTATAAGATCAGTTGAAGGAATTGGGGATGTTTCAGAGGAGAAGAGCTATCAGGCACATGAAAAATAGCTTCAAGTATTTGAAGGTGGTCATGTGAAAGGGTTAGATTTCTTCTGTTGGCTCCTGAGAACGGACCTAAGAGCAAAGGGCAGATTTCAGTGTGAGATAGAGGAAAAACATGACAATGAGAGCTGTCCAAGTAAGTTCCAGCTTATTAGAGGTCTTTCAACTGAGTCTGGGTGACAGAAGAGATCTTTTCTTAGGTATGAGGTTACACAAGAAGGCCTGGGAGGTCCCTCGCAGCTCTGACATCATGTAATTCTGTGAATGAACAATAATAATGAAGACTATGATATATTGATAGAAATAGAAATAGAAGCTAGAAATTAGAAAAGACCCAGTCCCAGCCAGTGAACATGAAGGACAATTTTTGATCAGCAGACTTTTAAGATTTTGTGGATCTTTGCAGCTTTCCACTTGTTTTGCCCCTGCTGTTTTATTTGTAGAAGATCTGTTAGAAAATGTAAGAGGTGCTTGTGTACTTGCTTCAAGGATAGGTGTGTAGATAGATTCTAGGAGATTGTATTCCCATATACACATATACACGTGCACACACAGACACATCTTCCTTCCTCCCTTCCTTCCTTCTTCCCCTTCCTTCCTTCCTTCCTTCCTTCCTTCCTTCCTTCCTTCCTTCCTTCCTTCCTTCCTTCCTTCCTTCCTTCCTTTCTTCCTTCCTCCTTCCTTCCTTCCTTCCTCCTTCCTTCCTTCCTTCCTTCCTTCCTCCCTTCCTTCCTCCCTTCCTTCCTCCCTTCCTTCCTTCCTTCCTTCCTTCCTTCCTTCCTTCCTTCCTTCCTTCCTTCCTTCCTTCCTTCCTTCCTTCCTCCTTCCTTCCTTCCTTCCTTCCTTCCTTCCTTCCTTCCTTCCTTCCTTCCTTCCTTCCTCCTTCCTTCTTCCCCTTCCTTCCTTCCTTCCTTCCTTCCTTCCTTTTTTGGTTCAGTGGGGTAAAGTGGTGGGAGTGAAAGAAAATAAAATGCTTGCTATTGTATTATTTTTTAATACTCAGGACATTTTTTCCAGTTTATTTATTTTTAGTTTTCAAAATTTATTTCCTTAAGTTTTAAATTTTCTCCCCTTCCCTTCCCGCTCCCTCCCCAAGACAGCATGCAGTCTGATATGGACTCTACACATGCATTCCTATTAAACAGACTTTCACATTAGCCATGTTGCATGGAAGAATTATAATGAAGTGGAGAAACCATGAGAAAGAAAAAATCATACCAAAAACGAAAATAGTCTTCTTCACTCTTCATTCCAACTCCATAGTTCTTTCTCTGAATGTGGATGGAATTATCCATCAGGAGTCCTTTGGAATTGTTTTAGGTTCTTGTATTGCTAAGAAGGACAAAGTCTATCAAAATCAGTCATTGCACACTGTGACTATTTCTGTGAACAATGTTCTCCTGGTTCTACTCGCTTCACTCAGCATCAGTGCATATAAGTCTTTGCAGGATCTTCTGAAGTCTTCCTTTTCATTTCTTTTAGTACAGTATTCAACCATTCCCCAACTGATGGACATGCCCTCAATTTCCTGTTCTTGGCCCTCATAAAAAGGGGGTACTATAAGTATTTTTGTCTATGTGGCTCCTTTTCCCATTTATATGGTCTCCTTGGAATATAGCCCTAGAAGCAGAAGTCAAAGGGTATGCACATTTTTACAACACTTTGGGAATAGTTCCAAATTACTCTCCAGAATGGTTGTATCAGCTCACAGTTCCATCAATGACGAAGTAGTGTTCCAACTTTCCCATATCTTCTCCAACATTTATCATTTTCTTATTTTATCATGTTAGCCAATCTGATAGATGTGATGTGGAACCTCAGAATTGTTTTGATTTGCATCTCTCTAATCAATAGTAGTTGAGAGTATTTTTTCATATGAATATAAATAGTTTTAATTTCTTCCTCTGAAAACTGCCTTTTCATATCTTTTGACCATTTATCAACTGGGGGATGACTTTTCTTTGTAAATTTGACTCAGTTCTCTATATATTTTAGAAATGAGACTTTTATCAGAAACACTAGTTTTAAAATTTTTTTCCCCAGTTTTCCACTTTCCTCCTAATTTTGGTTGCATTGACTTTGTTTATGGAAAAACTTTTCAATTTAATGTAATCAAAATTATCCATTTTAATGCTTGTTATTTAAAAAAATAAATTAAATTTGAATTGTAATTGGAAGAATGGAATCCAAAGAAGGAAGCAGGAAGTCAGGTAGGTTAGACATAGTATTATAGGATTTAAAGTCAGGAAGGACTTTAAGATCATCCAATCTAATCTCTTTATTTTACAGATGAAGAAACTGAGGCCCACAGAAGTTATTTGCTTTAGATTACATTACTGAACAGAGCTCTTGACTCCAACCTAGTGTTTTTTTGTACTGGACAAAGAAATGATGTAGGAGCTGCCTTAGGAGCAGGGCTTGTTCCAAAAGGTCTCTTGGTTTTTCTCCAAAAGGAAAGGCTTCCCTCATTCAGTCTAGACACCAGAGAATGACCCCAGGACATATATAACTTTCTCTTTCCTTGCCTCCTCAGGTTACTGCTATTACAAGCTCCAGGATGCCTTCTCCACTGATAACCTGGGGTGTTTCGCAAAGTGCCGTAAGCCGTGTTTGTGAGTGTTGCCTCTTCTTTAGGAACAAGAATCAGCATAGCCTTTTGTCTGGATACTATGAGGTCTCCAGCTGAACTACTCCCAGCCACCAAAGCTGTGAGGGAGGACTGTGGGGCTTTGGGGGTCTCTACATGGGAGGTGAAATGGAAGGAGGGTGGGGTAATTTGCCATTCTTTTTCCCTCACTCCCCTCTCTCCCCAGAGTGACCAGTTATGAGTTATCTGCTGGCTATTCCCGCTGGCCTTCTGCAACATCTCAGGTAAAATGGGATGGGAAGGCATGGCAGGAAGTGGGTTAGAGATGTGTGAACCTGCCGTATATGTGTGTTGGCATGGGTATCCCTGTGCTTGTGTGAGTGTTTGTATCTCAGTGTTTGAGTGGGAATGTCTGAATATGTGAAAGTGTGCAAATATATAGTTATATATGTATATGTATATGTATAGTGTATATGTGTCTGGAGTGGGAAGGAGAATGGGAGGGAGGGAGAGGGAGGGAGAGGAGAGGGGGAGGGAGAGAGAGAGAGAGAGAGAGAGAGAGAGAGAGAGAGAGAGAGAGAGAGAGAGAGAGAGAGAGAGAGAGAGAGAGAGAGAGAGAAAGAGAGAGAGAATGAAAGTGACCCTGGTTGATTCCATTTTTCTCAGGACTGGGTGTTCCAGATGTTGTCAATTCAGAATAATTATACCATCAGCTCCAAAAGGTATTCTGTCACCTGGCCCCAGGCCTCAGGATAGGGCCCTGTGTTGGGGAGGGGTGATCCAAAGACTGGGAAAGAAAAGGGGCCGGGAATAGAAAATACTTTATAAATCTCAAAACATTTTATGAACGTCAACTACTATTATTTTTATTCTTCTGTGTAATGGGTTGAGGAGGGACCAGTGAAGCATGGATTTGATGATCTCTACGTTCCTTGCTCTAATACTCTGTATGAGGACATTGGCTTTGGTATTTGAGAGGGGAGGGATCTGTGGACATTTGAAGAGAGTCAATTACCTAACTTTATTTTCTTCCTCTTTCTGTCCATGTAGTGGTGTTGCCAAACTCAATATCTTCTTCAAAGAGCTGAATTATAAAACCAACTCAGAGTCTCCCTCTGTTACAGTGAGTTCCCTCTGGGGGGCTGGGCAATGGAATTAGGGGAGGAGTAGCTTGATAGCTCACTGAAGGGATCCTGGGGGCTGGGAGGGGATAGGCTTCCAGGATGGGAATGATAATGATAGGTTGGGGTGGGAGGAGCATATTTAAGGAGAGGGTGGATATTTAAGAGGGCCCTTGAAGGTCATGGGACAAAGGGGATCCATCTAGGGGAGGTTAGTAAAGGGGTAATAGAATTTGTAAAGTGGCCAGGCAGCAAGAGTTTGGATGGAGATCCTGTAAGGAAAAGATCGGAGGTTGGAGGCACTAAGAAAGGGTGGGCTGACCTTGGAAACGGGGAAAGGAGGGACAGAGATTGAGATCCTGGGAGAGAGGAGCCAAGGATGCCATCTGTCAATAAGCAGATCTCTAAAGTCCCTTCTAACTCTAGGAGTCTGAAAATGGGTTGAGGACATTGGGGAGGGAGGGTCAAGGTCCAGGGACCCTGAGGGGTGGGGATAGAAGTTAGGGATAATAGGAAAGGGGCCATGGATTTGGGATGCAGAAGAGCTGTGTTTGGAATATATTTTTACGCTTAATGAATAAAAAGGTGGGAGGAGTCGATATGGCTGAGTAGAAAGAGCCTTGGATTTGGAGTCAGTGGACCTGTATTTGAATCTTGACTTTGCTACTTACAACTAGTGTGACTTCAGGCATCAGTTTCCTCATTGGCAAAATGAGGGGTTTAGACCAGCTGACTTCTAAATTCCCTTACAATTTCTTCAGTCATTTGGTGAAAGTTGGCATTTTCATGATCAGCTTCCATGATCTTTTTCTCTGAGCCCTGGGAAGTGACTTCCTGACTATAATGATCTCCTTCATGTCCCTCCCCTTTGCAGATGGTCACCCTCTTGTCCAACCTGGGCAGTCAGTGGAGCCTGTGGTTTGGCTCTTCAGTGCTTTCTGTGGTGGAGATGGTTGAACTGATCCTTGACTTCCTGGTAATCACCTTCTTCTTGCTGCTCCGAAAGTTCCGAAGCCGCTACTGGGCCCCCAGCCACACAACCCAGGCAGGCCGGGAGGTAACCATGGACTCATCACTGCCCTCTTGATTCTCCTGCCACTCAAATGCCTCCTCAAACCAGCTTGGTCCTGATTCTTCTGCACCAGTCCCACCACCTGCCTATGCTACTGTGAGGCCCTCATCTGTGAGTTAAGACAGACATGGTAGCCAGGACAATAGCCTTGAGGTCTAGTCTTCCTCAGACATCCTTGGACCTTCCAGTTGATGTGCTCCCCTCAATTCCATCAACCAACTATGATGTTCTTTCCTGTCCAAACTCTGTCTTCTTCATTCTTTGAGAAATTTGAGTAAATGGTAGCAATTTTCTCATGACATTCCATTCTCTGGTGTAACTTTTTCTTCATGTATCCATGGGCCTTGGATGTGTACTGGCTTGTGAGATTAAAGAAATTTTAGAATTTCTTTGGCTGAATTGATTTTGTCTAGGGCTTGAAGAAGGAGATATTTCCCTTCTGGTCAAAGAAAGGTCCATGTTCAGGGTCTTCAATGTAATCCGCACCAACACTAACACCATTGCTCCAGAGACCCAAAGGGTCAGAGTTGGCCTAGGAGATGAATGTACAGAAATTATGGCTTGGAACCCTGAGAAGCCATTATTCTTCTATCAATCCTTATTTACTGATTTGCATGATATCTAGCAAGATATTAGGAGTTAAGGGTTGGGGGTAAATCCTGAAAAAGTATAACTCATTTTTAATAATCATCCAATTCAGAAAACATGTATTATTTCCCTGCTAACTCCCCCTGCACATTCATCTTTATCCAGTTCAGCCTTACCCCTCAATAGTCCTTTCTTCTGTTCTCTCCTTCTACTGTGAATTTCTGGAAACCAACCACCTTCTCCCTCTATTCCTTTCACCATAAATCTCTTTATCTTATTTTATAAATGGGGAGAAGGCCATTTAGTTTGTGGCAGAAGAGATTGTCTGACTATAGCAAGCATTTTTCCTTCCATCCCATATGATACCCCATCATGATCTGGCACTTTGAAATGCCTTTCTCCCCCTCCCTATGATAATCTCCTTTCCTTCTATTTCTCCTTGCTTTACTCTTCCTAAACTTATTCTTTTTTTATTAAATAAATTTATTTTTCTGTTATTCTGAACTTGAGATACATGAAATGGAGCTAGAGAAGGAAATGGCAAACGACTCCAGTATCTTTATCAAGAAAGTCCCAAAATGAGGTCACAAAGAACCAAATATGTCTGAAACAAATCAACAAGAAAATCTCTCACATTGCCCCCCAACAATCATCATTTTCCTCTTTTGTTATATTTTGTCAATCCTTTGGATATGAGGGAAAAATTCAGAGTTGTTCTAATTTGTTTTTGTCTAATTGTTAGAGATTGGAGCATTTAAAAAATATGGTTCTTGTATTATCCTTTCATTATCCTCGGACCATCTGTTTAGGGATGGTTTCTGTTTGACTTACTTGGATCAGTCCTCCGTGTATCTTGGATAGAAGATCTTCATCAGATTAACATGTTCTGGATCTTCCCCCACCCCTTCCCAGCCCAATTAATTGTTTCTCTTCTCATTTTAACTGTATTGCTTTTGTGCAAAAGTCAATTTTATGTAATTAAAAGTATCCATTACATCATCTGTGATCCTTTAGTCCTTTGGGCAAGAATTCTTCTAGCCATAATTATAATTACAGTTATAATGTCTTTCTTAGTTTCTCTGATGTGACCTTTTATATGTTAGTCTTGTATCTACTTGGAACTTATTGTGATATATGGCATGAAATATTAGTCTAAACCAAACTTTCTTCAGACTATTTTCCAGTTTCACTTGTTTCCTTTTAGCAGGTTTTGTCAAACAGTGAGTTTTTCCCCTCGTATTTAGGACCTTTGCGTTTATTGAACCAAAACCTGCTGTTTTTTTCTTTTGAGTTTTGTGCTCCTAAACTGTCCCATTGATCACTTTTTCTATTTTTGTATAGTGACAAAAAGTTTGATTCTTGCTCTCTAGTGTAGTTTAAGATCTGATACTGCTAGATCCCTCTTCCTTCCCACTTGTTTTTTTCTTAATCTTTTGTTAAGATTCTTAATCTTTTATTCTTCCACAAGATTTGTTGTTGTTATTATTAATACCAATTAGCTCTGTAAATTAACTCTGTAAAGTAGCTTGTTTGAACCATCGTGAGCAGTTTCACCTTCTCTCTCAGGGGGCTCTCTGCTTCCATATTTCCAGGTTGGGTTTTAAAAAAAAATTATCATTAAATTCTTAGAATGTATCCCTTCTCTTATCTGGAGGCATTCGTCCCTACTGGTTTAGTGATATGGTGGCATGGTCGCTGGCAGTAGTGGGGGTGGGGGTGGTGAGTGTAATACTCTGGGCTCAGCCCTCTCCCTTCTTTCCTATAGGTGCATGAGTTTATTTTTTCAAGCTATTCCCAAAGCTGGAGTCCACTGGTTGATTGACCTGATGGTTAACCACTTCTGCTGAAATTCATCTGGCTATTTAATGCACTGGCAGCTAGGTGGAGAAGTAGATAGGTCTTGGAGTGAGAAAGAACTGAGTTCAAATTTGGCCTCAGACACTTCTTAGCTGTGTGTGTTTGTCCTTTATTGCCAAAGAAGACCATGCCATCAGAGAATAATGACATGACTTACACTTAACTTTGTTTTGAGGGAGGGAGGGCTGTGCAGGGCACCAGCCTCACTTCTCCTCCAGAGCCATCTGAATCCTGTGACCAGATATTCATCAGGATGACTGGAGATGACCCAGGATGAGGCAATTGGGGTTAAGTGACTTTCCCAAGGTCACACAGCTGGTGAGTGTCAAGTGTCTGAGGTGAGATTTGAACTCAGGTCCTCCTGACTCCTGCACTGGTGCTCTATCCACTGCACTACCTAGCTGTCCAACTTCCTAACTGTATGACCCTGAGCAAGTCAGTTTGCTCATCTGTAAAATGAGCTGGAGAAGGAAATGGCAAACCACTCTAGTATCCTTGCCAAGGAAACCCCAAATGTGGTCAGGAAGAGTTAGACATGATTGAAAAATGACAGACAACATTTAAAGCTCCCACAGGTATGATTAAATTGTTTAGTTAGCCAATCAGGCAGTCAATCTCTTCTTGACCCAAATCAAGAAGTTCCCATCTCTTAAAGAGATCACAAGGGTGTTTGGCATTCAACACTTCATCTTTGCCCTTTCACTGATTACACTGCATTAATTGAGGTGGGGAAGGGGTGTGGGACACCTCCCTTACTCTGAGAAAATTGAGACCATGCACTCTCTCACTTCCTCTACTTCCATCTCAAAACCCTTCTGTGTCGTCTCTTTTGTTATAGTCTCTGAGAAAGAGGTATCCCTTATCCTGGCCAGTTCCTATACCTGTGTCCTTGACCCTTCCAGGAGCATGCCCTATTATTGAACATTCTCTCCTTACCTTCAAGTCTCTTCCTATTCACTGTCTCTTTGCCTGATTCCTGCAAACAAACCCTAGTCTCCCCATCTTAAAGATTAACTTTCACTTGACCCTGTTGTCCCCTCCATCACTGCCAGACTGCTAAGGTATGGTTTACTTTTACTAATGTATATCTTGACTGCCAGCTCATTTCTTAACCCCTTAGGATCTAGTTTCCACTTCCACCATGACACTCTCTTTAAGGTTTTTTTTTTTTTGTTGTTCAGCCATTTCAAGTCGTATCTGAGTCTTCATGTCCTCATCTGGGGTTTCCTTGGCAAAGACGCTGGAGTGGTTGCCATTTCCTTCTCCAGGTTCGCTTTGTAGATGAGGAAACTGAGGCAAACAGGGTTAAATGACGTGCCCAGGGTCACACAGCTAGGAAGTGCCTGAGGCTAGATTTGAACTCATGAAGATGAATCTGACTCCAGGCCCAACACTCTATTCATTGTGTTACCTAGCTGCCCTCTTTAAAGTTAACAAGCAACAATCTAAATCCTGTGGCTTTTCTCAGTTCTCATCTTTCTTTACTTCAAAGTTTTTGTTACTGTTAGTAAGCTCCTCCTTCTGAATACTCCTCCCCCTCCTTTTGTGATTCCCATCCACTGATTTTTACTGTCCTAGTTCATCATGGATCTCTCACCTTTTAAGCCTGAGTAACCAAGACACTGGCCTAGGCTCTCTTTTTAAATCTCTCTATACTTTGGTGATCTCAGCAATTAAGAAGGGTTCAGAGATTGTATCTATGAAGATAATTTTCCAACCTGTATGTATATCCAGCCCTAACATTTCTATTGAACTTCAGTACTGTCTGACTTCTCCCCTAGCCCTGCCCCGAACCAAGCCTCAGTTCTTGGTCAGGAGACTCAAGACTCTCCGACTACTAGTCATTTCTGTACGTCGTTCTTAGGGAATTCTTACTCAACCTCATTTTACTTGGTAGAAATAGAGGTACAAATAAGGAGAAGTAGATAATTGGAAGAGGGGGAGGGGAAAAGGGAAGAGTAGGGGTCAGGTCTAGGAACTGATGTGATGCCTCTCCACTTCCCTTTTCCCCTCAGAGCCTGACCGAGGGGTTATGTTGATTATGGGCAGAACTGTCACAATTTCACATTTCCCTGCTCTTCCCAGACTGGGCTTTCCAGCTCTGATTGCATACCTTTGGCCCCTACCCAGTCATGACCTACACGCCTCAGCATCACACCTAGAGAAACTGTGACTCCTTAACTGTCTGCTATTTTCTTTCCAAGGTGGTTGGAGTATGTGTATGGGAGGAAGCTGGGTCTGACTTGCAAGACAGGGAAACAGATACCATTTCCTATACTCCTCTCAGCTGTTTCTTTCTACCTATTCCTACTCCTCTCTTCCTTTAGAACCCATCCCCAGGATTCTCATCTCTCTCTTCCTTTATTCTTTCCATCTGTCCTAGGGGTCCAGAGGATTTACAGCTAGAGACTCATACTTTGAGAAGTTAAGTAAGTTACTCAGTGTTGAATGGGAGTCAGTGACCTAGTAGGGTCATGCCTCTTGACTCTCCTAGGCTCCCAGTCCAACCCCTTTTCTATCATGCTTTGCCATCTTGCCTGAGGCATGTGAGGGGAGGTGCTGCTGGTGATAATACAAGTGTGTGACATGGAGTAGGCCAGAGTAGTTCTTTCCCACTTTGCTTTCTGTAAAGGCTCTTTTTTTGTCATCTATTTCCTGGTCCATAATCATGTGTCTGACAGTCCTTTCACCATCTTCCTACCCTCAAACTGTTATTTCTTTTTTTCCTTTCTTGTAACTTGAGGATCTTTTCCTTTGTCCTACTCTCTCATTTTCTTATTCTTTCCTCTCTTTATCATCATCTCTTATTCTAGGAGGGATCTGAGATTTCTGGACAGGGTTATGAACTAATGTCCTTATAGCTCAGAGACATTTTTGTTTTGTAGATCCTTTGGTGGATACATTTTCATAAGTATAAACTGAATATATTGTGCTTTGTGTACACCCATGACATAGATATATATACATATACATGTATGAGATACCATGTTTTATAGTGGGGCCAGCTTCAGAGGCAGGACAATCTGGGTTCTAGTCCTGACCATGACACATATAGGTTGTGTAACTCTGGGCAAATTACTTAACCTCTCAGTAACCTAACTCTGCAAGGCTTTAAGGTGGACATCAGGCGGCAATCTGTATTGGTAGACAAAGCTTCCTTCCTGAAGAGCACCCTATACAGATAAAACTAATATCTACACACTCTGTCTCTCTATGTAGCTATCATATAGCTATGTATAAACATGCCTCCTTTAATTGTGCTTTGCTTTAACAAACTTCACAGATATTGAGTTTTTTCTCTCATCAATTGAAGGTTTATGGCAACCTTGGATTGAGCAAGTCTATTGGCACCATTCGTCCAACAGCATATGGTCGTATCATGTCTCTGTGTCACATTTTGGTAATTCTCACCAATATTCCAAACTTTTCTATTATCATTATATCTATTATGGTGACCTGTGGTCAGTGATCTTTGATGTTACTGTTACAATTATATTTTGGGGCTTCACAAACTGTGTCCATATAAGGACAATGTACTTAGTTGATAAATGTTGGGTGTGTCCTGACTGCTCTACTGACACTTTCCTCTATCCCTTTCCTCCTTTTCAGGTCTACTCTTATTACCTGAGAAACAATAATATTGAAATTAGGCCAATTAATAACCCTACAATGGTCCTAAGTGTTCAAGTGAAAACTTCAATGTTGTCTTATTTTAAGATTACCAGAGTCACCCCAGTCTTCAGCAATCACCCCCTGGTCAGTCAGCAGCCATCAATACTGAGGCAAGACCCTCCACTAGCAAAAAAATTACAGCTCACTGCAGGTACAGATGGTGGTTAGCATTTTTATTTTTAGCAATAAGACATTTTAAAATTAAGGCATATGCATTATTTTTTTAAGATATAATACTATTATACACTTAATAGACTATAGTGTAGTGTTAATATAGCTTTTATATGTACTGGGAAACAAAAAAAATCATGAGCCACTTTATTGTGATTTTTGCTTTATTGTGGTGGTCTGGAACTGAGCCTGCAAGATCTTCAAGGTATGCCTATACACACACATACACACATATTTACACATACACATACACACATACATATAGCTATGTATGTAGGTGCATGCTGCCCATATAGGTTATGTATATCCACATGGATTGTCTTAACTGCAACCTTCAGGGAAGCATTGGTAAATATCTTTTTAGTCTTACACATGTCTTTCCAAGAGAGACTTCATTTCCTGCCTGGAGGGGAGTAGGAGAAGGGGTCATGAGGTTGGCTGCTCTGTTTTCCTCAGAGAGAGGGGTGCCACACTAGGATTATAATTTTTCTCCACTTAAATATTGCTGATCTACAGGTAGGCTTTTTGTCGTTGCTGTTTTAGATTCAAGCTGCTTTCCTAGTTGCTCCCCCTTAAAGGGGAAAAGGGTAGCCCCAAACCTATAACTACAGATTTTTTCCCACCAATATTAGTTATGCAAAGGCCATCACAAATAGTGAATAGAGAGTGAATCCATTTTTTCCAAGTTGGTGGTAGCAAAGAGAAATCATAAAAGTTCTACAGATTAAAATGTATCAGAAAATGCAGGAAAGTAAATGAGCTCTTCAAGAGAGAATCAGCTGAGATCCTGCTCAATTAAGAGAGTCCCTGATTCTTCAAAGTCACTAGGGGAGCGTACTAACGGACCTACTGAGGAGTCAGTTTTCCCCTGACTACGTCTGCCTTAGCAAAGTCTTTTCTCCCTTTTCAAGGGTCTCTTCCCCAAAGAGATTCTAGAGCTGCATTTGTCTCTCTCCCAAAGTAGAAATGAAAAATATCTCTGCTCTTCACAGCTTTTCTACCAACTTCACCCCTCATGAAGTCTCACAGGGTCTACCAAGCAATCTTATCACCAATTCTGAATCACATTCAATAGACAATTAGGCAGCACAAGGCTGTATGTTCCAACCAAACCTGACTGGGAGTTGGGTTACAAAGCATGACTATATGTATGTAATAGGGCTAGTCACTCCCCTACCTCTGACTAGAACACCCCCAGCATGTGTCGAGCTCCTCTGGCTACTTATGGTGGAACATATATGTACTGACTCATTTCAGAGGACTTGGCATTTTGGGATAATGTAGCAATTCCTCCCTCTATGTGCTAGCTAGCAAGGTAATGTAGGTTTATCAGAAGAAGCCAATGAACTTGGAAGAGATGCCTACTCAGAATTTAAGGGAAAAAAAAAACACCTGTTCTTGATCTTTCTACCTATCTGCTGAATATATGGGATCTCTTTCTTAGATCTCTGATGATGGTACATTGAGTACTTTTCTACTACCTTTTGGGGAGATCTTATATATGAGTCAAATCTAAAGTTAAGGTGATTTCCCTTGGGTCTCTGAGGTAGATTATCAAGAGCCAGAGATAACAAGAAATAGAATCTCAATCTTCTCTTTAGCGGTCAGGTTTCCTTAGGACTGAACACATTTCATATGTATGAGCCCAGAGCTAGAGAGGGCATCCTCCACCACTCTGGATCAGTGCCAGTCTAAATATTGAAAAGATGTTGATAATTTTTGTAAACCTCCATGCCTATTAGATAGTAGGACTGAAGTCAAGAAGATTGTAAAAGCTTCCTAACTTTCTATCTTTCTATCTCCAGTTTCTGTGATTCATTTGCATATGGCCACCAAAGTCATCTTTCTTAAGGCTCATTTGTCGTTCCCTTGCTCACAAACTTTTAAATGCTCAGTGCCTTGTCTTTGTATACTTCTGGAGTGTCATTGCATTCTATTTTCGAGGTAATGGCTTATGTTTGTATTTTCTTGTTTTCCCCTTGGGGAGGGGGAGTGGACATTAGGTAGTTAGGAATGTGGGTAAAACACTTAAAAACTTTGCCAAGCAAGTGAGAGCCTTCTGAATTGGTTAAGTGTGAGTCTAGGGTTGGAGAATGGGGTAATGTATATGATCCAAAGCTTAGTCAATGTATTGTGGTGTTCTGGCATAGAATATTGTATTATGATGTTCTGAGAATGCTAGTTGTGCCATGGGTCTACGGGAGCCTGGGGAATAGATAGAATGGACTAAAATTTATTATTTTATTTTAATTGCCTATAATCTTTCTCTGGGGAATTGTTTTCTTACTTGCATACTTTCTCCCTTATAAATTGACCCTTGGTAAAAAAAAAAAAAAAGCAAGAACCCCAGCATACTGAGGAAGGTCTACTATCATAGGTTTTTAGATCTGCCTTTTTTAAAAAAAAGGCAACTTTTGAGGGGTCAACACTTTAATTGAGCACATGAACTTTGGAGAAAATGAAGAGAAGTCAAAATCAACAGTCAGGGCTTCCAATTGCCTGATAGTAAGCAATACATATATCACAGATTAACAGACAGATAACTGTCTGACCATACATATACATTTATCAGAGAGGGAAACACCAACATCTGGGTTTTCAAGGCGGGGAGCTGTTTAGTGACTTCCCAGAGTCTCATCTGGCACATAAACCTTCTTCCAAAACTAAACTCCAAACTAAAACCTTACCTCAGAGTATTTATACATTTTTCAGAGCCAGAGGGCAACTCAGCCCTTGAGAACCAGTGCCTCACTAGAAAATTAACAAAAGGTGTGGGCTTCCCTTAATCAAGCTTTCCTTAATGGGCAGGACCATTAAAGGTGGGGAGGAGCTTTAAACTCTTATAGTTACCATTATACCTTAGAAACCTGTGGTTTGAAGTAAGTAGCAACAATAGTGGCAGGGAAAGAGGAATAGGCAGGATGGCAGCAGTTATAATGGTAGCAGGAGGATGAAAAGACTTTAGGGATCTAGTATAGGGCAGCTAGGAGGCAGATAGAGAGCTGGGCCTGTAGTCAGGAAGACCAACCTTCCTGAGTTCCAATCTGGCCTCAGATACTTCCTGACTGAGTGACCCTGGGCAAGTCACTTAACCTTGTTTGCCTCAGTTCTCCAGCAAAATGAGCCGGAGAAGGAGATGGAGAACCCCTCCAATATCTTTGCCAAGAAAACCTCCAAAAGGGGTCACAAAGAGTCGGACATTGCTGAAATGACTGAAAAACAACAAAGTCCATCCAGGACCAGAAAGACTCAACAGGCTCAGACCTTGAGTTAGGACCCAGTAATCGAAAGACTTAGGAATTAATAAAGGTGAAAGTCCTGGGAACAAATGAAAAGACAGAAAGTTCTAATCTTCAGGAAGTTAGTTGAGGTCAGTGAAGCTAAAGATCCAGTGCTGAATCCTTTAGAATTGCTCCCAATTACCTATAAAATAATATTTATTCTTTATTATGGCATTCTATGATTTGCTTCCTATGTATCTTTCAAGACTTATTTGATCCTTCTCTCCAAGGGTGTACTAGAGTCAGTTCTAACTGGTTTGTAAGAACTCACTGTTAAATTTTCAGTGTCAGCTTTTATACTTTAGAAATCAGTAGTTGTTGCAAATCAGGCTTTGGTTTATTGCTTTGCTTATTGACTAGACTTAAGAAAGTAACTGAACTTAAAACTGTGTGTACATGTATTTTTTTGGGGGAGAGAGGAAGGGTACATTTCAGTTGTTACCAGACCACTACTGCTCCTTTTCTTCATGAATTTCTCTTTATTGTAAAATGAACTACTAGGGCCGTGGAGTTAAGATAGAGGAGTGAGGTGTGATGTTTTCTCCTTTGCTCCTCCACAATAACCTAGAAACACTCAAACCAAATAGTAGCTGGGAACGCCAAGGAAAAGTCATAGTGAGCCATTTTTTCTAGTTCAGAGTAGCTTAGGAAGAAAGGCTGAAAGGTCTGCAGACACTGGTGTGGGAGCACTGTGTAGCAGCAGGAGTAGAGATAGCTATAATCATAGCTTTGTCTGGGAGCAGTCCAGTGCCAAGAGATAGTAAGGGGACTGAGCACTAGATAAAAAGATATGCCACAGGACCCCTGTACCAGCATGGGGAGCAGGAGCTGGTGCCATCTGGCAGCTTTGTCACTCATTACTCAGTTCCAAGATAGAGAGGGGTGGTCATGGTTGTGAAGGAGCAGGGGCCTTTCTTATGTAAGGAACAAGGAACAAGTTCCAGAACCATAATTGTGTGGCTCTCAGTCCAAAAGCAAAGCGGAGTTTCAGTTCTAACCTTTAACCCTGCACATAGGCCTGCAGTGGGATAAATCAGGGTAGGAGACCAAAACTAAGGGTTTTGGTTAACCAGAAGTTAGTCACTCTGAACCTACAGAAATTTCTAATGGGCTAATAGTGATTGAGTCCAGAAGCATCTATGGAAACTCAACCACACACAAGCCAACAGATGCAAACCTGGGTTAGCCACTTGCAGAATGAAAACCAAGAATTCAGTGAACAGACTTCTCCCTGGATCTTTGGAAGCACAGAAAACTTACAGGCTCCCAGACTGAGCTGTAAAAGCAGGAGAAGGAAATAAAACACCAGAAGCTCAGGTGAATCTTCACCCCTATAAATGAGCAGAGCCCAACATTAATATAAAGTCCAAAGTCAAGAAGTAGGTTGGAAAAATGAACAAACAAAAAAAAAAACTCCACTATAAAAAAAATATGGTGACAGCAATCTCAAGATACAAACATAGAAGAATTCAATGACTTGAAAACATCTACAAGAAAAGTGTCAAAGAAAAAAATGCACATTGAACATAAGTCCAAAACAAATTCCTAGAAAAGTTAAAAAGACTTTTAAATTAAAAAAAACTTATTTATTTGATTTTAGCTTTCAACATTTGCTTTTATATGATTTTGAGTTCTAAATTTCCCCTTCTTCCACTTCCCACTCTTCAAGATGATATGCAATCTGATATAGGCTACACATGTATGATCATATTAGACATAGTTACATATTTGTCATGTTGTGAAAGAAGAATCAGAACAAAAGGGAAAATTCATGAGAAAGAAAAAACAAAAAACAACAAAAGAAAGAGAAAATAGCATGCTTCGAGAGCTAACAAAGTTGGTCATCACACAACGTTGCTCTTAACTGTGTACAGTTTTCTCCTGGTTTTGTTCACTTCACTCAGCATCAGGTAAGTCTTTCCAGGTTTTTCTCAAATCCATCTGTTCATCATTTCTTTCTTTTCCTGCAGGAAATTGACTGGGCCATTCACTTTTGTTGCTATTATTTTCCCCCCAAATTTATTAATTTGTTTGTTTTTGGTTTTCCACAATCACTTCAATGAGTTCCAACTTTTCTCCCTCTCCTTCTCCGCCCTCTCCAAGAGCATACAATATTATTTGGGCTCTACACATACATTTTTATTACAAACATTTTCACATCAGTCATGTTGCACAGAAGAATTAAAATGAATGGGAGAAACTGGGAGAAAAACAAAACAAAACATAACAAAAGAGAAAATGGTCTGCATCATTCTATGTTCCAATTCCATAGTTCTTTCTCTGGATGTGGATGGCATTTTGCATCATGAGTCCTTTGGAAATGTGTTAGGTCCTTGCATTGCTGTTAAGGGCTAAATCTATCAAAACAGTCCTCGCACACTGTGACTCTTACTCTGTATAATGTTTCCCTGGTTCTGCTCATTTCACTCAGCATCAGTTCAAATAAGTCTTTCCAGGTTTTTCTGAAGTCCTCCTGTTTATCATTTCTTATAGCACAATAGTATTCCATTACATTCATATACCACAACTTGTTCAGCCATTCCTCAATTGATGGGCATCCCCTTGATTTCTAGTTCTTGGTGACCACAAAAACAGCTGATATAAATATTTTATACATGTGAGTCCTTTTCCCATTTTTATGATCTCTTTGGGATACAACCCTAGAAGCAGTATTGCTGGGTTAAAAGATATGAACATTTTTTTTATAGCCCTTTGGACGTAGTTCAAATTGCCCTCCAGAATGGTTAGATCAGCTCACAGCTCCACAAACAATGAATTAGTGTTCCAACTTTCCCACATCTTCTCCAGCATTTATTGCTTTCCTGTTTTGTCATGCTAGCCAATCTGATAGGTGTGATGTGGTACCTCAGATTTGTTTTGATTTGCATCTCTCTAATGAATAGTGATCTAGAGTGTTTTTTCATATGACTGTAGACAGTTTTAGTTTCTTCATCTGAAAACTGCCTATTCATATGCTTTGACTACTTACCAAGTGGGGAATGACTTGCATTCTTATAGATCTGACTCAGTTCTCTATATATTTTAGAAGTGAGGCCTTTATCAGAGACTCTGGCTGTAAAGATTCTTTCCCAGAATTCTGCTTCCCTTCTAAACTTGGCTGCATTGGCTTTGTATGTGCAAAAACTTTTCAATTTAATGTAATCAAAATGATCCATTTTGTATTTCATAATGTTCTCTATCTTTTGTTTGGTCATAAATTCTTCTCTTCTGCATAGATCTGACAGGTAAACTATTTCTTGCTCTCCTAATTTGTTTATATAGTTTCACCCTTTATGTCTGAATCATGTACCCAACTTGATCTTGTCTTGGTATATGGTATAAGATGTTGGTCTATGCCTAGTTTTTGCCATATTGTTTTCTAGTTTTCCCAGCAAATTTTGTCAGATAGTGAGTTTTTATCTAAGAAACTGTAGTCTTCAGGTTTACCAAATAGTAAATTACTATAGTTATTGATTACTATGTCTTGTGTACCTAACCTATTCTACTGATACACCACTCTGTTCCTTAGTACTAAGTAGTTTTGATGGCTGCTGCTTTGTAATACAGTTTTAGATCCAATATGGGTAGGCTACCTTCCCTTGCATTTCCTTTCATTAGTTTCCTTGATATTCTTGATATTCATTCTTCCAGATGAATTTTATTATTTTTTTCCTAGCTCTATAAAATAACTTTTTGGTAGTTTGATTGGTATGGCACTGAATAAGTAAATTAATTTAGGTAGAATTGTCATTTTTATATGAGTTTGGTCTACCCATGAGCAACTGAAGTTTTTCCAGTTATTTATATCTGACTTTATTTGTGTGAAAAGTGTTCTGTAATTGTGTTCATATAGTTTCTAAGTTTGTCATGGCAGGTAGACTCCCAAATATTTTATATTGTCTACAATTATTTTAAATGGAATTTCTCTATCTCTTGCTGCTGCACTTTGTTAGTAACATATAGAAATGTAGGTGATTTATTTGGGTTTATTTTATATCCTGCAACTTTGCTAAAGTTGTTAATTATTTTAAATAGTTTTTTAGTTGATTCTCTAGGATTCTCTAAGTACACCATCATGTCATCTGCAAAGAGTGATAGTTTTATTTCCTCATTACATATCTAATTCTTTCAATTTCTGAGATTTTTTTAGAAGCCAAAAATTCTAAAAAAGTAGTAGAGGAAAAATTGGAAAAAGAAATTAGAGCTATGCAAAGATAATTATCGAGACAACAAATAGTTTAGTAAAAGAGGTACACAAAATACTGAAGAAAATAGCTCCTTAAAAAATCAGAACTGAACTATTGGTAAAAGAGGCATAAAACTTCCCTGAAGAAAACACCTTAAAAGTTAGAATTAAGTGAAAGTGAAAGTTAATGACTCCAGGAGACATAAAAAAACAATAAAGCAATGTAAAAAGACTGACAAGACAGTAGAAAATATGAACTATATCATAGGAAAAAACAATGCTTTTGAAAATAGGTTGAAGAGGTAATTTAAGAATCATTGGACTACTTGAAAACATAAAAAAGAGCCTATACATAATATTTTAATTACAAATGAAAACTGCCTAGATACCTTAGAATCCAAATGCAAAGTACAAATTGAAAGAATCCACTGGTTACCTCCCAAAATGAAAACTTCCAAGAATATTAATGCCAAAATCCAGAGCTTCCAGGTCAAGAAGAAAATACTGCAAGCAACCAGAAAGAAAGAATTCAAGTACTATAGAGCCATAGTCAGGATCACATAAGACTTAACAGCTACAACGTCAAAGAAATGGAGGGCTTGGAATATGATATCTAGAAGGCAAAGGATCTAGGACCAAGAATAACCTTCTCATCAAAACTAAACATAATTCTACAGGGGAAACAGTTGATATTTGATGAAATAGAGGACTTTCAAGCATTCTTGCTTAAAAGACCAGAGCTGAATAAAAAACTTGACATTCAAACACAAGACTCAAGAGAAGCATAAAAATGTAAACATGAGTGAAAAATCTAAAAGGACTGAATAAGCATAAACAATTTACATTATCATAGGGGAAGATGATACATGTAACCCCTCAGCACTTTACAGGTGTCTTAGAGGGAATCTACTAAGACTGAAGGCCTAAGTATGATTCTACTATGTTAAGATGATCTCAAAAGAAAGATAGAAGGATGAAAAAGAGGAATGCTTTGGGGAAGGGAAGGGATAAAAATATGGAGAAAATGATCTCATATAAAGTGGGGTAAACAAGGAAGACCCTGTACAATGAAGTGGAGAATGGAGGAAGTGGGCAACACTTGAACCTCTCATCTGAATATGTTATCCAACAGAAAAATAGGAGAAAAAAGGTTAAGAGAAAGGAGGGAGGGGATAAAAGAGGGGTAGATTAAGGGAGGTAGTGGTCAGAAGCAAAAGACATTTGAGGAGGGCACAGGGTAACAATAGAAAAGGTTAAGTATAAGAGAATAGGATGGAAATACACAGCTTGCAATTGTAACTGAGAATGTGAATGGCATAACTCACACATAAAACAGAACAAGATAGTAGAATGACTTAGAAATCAGAATCCAGTAATAGGTTGTTTACAAGAAACACATTTGGAACAGAAAGATATGTATAGTGTTAAATTAAGGGACTGGAGCAGAATTTATTATGCTTTAGCTGAAGACAAAAAAAAAAAGCAGGGATAGTGATTATAATCTCAGAAAAAGCAAAGGAAAAAAGTGGATTTAATTAAAAGAGATAATCAGGGAAATCTTATTTTGTTAAGATGTACTATAGAAAATGATGAATTAATATTAATAGTAAAATATATGCACCAAATGGCATAGCATCCAAATTCTTGAAGGAAAAAAAATGAAATAAATAGAAAAATAATGGAATAAATAAAAAAAATAAACATGAATAAATAGATAGAAAGCTATGTGAGTGGGGAATTTATTCCTCAACTATCCCTGTCAGACCTAGATAAGTCCAATTATTAAAAAAACACAAACAAACAAAAAAGGTAAGGAGATGAATAGAATCTTAAAAAGTTAAATATAGGGGGGTGGAGCCAAGATGGAGGAGTAGAAAGACGCTAGTGTATACTAGCTCTTTCCACACAGTCCATAAAATACCTGTAAAGAAAGACTCTCAATAAATTCTAGAGCAGTAAAAGCCACAGAACAATGGAGTGGAGGAAATTTCCAGTCCAGGGTGACCTGGAAGGCCTATGGGAAAGGTCTGTCTCAGCTGATGTGGAGTAGAGCCCAGTCTTACAGCACCAGGAAAAGGACCAGAGCAGGCCTCAGGGGCAGAATCCTCTGTGGTTCACAGATCCCTCAACCCACAAGTGCCAAAGGTCAGTGAGAGGGTTTTTCAGGTGGCCAAGAAGGGAGCAGGGTCTTCTCATAACTCTGGCCCCAGGAGAAACCCCTGGGGGAACTGAGCAGCTGATCTGAATCTCAGCCTCTCAGTGCTGGTGTAGTGGAACTGGAGGCGAGGTGGTCTTGGAGAGGAAACTCTACTATTCTCAGATTCTGGGCACAAAAGTTTTGGGTTGCTCCCAGATCGGTGTCCAGTATTGATTGTGCCACCTTGGAGGAACTGAGATCTTACAGATCCCCGGAGCATACCCTAATCTTGACAAAAGACCCAAAAGTCAAATAACTGGTTGGGAAAATGCCCAAGAAAGGGAAAAAAATAAAATTATAGAAGGTTGCTTTCTTGGTAAACAGGTACCTTCTTCCATCCTTTTGGATGAGGAAGAACAATGCTTACCATCAGGAAAAGACATAAAAGTCAAGGCTTCTGTATCTCAAACATCCAAAATAAATATTCAGTGGTCTTAGGCCATGGAAGAACTCAAAAAGGATTCTGAAAATCAAGTAAGAAAAGCAGAGCAAAAATTGGGAAGATAAATGAGAGAGATGCAAGAAAATCATGAAAAGTGAGTCAACAGCTTGCTAAGGGAGACCCCCCCAAAATGCTGAAGAATATAACACCTTTAAAAATACGCTAACTCAATTGGCAAAAGAGGTTCAAAAAGCCAATGAGGAAAAGAATGCTTTAAAAAGTAGAATTAGCCAAATGGAAAAGAAGGTTCAAAAGCTCAATGAAGAAAATATTTCTTTAAAAATTAGAATGGAACAGATGGAAGCTAATGAATTTATGAGAAACCAAGAAATTACAAAACAAAACCAAAAGAATGAAAGGAAGATAATGTGAAATATCCCATTGGAAAAACAACTGACATGGAAAATAGATCCAGGAGAGACAATTTAAAAATTATGGGACTACCTGAGAGCCATGATCAAAAAAAGAGCCTAGACATCATCTTTCATGAAATTATCAAGGAAAACTGCCCTCATATTCTAGAACCAGAGGACAAAATAAATATTGAAAGAATCCACTGATCACCTCCTGAAAGAGATCCAAAAAGAGAGACTTCTAGGAACATTGTAGCTAAATTCCAGAGTTACTAGGTCTAGGAGAAAATATTGCAAGCAGCTAGAAAGAAACAATATGAGTATTGTGGAAATACAATCAGGATAACACAAGATCTAGCAGCTTCTACATTAAGGGATCAAAGGGCGTGGAATATGATATGCCAGAAGTCAAAGGAACTAGGATTAAAACCAAGAATCACCTACCCAGCAAAAATGAGCATAATACTTCAGGGGAAAAAATGGTCTTTCAATGAAATAGAGGACTTTCAGGCATTCTTGATGAAAAGACCAGAGCTGGAAAAAAAAATTGACTTTCAAACACAAGAATCAAGGGAAGTATGAAAAGGTAAAGAGGAAAGAGATATCATAAGGGACTTACTAAAGTTGAACTGTTTACACTACTACATGGAAAGATAATATTTGTAACTCTTGAAACTTTTATCAGTATCTGGGTAGTTGGTGGGATTATACACACACACATACACCCCCCCCCATGTGTATATATATATATATATATATATATATATATATATTTATTTATTTATAGATAGAGAGAGACAGAGACAGAGATTACAGGGCAAGTTGAATAGGGAGGGATCATATCCAAAAAAACAAGATTAAGGGGTGAAAGAGGAATATATTGGGAGGAGAAAGAGAGAAATGGAATGGGAAAAATTATCTCTCATAAAAGAGGCAAGAAAAAGACTTCAATGTAGGGAAAAAGTGGGGAGGTAAAAGGGAAAACGTGAAGCTTACTCTCATCACATTTGGCTCAAGGAAGGAATAAAATGCACACTCAAATTGGTATGAAAAATCTGTCTTACAATACAGGAAAGTAGGGGAGAGGGAGATAAGCAGGGTGGGGGGGGATGATGGAAGGGAGGGCAAATGGGAGGAGGGAGCAATTAGAAGTCACCACTTTTGAGGAGGGACAAGGTCAAAAGAGAGAATAGAATAAATGGGGGGCAGGATGGGATGGAGGGAAATATAGTTAGGCTTACACAACATGACTATTGTGGAAGTCATTTGCAAAACTACACATGTATAGCCTATATTGAATTGCTTGCCTTCTCAATGGGAATGGGTGGGGAGGAAGGAAGGAAAAGTTGGAACTCAAAGTTTTAGGAACAATTGTTGAGCATTGTTCTTGCATACAACTGGGAAATAAGAAATACAGGTAATGGGCTATAGAAATTTATTTAGCCCTACAGGACAAAAGAGAAGAGGGGGATAAGGGAAGGGAGGGATGTTAGAAGGAAGGGCAGATTGGTGGTAGGGGTAATCAGAATGCTTGGCATTTTGGGGTGGGGGGGAGAGATGGGGAGAAAATTTGGAACTCAAAATTTTGTGGAAATGAATGATGAAAACTTAAATAAATCATTAAAACAACTTTTAAAAAAAGTTAAATATAATAGACCTATGGAGAATATTGAATGGAAACAGAAAGGAGTATAGCTATGCTCAGTTGTGTATGGTACCTTCACAAAATTTGACTATATATTATGGCATAGAACTCTCACAACAAATACTAAATAAAATCATTGTTTTCTCATCACAATGCAATAAAAAATACATTGAATTACATTGAAAGTTGCACTGAAAATAAGGTCTTTGAAATATAGATTAAAAATTAATTGGAAACTAATCTAATCCTAAAGAATCAATGGGTAAGACTACAAATCATAGAAATAAACATAATTTAATTAAAGGTAATGAAAATAATGAGACAACATACCAAAATTTGTGGGATGCAGCAGCAAAAGCAGTACTTGGGGAAAATTTTATATCAATAAAAGGGACACAGAAGAGATCAATGAATTAGACATTCAGCTAAAAAAACCCTAGAAAATAAAAAAATTAAAACCTCCAATTAAACATGAAAATATAAATTTTGAAAATCAAAGGAGAGATGAATAAAATTGAAAGTAAAAAAATCCCCTAAAATTAATAAATTAAACTAGGATATATTTTCCTGGAAAAAAAAGATAAACCATGGGTAGTTTGATTTTAAAAAAGAAAGAAGAAAATCTAATTTTTCATATCAAAAATGAAAAGGATGAATTCACAACCAATAAAGATGAAAAAAGCAATTATAAGGAACTATTTTACCCAATTATATGCCAATAAAACTGATGATCTAAGTGAAATAGATGAATATTTACAAAACTAAAAATTACTAAGAACAGGAAATAGAATACTTAAATAACCTTATCTTTGAAAGAGAAACTGAAGAAACCACAAATGATGTTCCAATGATGAGACTTCTCTAATCTCTATCTAATCTAATCTCTAATCTTACTACATATATGATTTTGTGCAAGACACCTTAATTCTCAAGACCTCAGTTTTCTCATCTGTAAAATGAGAGGGTTGCACAAATTGACCTTTAAGGTCCCCTTGAGCTCTAATTATAAAGTGGAATAGTCATCCTGATCTCTCTCACCTCACATTTGCACATCATCCCCCTTCTTCCTCCACACCTCCACATTACTTCCAGTTGGTCAACTAAGCCATCTTCTTGCTATTTGCCCTGACACTCAACCCTTTTGGATCATGCCCTTGTGGACTTAATACATTCAACTTTGGAACTCCTGCTCCGGGATTGAAGTGCCCTGATTGATGAGCCAGATAGAGATATAGAGCCCACTATATCTGGCTGGCTAAAAACTATCAAATCATGTCTCCAGCATTCTCTCCTCGAAATCTTCTTGACTTGCTTATGTCCTGGTTCCCCTGACTTCTCACCTTCACCTCTTGCTCTGAAAACAATAACCCAATCAATGCCCCCATTGTTTCTAGAAAAGGATATGGTATTTACTCCCCTATGGTCCCATTCACTATCATTGTGACTTCGTGGACCAAGATATCCTTCCTTGGCTGTTGTTGTTTAGTCATATTGAACTCTGCCATTGGAACTCTGTCCATGAGATTTTCCTGCAAAGATACTGGAGTGGCATTTCTTTCTCTAGTGGCAAACAGAGGATAAGTAACTTGCCCAAGGTCACACAGCTAGGAAGCTTCTGAGACTGGATTTGAACTCAGGTTTTTGTGATGCCAAACCTAGCAATCTTTCCAATGCATTACCTAGCTTGTCTCTTTCCCTGTCCATCATTCTCCTATATGTGTGTTTCCTCCTATAAGAATATAAGCTCCTTGAGGGCAAGGACCATCTTGTATTTGTATCCTCAGCATTAATTACAGTGCTTGGCACATGGTAATCATGTAATAAATACTTTTCATCCATTCAGTTATGACAATTGATTCCTTCTATTAAAGTCTAGTTCAGTTGCCACCTCCTTCATGAGGTTGTCCTTTATCCTCCCACCTAGAGTAGAGCTTTCCTTTTCTAATCTCTTATATCTCTGACCTCAACAGTTATTTTTAAAATTCTCGTTTGTAGAGTATTTGTAACTTCTTTTGTGAGGCACAGTAATCCCAGGATGATCAGCAGCAGGTATTTGGGGAAAAACCTTGGAGGCTTGTGCATGCATGTACATGACTTGGTTCAAAGATTGGTGGGTAGAAGAGGTGGGGCTGGATGGAGAGGGAGAGAGATAGAGACAGACAGAAAGACAGAGAGACAAAAAGATACAGAGACAGAGAAAGAGACACACAGAGAGGCAGAGACTGAAACAGCAAGAGACAGAGAAACAGAACACTCAGTGGAGGGTGAGAGCTTATTAGTCCAGTGAAAGTCCACAACCATTGATTTCTTTTCTTTTTCTTTTTTTTAGTGGTTTAATATTTTTCTTTTTTCAAAATTATATGTAAGAACAATTTTTAAGATTTGCATTTTTTTTAATTTTGCCTGCCAAATTCTCTCCTTTCCTCCTTCCACTCTCCCCTCATTGAGAACCCTGAGTGGTCATACAAAACATTTTTCCATATTAGTCATATTGTGAAAGAAAACACAAACACAAATACCCCCCCAGCTCCCAACAGCCAAGAAAAATAAAGACAAAATATGCTTTGATATGCATTCAGACTCCCTCAGTTTTTTCTCCTGAGGTGGATAGCATTTTCTCTCAGGAGTCCTTCAGAATTATCTTAGAGACACTTATTTGTTTTCTGACTTCAAGGCGCAGTACTAGAGAAATACAGTTCATTGACATCTTCCTTGTGGTTGGAGGGAAAGAGGGTGAAAAAACAGTGATTGCATGGGGCAGTCTCACCCTCTGGATATGATTCCATTTACTGCCTCCACAGAGCAGCATCTTTGTGGTCAGCGGTTCTCACAGTCCTGCTGGAAGCAGGTGCTGGGGAGACCTGGGATGGGGTCTCCTTGAAGTAGCCCACATGTCTTTTCTCAAAATGAAAGTTCCTCTACCCTTCGAACTTGTATCTCTCCCTCTCATCTTCTCAGAAATCTCTGAACCAACCCAAGTCATGTACACAAGTCACACATGCATACAGCCTCTGAGGTGCTCCCCAAACACCTGGTTTTAATCCTAGCTCCTTTGACTTCTGGAATATTATATTCCACGCCCTTTGATCACTTAATGTAGAAGCTGATAGATCTTGTGCTATCCTGATTGTATTTCTACAATACTTGAATTGTTTCTTTTTGGCTGTTTGCAATATTTTCTCCATGACCTGGGAACTCTGGAATTTGGCTACAATATTCCTAGGAGTTTTTCTTTTGGGATCTCTTCCAGGAGGTGATTGGTGGATTCTTTCAATATTTATTTTATCTTCTGGTTCTAGAATATGAGGGTAGTTTTCTTTGATAATTTCATGAAAGATGGTGTCTAAGCTCTTTTTTTTTTTTTTTTTTTTGATCAGGGCTCTCAGGTAGTCCCATAATTTTTAAATTATCTCTCCTGGATTTATTTTCCAGGTCAGTTGTTTTTCCAATGAGATAGTTCACATTGTCTGCTATTTTTTCATTCCTTTGGTTTTATTTGATAATTTCTTGATTTTTCATAAAGTTATTAGCTTCTATCTGCTCCATTCTAATTTTTAAGGAATTATTTTCTTCAGTGAGTTTTTGGATCTCCATCTGACCAATTCTGATTTTTAGGGCATTCTTCTCCTCATTGGCTTTTTAGATCTCTTTTGCCATTTGGGTTAGTCTATTTTTTAAAGTGTTATTTTCTTCAGCATTTTTGGGGATCTCCTTTAGCAAGTAGTTGACCTATTTTTCATGATTTTCTTGCATCACTCTCAATTCTCTTCCCAATTTTTGCTCTACTTCTCTTACTTGATTTTCAAAATCCATTTTGAACTCTTCCATGCCCTGAGACCAATTCATATTTTTCTTGGAGTCTTTGGATGGAGGAGCTTTGACTTTGTTTTCTTCTGTTTGCATGTTTTGGTCTTCCTTATCACCAAAGTAAAATTCTATGGTCTGATTCTTTTTTTGTTTTTTGCTCGTTTCCCCAGTCATTTCCTTGACTTTTGAACTCTTTGTCAAGGTAGTTCTCTGCTTCCAGTGGAAGTGGTGGGTGTACTGTCAGTCACTCAACTCCCCCACAATCTGTGGGCCTAGAGCTCCAGAAATAGTGACTGCAGCAGCCCCTGATGCTGCTGCGGCTCTCTAGGGTTCCTCCCCCTCCCCACCCAGCCTCCCTGGGGCTGGGGCCTGACCACTCCACTCTCCTTCACTGTTCCACAGGTTTTTCCCACTGGCCTTCCAATTTATCCTCAGCATTTTGGGGTCAGAAGTCTGGAAACCACCACGGGTCTGAGAGATTCAGTCTCCCCAAGGCCAACTCGGGTCCCCTCTGTGCACTCACTGCCCACATTGGACTGCACTCTACTCCCAACATGGCATGATAGACACTTCCTGGTGACCTTCCAGGCTGTCTTGGGTGGGATATTTGCTTCACTCTGTCATTTGGTGGGTTCTGTAGCTCCAGAATTTGTTTAGGGCCATTTTTTTACAGGTATTTGGCTGAGCTTGGCAGGAGCACTCTAGAAAGTCTGTGTTGTTACTCCACCATCTTGACTGTACCCTTACTCTATTTTTTAGAATAATTTATGAAGTATTGGTACTAATTGTTCTTTCAAAGCTTGACAGAATTCTGTTGCGAATCCATAAGAACCAGGAGTCCTTCCATGGGCCACCTCCTCTTTGGTAGTTCCTTTATAACTAGATCTATTTCATTTTCTGAGATTGGATTATTTAAAGTCTCTATCTAGTCTCCTGATAAGTTGAGTATTTTAGATTTTTGAGTATATTCCTCTATTTCTTTTTTATAGTCTCAGGTTATTTTTTTTGTGTGTATAATATGTTCTATTCTTTTGTTTCTTTTGATTCTATTGTAATTTTACTTGTTTATTTCATATTTTATTGACTTGATTTTCTGTTCTCTTCTTTTTAATCAGATTAACTAAGGGTTTATCAATTTTATTTTCAAGAACAAATGTTTAGTTTTATTTATTATTTCTATGGGTTTTTTTGTTTCTAATTTATCTATTTCCCCCTCTAATTTTTAATGTCTTCTCTTTTGTGCTATTTTAGGTTTGTTAATTTGTTGGTTTTCTAATTTTTTAATGCACATTCAGTCATTAATCCTCTCTTTTTCTATTTTGTTAGTTTATGTTTGTAGGGATATGACTTTTCCGTTGCGGACTGTCTTAGCTAAATCTCAGAAATTCTGATATGCTGTTTCATCATCATCTTTACCTCTGTCATTTTCTTTTACATAGTTATTAATTGTTTCTATGATTTGTTCTTTGACCTGCTCATTATTTAGAATTTCATTTGTTGTCTTCATTTGTATCTGTATCTTTTTCTTGTGGTCCCTAAATTAGTTGCTATTTTTATTGCGTTATGGTCTGTAAAGGATGTATTACCTGTTTCTGCCTTTTTACATTTGTTTGCAACATAACTATGTCCTAATACATGGCCAATTTTTGTAAAAGTTCCATGTGGAGCTGATAACTATGAATATATACATACATATATATGCATATTCTTTTGTAGTTCCATTTAGAAAATGCCATAAGTCTTTTAACTCTAGTTTCTCCAACAATTTATTTAGTCTCATATTTTCCCTTTTATTTATCTTTCTGTTAGACTTACCCAAAACAGAAAGAGGAATATTGAAGCCTCTTGCCACAATTGTGTTACTATGTCTTCTTGTTGCTCATATAATGTTTGCTTTATGTAATTTCCTTGTTTGTCTCTTTTTATTTTTTGGATATTTGTTTTTGTTTGATCAGATAGCATGGATGCAACTCTTGCTTTCTTAGATCCACTTGATACATAACAAATTTTTTTCATTCCCTCCATTTTATTTTGTTTATGTCTTTGTTTTTCATATACAATTCTTTTAAGCAACAGATAGTTGTTGTTCTGTTGCTTCAGTTGCATCCAGCTCTTTGTGAGCCCATTTGGGGTTTCGTTGGCAAAGATACTGGAATGGTTTGCTATTGCCTTCTGTAGCTCATGAGGCAAAAAGGGTTAAGTGACTTGCCAAGGGTCACATAGCTAGTAACTGTCTGAGGCCAAATTTGAACTAAGGAAGAGAAGTTTTCCTTGCTCCAGGTCTGGCACTCTATCCACTGTGCCACCTAGCTGCAATAGATTGTAGGGTTTTTTGTTCTTATCCAATCTATCATTCTTGGGACCATGTTCTTCACTATATCCTGCCCTGATGACTAGATGGAGTGTTGTGTTTGAGGAATAGTAAAGAGGTCAGTATTAGTGGATTGTGGAGTATGTAGAGGGGAGTAAGGTATGAGAAGACTAGGAACCACTGTATTTTATTGGATTATTTAATCCATTTACATTTAAAGTTATGAGTTTGGTTTATATTTCCTCTCTAATATTAGTTTTCTTTCAAGTTAAGATTTTTCTCATCTTCTACTATAAACATTGGTGCTATGATCCTTTAATTACTTTTCCTTAATATTTTTTAAGGTAGTCCTATTTCCACTTGTCCTCTTTCTCTTATTCATGGTCTTTTCTCATGTTACCCCTTTCCATTTTGGATTTTGGTTATTAGTTCCTTTTCCTTTATACTTTTACCTAGTTATATAGAGATAATATTTGTAAAGTACATAATATAGTGCCTGGCTTAATACAATGTTTATTCCCTTGTTCTATACTATGAGTGTCCAATTTCATTTCAATCCTGAGCTTGAACTATTTGATAAGATCGAGTTAGTATTGCCCTACAGCATTTTGGCATAGAAGGCAGGGTTGGATTGATATGGAATTCTGACTTCCAGTGTAACTAAAGTGGGGGAAGGGTAATTCACATGTGGATAAAGATAGTGTCAGGTTGAACATTCTATGTTTATGATAGTTAACTGGCACAATGCATTTCCCAACTAAAAACAGTTCTTGGTTTTCAAGTCAGTCAGGTCAACAGGTCAAGTCAACCAGCATTTATTAAGTATCTACTATGTGCTAGGCACTCTGTTAAGCAGTAGGGGTATGAGTAGGGGGCAAAATCAATCAACGGAGAAGATAACATACAAACAACCATGTATAAGATATGTACAAGATGAATTGGAAGCAATCTTAGTGGGAAAGCACTAGGGGCATAGAGGCAGATAAGAGCGTGGAAGGTCTTTGTAGAAGGTAGGATTTGAGCTGTCTTGAAAGAAGCCAGGGAAGTTAAAGTGGTAGAGGTGAATAGGCAGAGCATTCTAAAACTGGGGAACAACCAGTGAAAAGCTAGTTAGGAAATGGATGGAGTATTTTGTGTGAGGAATAGAAAGAAGCCTAGGTAAGCTGGATTTGTGGAGAGGAATGTGTGGAGGGTAGTGAAGCTTAAGAGGGAAGGGGTAAGTTTGTGAATGACTTTAAAGTCAAAGAAACTATATTTGATAGGTGATAGGAAATCAGTGGATTTACAGAATAGTGGAATGACATGGTCAGACTCATGCTTAAGGAAAATCACTGTGGCAGATGAGAAGAGGGTAGACTAGAGTGGGGAGAGAATTGAGGCAGGGAGACCAACCAGAGGATTGCTGAAAGTCCAGGAATGAGGTGATGAGGTCATCCCCCTTCCAACAGGAGGTAAGCTTACCCCTTTTCTCTTTCCCTCCTGCAATGGTATTCGCTTTCCCTAAAAGGAGACAAAGTTGTCAACTGATCTTGGCTTCCTTGATTCAGCTTTGCGGCCACCTAAGGTCCACGTGGACTTTGTAGATTCCCGAAGACCATACAAGGGACCATGTTCTTCACTATATCCTGCCCTGATGACTAGATGGAGTGTTGTGTTTGAGGAATAGTAAAGAGGCCAACGTTAGTGGATTGTGGAGTATGTAGAAGGGAGTAAGGTATGAGAAGACTAGGAACCACTGTATTTTATTGAGTAGTGGAGTGACATGGCTCAAACCTGTTTTTTAGGAAGGTCACTTTCACAGTTGAATGGAGAGTGTATTGAAAACTATATGAGGTAGGGAGATCAACTCCCTAGTTATTACACTATTATGCTATTTCAGAGTGAGAGGCACTGAAGGTCTGTACTAAGTGGCTGTGTGAGTGAGGGGATGGGGATATATACAACAGGTGTGAAAGCAGAAATGACAAGATTTCACAATGGATTAGATACATGGGTTAAATCCAAGGGAGAAATCAAGGATGGCACAGAGACCTGTGTGACTAGAAAGATGACAGGGTCATTGGAAGTAATGGTGAAATTAAAAAGAGGAATGTGTTTTTTTTAAATTTAATACTTTATTTTTTCCCAATTACATATAAAACCAATTTTAACCTTTATTATTATTATTATTCATGTTTCATTACCATTTCACCACCCATCCATTTATTATTTATTTATTTTATATTTATTTTATTTATATTATTTATTTATCTTCTCATCGTTTTATTATTTATTTTTTTTTGCAATTTTGAGTTTCAAATTCCCTCTCACCTGTCATCAGTGAGAAAGCAAACAATTTGATAAAGACTGTTATACATGTGCAATCATCAAAAACACATTTCCATATTAGTCATATTGTGAAAGAAAACAAAAACCGGAAAAACTCCAAGAAAAATAAATAAAGAAAAAAACCCAACCCAGTATGTTTTGCTCTGCATTCAGAATTCATCAGTTCTTTCTCTAGAAGTGGAGAGCATTTTTCACCATAAATCCTTCAAGATTGTCTTGGATCTTTGCATTGCTGGGAATAGCTAAGTCATCCATAGATAATCATTGTACAGTATTGTTGTAACTGTGTACAATGCTCTCCTGGTACTGCCCACTTCACTCAACATTGATTCATGTAAGTCTTTCCAGATTTTTCTGAAATCATCCTGCTTGTCACTTCTTATAGCACGCTAGTGCTCTGTCAAAATCATATACCACAACTTGTTCAGCCATTCCCCAACTGATGGGCAAAGAGAGGAAACTTTAATAATAGCACTTTAAGGTTTTCAGAGAACTTTACAAATATTATCTCATTTTGTACTCACAACAACCCTGTGAGTTAGGTACTATTCTTATTCTCATTTTATAGAGGAGGAAACTGAGGCAGACTGTACCCAGGGTCACACAACTAGCAAGTGACTAGATTTGAACCCAGGTCTTCCTGACTCTGAGTCTAGTACTCTATTCATTTTGCCAACCTAGCTGACAGAAAGATAACGAGTTCTGGTGAGTTTGAGATACCTGTAGAAGTTTCAATATGAGATGTCCAAAAGATTGTTGGTGATACATTTAGTAAGTATGACTTAGATGAAGATACAACACAAAGGAAACCAAGAAAAAGTGGTCAGATAGGAGAAAACTGGGAGAGAGAAATATCTTAAAAACCTAGAGAGATTAAAGGGTTCAGGACAAGAGGGTGAGGATCAGTGTCAACTATCTCTGGGGAGGTCCCGGAGGAAGAGAATTAAGAAAGGACCATTAGGCACTCTTAGTTGAATTGTGAACTGTGGTCTAGCCATTCTGAAAAGCAATTTGGAACTATGCCCTTAAAGTTAGTAAACTGTGCCCTTTGAATCAGCAATATCCTTAACAGGTCATTACTCCAAAGAAATCAGAGAACAAGGAAGGAGACCCATATGTACAAAAGTAATTGTTGCAGATCTTTTTGTGGTAGCAATGAACTGGAAACTAAGAGGGTGCCCATTAACTGAGGAATGATTGAACAAATTACAGTATATTAATGTAATGGAATACTATGATACTGTAAGAAATTATGTAGGGAACAGTTTTCAAAGAAACCTGAGATGACCTGTATGAACTAATTCAGAGTGAAGTGAGTACAACCAAAGGAACATGGTATATGGTAACAACTCTGTAAAGACAAACTTCTCTGAAAGACTTAAGTACTCAGAACTTAAACAGTCCAGGGGGTTCATGGTGAAGCATGCTATTTCCTGACTGAAAGATGATGGACTCAAAGTATACATTTAGACATATATTTTTGGACATAGTCAATACAGGAATTTGTTTTACTTGATTATGCAAATTTGTAAACAAGGATTTTATTTTTCTTTCCTTTTCAATGAGGAAGAAGTGGTGGTAGGAGGAAAGGTGGATTTTAGTTAATTGTAAACAAAATTAATTTAATTTTTTTTAAAAAAGAAAGAAAAACAGAGCAAATTTTATCATTTAAAGAATCAGAGGTAACTATGAAGACAGCAGTTTCAGTTGAATGATGAAGAAACAAGACTCCCTGACAAGAAGTGAGTGAAAGGAGAGGAAATCAGGGCACCTAATGTACATGACTTTTTCTTGGAATTTAGTCACACAACGGAGGAAGGATATATGATAGGGGTCAAAGACATTTAGATCAATAGAGGGTTTTTTTTTGGGGGGGGGTTGTTGCTTATTTGTATTTAAGAATGGGAGTGATGTGGATGTGTTTGTAGACAAGAAAAGAGGAATCAGTGGATAGGATGAGATGGAAGTGAGATAGAGAGTGGGGATGAGTGAGTAACGTGGTGGGATAGTCTGCTGGAGAAGAATGGAGGGATCAAGGCTGCTTGTAGAGGGGTTTGCTTTGGCAAGAAGAAGAGTTGTCTCTTTAGGTAAATAGAGGTAAAGGAGGAGATAGTGAGGGAAGATATTAGTGATTTGAGGAGAGAAGGAACTCTCACTGAATGATCTCAGTTTTGGGAGGTGGTGTGTTGAAATATGACCTTAGAGGGTAGAAGGAGGAGGTATTGTGTGGGAGGCTTAATGAGGGATGAAGAGATTTGGAACAGCTGCTCTGATGAGTGGGATAGTGAATTGATTAGGGAGATATTGCCTTGGCACAGTAAAGGATGGCTGATGAATTTGGCAAAAGCAAGGAAAAAAGCCATGCTATTGGGGATAGGAATCAACCAACCACAACAGGGAAATAAAGTTGTGCTAAAAAATATAGGTCCCACTGAGATCATGGCTCTAAAGCAAGAGAATGGGAGTGGGAGTCAAGATGAGAACAGGGAATATATTCCTGTAGTAAGAGAGGTTCAGATGTACTAGCTTCACAGGGAGGAGGGTGAGTGGGCTTTCCCCACTAATGGACTGGCAAGTTTGTAGAAGTTTAAATGACAGTAGCCTAATGAGTCATTAGAACAATGGTTATTGGGGCATCATTGATCTAATGGAGCCAATTTGGAGCGCCTCTCTATAACAGAGTTCCATGACTTGGGCACATTATAGAAGACTTACTTTCACAAAGTCAGTTAAATCTATTTCTTTTTTATGTGGCTAAGATGGGGAGTTGGGTACACTTGGTCCCTTGAAGATGAAGATCAGTTCCTGTTGTAATTGCTTCCCCAGGGTGAAGGTAACAGGAAGTCTTGAAAGGGGATAGTCTATAAAACCTGTCAAAAAAGTAGATTTGAAAGAGTGAATCTGTGCCCTAATCTATGACTAGTCTGACTTGGGGGCAATTAGCTCTTACCTTCTGGGCAAAGCATCACTCAAATGCCCTCAGGATTTAGTTATTAGCTTCCCTTGACAGATCATCACACAGACATATGTAGGTCACCTGGTTAAATTTGCATAAGACATCAATATGACAGCTGCCATTGGGGTAAATTCAGCTATTAGTACAAATAAGCACTCTGGGTTTAGGGGAAAAGATACACTGATCTCTCCCTGTCAATGCAATTTGGTGGACAGTGATGAATTTTCCTTTCGGGTAAAGTTTTGGGTGTGGCTCCTGAAATGAGGGGTTAAGAAGAAAATAGATTGCCATATTATGGGACTACTGATAAAACTGTGACATAGCATTCAGCACCAGGGCAGTGAGGGCCCCCAAGGGGGCCTGTCCATGCCTAAGACATTTGTTAAAACTTCCGCTCCATTTATATATAAGGTTATACTGGAAACCAGCAGTCAGGCTACAATTGTACCAGGGCACACCCAATGGGTTCATCAATATTTGTGTCATGGTGGAGAGGGTCAAAAAGAAATCTTGAAGTTGCTTGAACTGTCTTGTATAGTTAATATCCAACAATACAAATCACTGTAGAAATGAAAGTTTTCTTTCCTAGTGATGGAGAGGAGGGAGGTCAGAATACTTTGCTATCCCAACTCCCCTTACAGTTAACTACTTTTTGTAGTTGGTGAGAAAGGGAGATGATGGCCTGATGGCTTACAGTGTACTATAGGGAACTAAACAAAATTGTCAGCTGTTCTTGATTTCATTAAGGTGGAGGACCAGGTAGCCAGGTCCTCCAGGGCATGGTAGGGAATTGTCAACCTCACTAATGCCTTTTCCTCTATTCCTATGGATGAGATTTACCTGGAAGGGAGCCCAATCTGCTATACCATTCTTCCCCAGGGCTTCCTCAGACTGTCACAGTCTGGTGGGCAGAGGCTTGAAAAAGACTGTACTTTTTGAAGGCATTGAAGTCTACCACTAAAATGATGATATTTGTTATATGGACTGGACCAGACAAAGCCATGATGGTAGAGGCCCTAGTTGATTGGTTGCCCTTATGAGGGACAAGAGGTGGGAGCACAACCCAAAGAAAATTCAAAGTCCAGCCCACTCACACGTTTTGGTGAATGTAGCAGATTTTGAGAACTTACATGATTCTGGATATAGTCCAGAATAAGCTACTGATACTTTCCTACAGTTTAAAAAGGAAGGCTTCTTTTTCAGGGAACTCACCTTCCCCACCTGGGTATCCCAATGGCCTCCATTAACAAAGACACTTGTATGTCTGCTTTTTTTGAATGGTGCCCAGAATAGGTAGAGCTCTGGTAGACATAAAGTGGGCTGCCCAGTAGTTCCACCTCTACCCCCACTCCAAGCCCTTATAACTTCATGAGGTTCCAGTTTTGAGAGATCTCTGTCTATAAAGACCAGAATGAGTGGAGCTTTTGGTAGATGGTCAGAGCAAATAATCATTAGGCTTCTGCAGCTGCAATCTCCCCAAAGTGGCAACTTGCAATATCACTTTTGAAGAGTGATTGCTTGCTTGTTACTGAACTTGATTATGCAAAATCAAGTACTCACCCTCCTCTATCCAGAGTTGCTTATTACAATTTGGATGATGCAAGATAGTTCTAACAAAATGGGTAGGGTACAGGAAATCTCTATCATGAAATGGAAATGGTATATTCAAAATAGCTTTCATCCAGATCTCTTTGGAGTTAGTGCCCTTTGAAAACAGGTTGCCATTCTTTCAGAGGTTCAGATGCCTCATCCCAGCCCTGGCATTTTGATTCCTGTTAGCCAAGTGGATGTCACCAGTCCCCTCTCCTCAACCAGAACCTGACTCTAGAGGAATGTTCTGAGCTCCAAGTTGCATGTCTGGTGTGTAAGAGAGACAAGTCTGAAAAGATGATCATTCCTAAGTGGTGGCCATGGGCCTGAATATGTGGTCTAGGGCCTGGACAAAACAAGACTAGATAGTCAGAGGTTTTCCTTTTTGGGTTCAGAATTGTTGGAGGAATTTTGTTAATGCCTCCCACAGTTAATAGAGCAACCAGGTGGCACAGTGGATAGAAAGCCAGGCAAGGAGTCAGGAAAACCTGAGTTCAAATACAGCCTCAGATATTTATTAGCTGTGTGACCTTGTCATTTAACCCTGCTTGCCTCAGTTTCCTCATTTGTAAAATAAGCTGAAGAAAGAAATGGTAAACCACTCCATTATCCTTGTCAACAAAACAAAAAAGTGTAACTATATGAACACAATTACAAAACACTTTTTACACAAATAAAGTCAAATCTAAACAATTGGAAAAATATTAATTGCTCATGAGTAGACTGAGTCAATATGAAAAAAATGACAATTCTACCTAAATTAATCTATTTATTCAGTGCTATCTTAATTAAACTACCCCAAATCATTTTCTAGAGCTAGAAAAAAATAACAAACTCATCTGGAAGAACAAAGTTCAAGGATATCAAGGGAATTAATGAAAAAATACATGAAGGAAGGTGGTCTAGTCATAAAAGATCTCAAAATGTATTATAAAGTGGTAATTATCAAAGTGGTCTGCTATTGGTTAAGAAATAGTGATGGATTAGTGGAATAGATTAGGTACACATTACATTATAACAAATGATCAGAGTAATCTAGCATATGATAAACCTAAAGATCCAAGGTTTTGGAACAAAAACTTATTATTTGACAAAAACTGCTGAGAAAACTGGAAAACAGTATGGTAGAAGCTAGGCATGGACCAAAATCTCACAATGTATACCAAGATAAGGTCAAAATGGGTACATGATTTACACATAAAGTTGATACTGTAAGCAAATTAAGAAAGCATGTTATAGTTTATTTGTAAGATCTATGGATAAGGGAAGAATTTAAGATGGAAAAAAATGTAAAGAGCATTACAAAATATAAAATAGATACTTCTGGTTACATAAAATTAAAAAGTTTTTGCACAAACAAAACCAGTGCAAAACCAGAATGAAAAGGAAAGTAGAAAAGTGGGAGAAAATTTCTTCAACAAGTATTTCTGATAAAGGCCTCATTTATCAAATATATAGAGAACTGATTCAAATTTGTAAAAGTGCAAGTCATCACCTAATTGATAAAGGATCAAAGGATATGAACAGGCAGTTTTCAGACAAAGAAATCAAATCTATCCATAGTCATATGAAAAAATTATCTAAATCACTATTGATTAGAGAAATGCAAATTAAAACAAATCTGAGGCACTGCCTCACACCTATAAGATTGGCTAATATGACAAAAAAGAGAAATTATAAATGATGGAGGGGATGTGGAAAAACTGGAACACTAATGCACTGTTGGTAGAGTTGTGAACTGATCCAACTATTCTGGAGCGTAATTTGGAACTATGCCCAAAGGACTATCAAACTGTGCATACCCTTTGATCCAGCAATATTACTACTAGGTCTATATCCTAAAAACATACAAAAAAAGGGAAAGGATCTATTTGTACAAAAATATTTACAGCAGCAGTTTTTGTGGTGACTAAGAATTGGAAATCAAAGCGATGCCCATCAACTGGGGAATGACTAAATAAGCTATATCATACGATTGTAATGAAATATTATTGTGCTATAAGAAATGACAAGCAGATAATTTCAGGAAAACCTGGAAAGATTTACATTAACTGATGAAAAGTGAAGTGAGCAGAACCAGGAGAACATCGTATATATAGCAGCAATATTATACAATGAAGAACTGTGAATGATTTAGCTATTCTCAGAAATACCACTATCTAAGATAATCCTAAAGGACTAATTGTTAAAGCAGGCTATGTGTCTCCAGAGAAAGAACTGGTATTGTCTGAATACAGACTGAAGCATCCTATTTTTCTTCCTTCCTTCCTTGCTTCCTTCCTTGCTTCCTTCCTTCCTTTCTTTTTCTTTCATTCTTTTTTAAAATTCTAGTCTTCTTTCACAAAATGACTAATATGGAAATGTATTACTTAGTTACACATGTGTAATCTATATCTGATTGCTTACCAACTCAAGGAGAAGGGAGGGAAGGAGGAGAAGGAGGGATAGAATTTGGAACTCAAAACTTAAACCCCACATGTTAAAAAATTGTTTTAACACATAATTGGGGAAAAAACAGAACATTATACATATATGTGTATGTATGTGTATGTATACATACACACAGATGCACAGACACACACACATATATATGTATGTATGTATGTATGTATGTATATACATATAAGAAAACCCCAGATGGAGTCCTGAAGAGTCAAATAAATATGACAGAAACTACTTGACAATCACTAAATTATAAGACGTGGGGAAAGTTGGAAGTTGGAGTCATGATGTTGAGGACTGCAACACATGATACCTTAAGGATGAGGCAGCTACTTCTCTCCAAAGGAGATCTTTATGCCAATCAGAGCACCCATCCATCCTTAGTAATCTTTGACCTGCTCCCAGCTATCAAATTAACCCATTTTCCCCATCCTCCAGCAAGAAGTTTGTCCCTATGAAACAACAGTTTCCTCATCATGCCTCTGAAATTCCAGTGGTTCCTCAAATCAAACTAGTATCCCGGAAGACTTACTTGATAAAGTTGGGCTGTTTTTAGACATAACCCTGGTCCATTCTTTCAGGCTTTTCCTTGTTCCTTCCCTTTTGGGGAATCACCTGGGTCTGAAGGTCTGCCTCCTCAAGGGGCTCCATACACATTAGAGAAACAACTCAGGTTTCCCTAAGTTGATGGATTTCTTTTCCCCTAGGATTGTTCAGATAACTCTTTCCCAAAAAGGCCTTGGAGAATCATGGATAGAATTGTTGGGAAGTGCCTTCCTTTCTAACCATATGGGGAAGATGAAACTGTCTCTGTATAAATATGACAATTATAAATTTACTTGCAAGAAAGAATTTTTTAGTTGACTTAATGGTAATTTTGAGTTCTTGAGTGAAGGCAAAGGAAAACTCTTACTCTCAGAACCCATAGAAGAGGGTGGACTCTTAACAGAGGTCTCTAAAGAAACAATGTTTGTTATTATCCTCATGATGTGCTTTCCAGGGAGGATGAAGCCCTGGTGGACACAGACCCTGGCAATGTGACAGGTTATATTCAAGAGGGTAATGACCTTTTTACCTTTTTGTTGTTCCGTCATGTCTGACTCTTCATGACCCTGTGGGTCATAACACACGATTCTGATGTCATATCTTTTAGCATTTTAATACTGTCTATGGAGTTTTTCTAGGCAAAGATATTGGAATGGTTTGCCATTTCCTTCTCCCGTGGATCACCTTTTGTCAAACTCTCAACTTTGACCTGTCTGTCTTGAGTAAGCCTTCATGGCATAGATCATGGTTTCATTGAGCTATGTAAGCCCTTCTGCCATGACAAGGCAGTGATCCCAGAAGAGGTCCTCTTACTTACCTTAATACAAATGACCTTGATCTGTGTTGAAGTTTGACGATAGCAGAAAGTGTCATGTGAGCTGGTCATGTGAGCTGTGGCTCGGTTGTTTCTGATGCTTTTCAATGCCTGCTTTTCATCATTAGTAGCCCCACTGTGAATGCAAGATGTGGCATTGCCCACTACATGGGGAGGGAAATGGGGAGGGAAAGCTGAGGGTTTTCGGTCTTCCTTCTCTTCCATATTCTGTTACTCCTTCAAAGAGCTGTTAAATTATTGCTGTTTTTTTCTGGTTTAGTTTTTCCCTTCATCCTCCAATGCTGCTTATATCAAGCTTCTTTCATCCCTGAGACTAGGTTTGTCAAATAATGACCCTAAAGCTCTCTAAATGGTAGAAAGTCCCCTAAAGCAGGGTTGTCAGACAGCAGCCCCCAACAATCCCCAGTTTGGCCAGCACCAGACTGAAAGGTAATTGGGAAGTATTTAACAAAATGAATAAAAAATGCAATAAAACAAAGATAATATCTTATATGTGGTTTTCTAAGTCAATACACAGCCCATAGGGATCTTTATGTTGAGTTTAATGGCAGCCATTTCTATTTGAGTTTGACAAGACTGTTTTAAAGGACCTTGCTGCCAAGGTGTAGGGTGTGATAATAACAATATGGGTCAGGGTCCCCTGACTTGAGGTCTCTAGCCTCTAGTCCTTATAACAGCATCAGCCTCGTTGTTTAATTCAGCACACAGCTTATGACATCTTTAATCAGTGCTAACATACCCCACAAACAACTGGGCTGTAGGAGGCATCAGCAAAATTCCTTCAGTGCTTTTGAACCCAAAAACACCAGGTTAGTTTTTCCCTAAAAGGCAAGAAAATTGTCACTGAGACTTGATTGGCCCAGGGGAGTAAGGGTCAAGTCTTTGACTCAGTATTCTGGTCATTAAAGGTATAAAAGAGGCCTGTCTGTGAGGAATCTGTACCCATTAGACTTGGTGGATGTCCCTACCTGTCCAAGTCACCACACCCAATGGGCTGACTAGTTGATGAGGGAATGACTTCTATCTGAGGATTATGATATTGTCAAGTATCATTTCCATAGTATAGTTAATTCAACCTCCTTTTTGATAATGGTGTGAACTTGAACTATCAGACAGACTTGAGACATATCCACCACCAAGTTAAAAAAACCTCTGGTCCTTCAATCCAATCCTGATGCCACAGTTCCCTTCAAGAACAAGGACAAAGCAAGCAACAGTAACAGGAAGAAGTCACTTCCCCAGAAGGAACCAGGGATGGCAGGCTTAGATCCACTGGAAACAGCACTATGCTGGAGCCAGATCAAACTGGCTGCAGAATTGATGGTTAAATTTCAGTATGAGCACTTACACCTTGGATATCAGTAAATGCTTACAAGTCAGGGCCTTATCTATTGTTCTGTTGATTATTTAGACTTAAGAAAGTGATGAAGAAAATATTAATTTAAATTAATTATAATTAAAATAAATTATAATTATATATAATTAAAATTGTGTTATATATTATTAAAATAAATTAATTAAAATTAATTTAAATATTAATGCAGATTAAATTTTAAGACATCTAACACCTACAAAGTCCTTTCCCACTCCCTCAGCCAGTAGTTAAACATTTGCCAGCACGCCTCTGAGAGGATGGGCTCTTGTTCAGTAGGTATAGGCATGGAGGCCATCATGATTATTTCCATTACACTTACAAGAAATCTGAAGCAGCCTTGGACTTGGAGTCAGAAGGCCAAGTTGGAGTCCAGCACTATACTAATTGTGTGACCATAAGCAAAGCACTTTTCCTCTCTGAGAATCATTTTCTTTGTTTCTAGAGTTAGGGTTAGGTCTGTCCATTGAGCATGATAATACACACACTGTCTACTTCAAGGCATTGCTGTGAAGGAAGTGCTTTGTAAACTTTAGAGCCTCATATAATTAATTATTAACTGTCACTGCATCATCATTGGAACTATTATTATTTTTATTGGCAAATGAGGCAGCTGGGTTGCACAGTTGCTGGTGCTGGAAACAGGAAAACTTGAATTTGAATTCAGCCTCTGTGTGACCCTGGGCAAGTCACTTAACCTCTCTGTGCCTTAATTTCTTCCACTGTATAATGGGGATAATAATAGTGCCTCCTTGCCAGGCTTGTTGTGAGGATCAAATGAGAGAATATTTGTTTTAAAAAAACCCAACTCCTAGCACATAGTAGGTGTTTAATAAAGATTTATTCTTATTGCTATTAACTAGATGAGAAAACTGATGCTCAGAGTATCCAAGGTCATACACGGGATTAGTAGCAGAACGGGAAGAGAGCCCAGAATCTCTTGTCTCCCCATCATATGCTATTTCCCCTTCCTTCCCCAAAGGGGAGGGACAGGGAGGATTTTCAGTGCCCTGGGATTTTTGAAGGCATGAAGTGATTTGCGAGGTGGAGGCGCTGGTGTTGGATGGTTCGTGTCCTATGGTCGAATGGAAGAGGGGAAGGATTTCTCTGCCTTTTTGTATGGAAGTCGTCAGAGATCTGGGAACCCCCCGAAGTTTCATCCAGGACCCTTGAATCCCTGGCTGGGATAGGGTTAAAAGTCTTTAAAATTTTTTTAATTTTTTACCTCCCCCGCTTCACCCCGCCTCCTCCTCGGGCTCTTCCTGTCCTAGCCCGGGTTGCGACACCCTGCTCGCTCCCTCCCTCTTCTGTCCTAGCTCTCTGGGCTCCCGCTGCCTGCTCAGGGTCCGACCCTGGCTCAAGCCGGGCTCAGGTTCTGGTGGCGGCTGCCGCTCCGGTTCGGTCTTCAGGGTTGCCGCCGTTTTGCGCTTTGATCTCCATCCCCAGGAGCCTGACGCGGGCGTCTGACCTCCGAATCCTGTGCTCCGCTCACGACGGGCTCGCTGCTCCCGCGGCGGCCGCCCGGAGCCCTGATGGGGGAGTGAAAAGCTACAGCCAGGCCGGACATGGGCCACCCCACCCTGCCTGGCTTGGTGCCACTGGTGAGAGATGGGCTGGGAGCGGGTGATGGTCGGGGGGTGGACTCGGGGATGGCTTTCATACAGCCCACCAGGCACCAGGCAAAGTTCCCGGGGGATCAGACCTCTGGTCTTCCCACTTGCCCTGCCCAGCCTCTCCCTATCAGTGAAAAGTACCCCAAGTGTGGGTCCTCAGGGAGGTCACTCAATGAAGAGTACCCCAAGTGTGGGTCCTCAGGGAGGTCACTCAATGAAAAGTACCCCAAGTGTGGGTCCTCAGGGAGGTCACCATATTTGTCCCCTGGAGACAGAGACTGAAAGGTTTGGGGATTTAGGGAGAGGGAGACTGGCCACATGGGGAAAGAAGGAGAATGTCTTCAAGAAAAGACAAGGTCCCCAGACACTGAAGGAACCTGTAACTATAGGCATCAGGAGAGGGCCGAGGACAGGTTTTCATTAGGGGCTGAGGGGGCTTGCCTGTTGAGGAAGACAAAGGTATAGTGGTGGTGGGAGGGCCAGCTCTAAGGAGTCAAAAGTATTTTGAACTTTGTTCTGCCTGGCAAGAACCCTGTGAGGTGAATGAAGAGAGCTCTATGGAGAAAGGAAAAGACAATGTTAGGGATGAAGGTAGGTATGGTGGGGGGCAAGGGGAACAGAGCCCTGGAGCAGGGCCTGAGGAGTGGTGGTCATTTTGGGGTGTTAACAGGGGATTTTTTTTGAGACAGGGAGTTGTTTTGAGGGGCTCGTTAAAGTATTCCTGTGGCTTGTCCCAGGCTGGTTTTGTCCATTCTTTTACTTGGGGGTCATCCTCTGCAACCTTCACAGGACTTTAAACTTTTGCCCTAGCCTGGAAGGGTTCTTGGATTGTACAGTCATCTCCCTGAAATGACAAGGTAGAGTGTACCGCTCTTCATCCCACCCCTTCCAATCCCCAAATGGCTGTAGTTCAGTTTCTTATCCTACAGCCCAGTTTGAGGAAGTTGGAAAGTTGTCTTCGTCATTAGAAATGCCCCTTTCTCTCCCCTCAGCCCTGCCGGCTCTAGACCTCTCTCCACATCTCCCGTTTCTTCTCTCACCATCTAGGCCTCTCTAAAAGTCTTCATCACCGTATTGGACTCACTAATTCCATGGGCTTTTGGCTGTCTCTATGGCCTTCCTATCTTCCTGAACTTTTTGTTCTCTTTTCTGCTTTTCAGCCTCTCTCCAGTTTTCCTTTCTTTTCTTTCCTTAGCCTCTCAATCACTTCTGCTCCTCCATTTTCCTCTTCTATCCCAGTTTGTCTTCTCTCCTCTTCCCCTGATTCCTGCTTCTTGTCTTTTGCCCATATCCTTTGTTATTTTCACCATCACGTCTCTTTTCATTTAACCCTACATTACCTTTCCTCTCTTCTTCTCTCTTTGTTATTTGACTTCTCCTTCATCCTTCCCTCTCCTTTCTGAGCTAACAGAGGGCTGAGCACTGGAACCAGAAAAGACTAGTCAAATGCAGTGACTTGGTAGGTTGGGTGCACAAAAGGTGGTTAGAGGCCTGGCTCTGCTATTACAAATCACCTGTGTGATTTAGGGCCAGTCATCTAACCTCTGTAGGCCTCGATCTCTTTACCTGTAATATGAGAGTTGAACCGATTTATCTTTAAGGTCCTTTCCAGCTCTGAATTCTATGATCCTAATATGGTATGTTGTAGGGGCAAAAGAGAGAAATCAGTAAGAAGGAGTTAGCCATCAGGAGCTTTGTGGAGATGTTTTGAGTTGGGAGACATTGATTGGGAGAGAAGGGTGAAGTTAAGGAAAATGACGTAAGCCACATAGAAGGAAGAGAACAGGCATTCGTAAGGAGGGTAGTGAGTAGATCACCTTTTCTGTAGTGGAGTTTGAGAACTGTTGTGCAATTATGAAATGGAAAGGGAGACATTGGGGAGGAAGTGAGTCCCTTAAATACAAATCTAGACAAAGATCACAACTGATATGACCTTAGGAAACCATTAAATTCTTGGGCAGCGAATGATCAGATTATATGATTCAAGTGTTTGAGGTAGAGATACAGATTCAAATCACAAACAGTAGATATCTGGGAGATTTTTATTCATTTTCATTCACTTAGTCAACAAGTGATTGACTTCCTGACTGATACCTGAGAATGAATGATTACAGTTGTACATGGGATAAAGGGAGCTGGGAAGGAAGACAAGAGGTGGTTGCTAAAGTTAAGGTGTGAGTGAGGACTTGGACCACAGGGTAATGAAGAGGAAGGGGGTGAATTTATGAGGAGAGAGGAAGAATTTCCAGGATTGATGGATTGGATTAGATCTATAAAATTGAACCACAGGAATCATGAAAATGATGCTTAGTGATGATGTCTATCTAGGTAGGCAAAGAAAGTGATGAGTTTGGTTTTTGATAAGGTTATTGCAGATTATGGTAGATATTTGGGAAACATCCAAGTGTAGGCGTCCTCAAAGCATTGAGGGGTGTGAAACTAGGAATATGATGAGAAGTTGGGGCTGAAGATATCCCTTTTCTTTATTTTTTTTGGAGGCAGTTGGGGTTAAGTGACTCACTCAGGGTCACACAGCTATTAGATATCTGAGGTCAAACTTGAACTCAGGTCCTCCCAACTTCACGGCTGGTGCTCTAATCCATTTTGCCACCTACCTGCCCCTCCCTTTGATTTATTTAAGCATTTTTTGAATTCACTGTGGTCAATAAGGTTCTTAACACCAAGGAAACTACTGTTTAAGAAGACATGTTATGAAAAGTGCCAGGTGAGCACTGGAGAACTATTGTAAAGGCCGAAGGAGCACTGTGGCCCAGAAAGGCTATGGGAGCTCAGGGGAGAGAAAGACACATTATAGCAGGTGAGGGTGGTCAGGGAAGGCTTCTTGGAGAAAGCAGGAATTAAACTGGACTTGGGATATTGAAGTCTGAGACTAGATGAGCTCCACTGAATTTCCCAAAGGTCCTGATGATAAGTGAAAGCTACACTTATAGGAGGTGTTGATTAATTGAGTTAAAAGCTTGAGTACTTTGGCCAACTGACTTGGGGGATGAATGGGAGAAGGGGTTGAAGGAAGGAAGTACAATGAGTCCAGAGAGAACTTGTTATGGGGCGCCTAGGGTCAATCAAGGTTGGGACTGAAGACTTAAGCTGCACTCTGACTTCTTCACTTTGACTTTTATTCCCCACTCACCTTAGCACAGGAAATCACACTGACAAACTCTACAACCGGAAGCTGTGGAGGAGGCAGGGGTGGGGGTGGTTGGTTGCTGGGCCACCCCCTCAGTGGCCTCCCACTCTCACTAGAGTCCCAGCTCCTTGGGCTGGGACCTAAAGACCGAGTCTTGCTTTCTATCTGAAGGGCACACTTAGGGCAACTAACAAGAGGCAACAGGCATTTAAGGGCTTACTCTACGCTCAGCTTTGGGAGTATGAATGTAAGCAAAAGAGAAAGACAATCGCTGCGCTTGAGGAACTTATATAATAACGGGGAAGAGACCCATAAAAGGAAGCTGAGGGAGTGGGGAGGGGGTGAGCAGGGAAGGTCCACTGGAGATGACGGGAAAGTCGCGAGAGTCAGGAGCCCAGCCAGGAGGAGGAAAGAGTTTGAGGGTGTCTCGAATCGTACTTCTGGAATCCAGAGGCAGTGTTGTCTAAGATGTCGGGCTCAAATAGTGGCTCTGTTACTTGTTTACCTGGGATCACTTTGTCACATGCAAGGCAAAGGGACTGGACTTAGAAAGTCTGTTCTGCTCTCAATCTGGCCGCAGTATTTCTCTAAGGAGTAGGATTAATTGGGATTTAGCTAAAGGGGATGGCTCAACTGGGAAGAAGATATGGGGGGGGGTCTCAGGGGGAAGATATTCAGGGTTATTTTGGGAAATAATGAACTGAAGGGCAGGGGGATGGCACGTGACCTGATAGAGAGGAAGTGGAGGTCAGGGGATATTTCCCTTTGGGATGGATTGGGAAAAGAGTTGCTGTTTCCTGGAATCTGTGGGCTAAACGGGATTGGGGACTGTTAACCGGACCCTTTTTTGGTGGATGGGGAAGTGAGGAGGGGGACCTTGCATGTGAATGCCAGGGGTAGGCATACAATCTAAGGCCGTCGAGGAAGGGGAGATGGTACATACACCATTGCTACGGTCTCATCCCCTTTCTCTGTCTTTCTGTTGAGTCATGACCCTTTCATGGCTACAAAGGCTGCCTGAGTCACTGGGCGTAGATGCTGGGAAAAGATTTCCCTTTCCCGGAGTTGGATTAACTCCTTAGGTGCTGGAACAGAAAGAAATATGAACCACAAGACTGCTGTCTCTCATTCCGGGGAGTTTAGTACTCAATCACCCAAGGCAGAACTCTTCTGGAAAAGACTTTCTCCTTAGTATAGATAGCGTGGGAGTTAAGGCTTCTGGTTCTGGTTCTTTTGTGTAATATTGGCACACTCTCTTCCTTTCTCTGGGTCCCACTCTTCAGGGGAAAGAATCCATGTTCAATAACTCACAATCCTTAAGGTCAGGCAAATCCTTCCTCATAACGAACCTAAACCTTTCTCATGTTGATTTAAAACTTAAATCTTGTTCTCAGAGGAGGTGGTGAACAGCTTGATTCTGGGAAATGTCTCTGTAGGGAACGAGAGATGATGTGGCTGCTCTGTATTGTTTTGGTATTTGGGAATAGACTTCTTCAGTAGCCCTGTATTTGAGGCTTCTGGGTATGTGTCAGAGTGAACTCAAGTTATTCATCAGCTTTAGGGCCAAGGTACCAACTACCCATACTATATGTGTCCCTTGTGGGTTATACTGGTGCCACGGCAGCTAGGAGGGCATAGTGGAAAGAGTGCTTCCTGGAGTCAGGAAGACTCATCCTAAGTTTAAATCTATCCTCAGACACTCCCTCGTTGTGTGACCCTGGACTTGTCACTTAACCCTGTTTGCCTTGGTTTCTCATCTGTAAAATGAGCCGGAGAAGGACATGGCAAACTACTCCTGTATCTTTACTAAGTGGGACTTGACTGAAATGATTCAACAGCAACTGCCCTGCAGCGTTAGAAGCAGTCCAAATGGCTTGTGCTTGGTCTTTAAGGAGACAAAAGGGCAACGAATCGTGATGTTTGACTTGTCCACAAGGTGGTGCTATACTCAAACCATGAGGGACACACTCGTGCGAGAATCACACACTGCTTACACCACTAAGTGACACACTTTTATTCAATTGGATAAATGAAAACTCATACGAGCTGAGTTCTGAAGTTAGATTGGGAATGACATCAAATATTTAAGATCGTTTAAAAAAATTTAGGAAGTCTATTGCTTCAAACTCATTGCCCAGTTTGGCTTTCTTCTCCCTGCTTAAGCCCCCTTGGTTTGCAGAACACGGGCAGACAACGTATTGGGGCCACTTAGTTTACTAGTGATAGTGAAAATGAAAGAAAAGCTCAAGTGTTCCCTTAGGGAGCCCTCAGTGCAGCTGTATCCTGCAGCTCCGGACTGTCCTCCCTGCTCTTGGGTGCAGTTTAGGATTTCTGAACCTCACTCACCTACAGATCCTGGAAAATAAATAAGGGGAGGGTGGAGGAGGTACCTGTCCACTGACCTCACAATATAAGCATGGAAGGCAAGGGCAGTCAGGAAGAGAAGTAAGTCCTCTATTCGCCACTATGTGGGTCTTTACAATAGCTGCTATCTTCCTGCCCATGAGGTCTTCCTCTAATTCTGGTTTCCACTTCTATATCTGGTCTACTAACAGCATTGGTACATGGCCACTAGCCACAGTCCAATCTCAGATTTTCTGCTCTGGGTCCTAGCCACCACACGTAGAAACGTGCGCCATCGCAAACAGCAACTCAGATATTTAACTCTTAAAGTTCACCAGTCTTAGCTGTATCACATGTGGGGACCCTTAGAGTCTGACTGTACTCTTAATATTTATAAAGTGTTTAACAACGTGTCTGGCGTATAGTAGGTGTTTAACAAATGCTCGCTCCTTTCTCATCTCCCTTGATTTGCAGAAGTCTCTTTTGAGGGCAAAGGAAAGGAAGGAGAGGAAACCCAATTCTGGACACTTGTGTCCTGGATACTCCTTTCCTCCATGATTTCCTTCTGAGGCAGAATCTCCTCCGCACCCTCCCCCCGGACTTCTTACTTGCTTGAAATGCTCCCTCTCTTGAAACTCGGGGAAGCTTGCATGGTGATCATCAGCATTGTCCCATGGTCCTCAACTCATTATCCTCTGAGAGTCTCAGTAAAAGCTAGTTTGGAACAGCTAAAGGTCTGACAAAGGTCCAGGTTACATTTATCTGAAAGAGTTGATTTTTGAACTTAGCTGTTACTCTGCTGAGGCTAAAGGGTTAGATCAGTGGTGAGGAAGTCCTTTCTCTTGGCTGTGTTTTCTCTGATACGATTATAATAGGGGTACATCACATTCCTGTAATGGAGTTCTCCAGGATGGTTTCCAATAATGGCCCATGGGAGGGAGCTGCTGTTTGGTAGGAGAGGCCCCAGCACAAATTTTGGGAGTTCAAGTTAGAGAGATGGTGAAGGACTGGAACCTAGGAGAACCACTCCATGAAAGGGAAGGGGCAACCCTCCTGGAGTTGTATTTGCCATGGCTCTGGCTCTGGTCTTTCAATTCCTTTGGAGTGGATAGACAGAGTAGATCTCATAGGTTTCCAACCTCCCCCATCTCTGGAATGTGCACCCGCCAAGTGAGGGGTCGCTGCCATCTTCTGCTTTGTAGACTGTTCCAATCTGGCTGCCTGCCCATGGCAGCTCAGGAATACCTCAAGACTTTTCTTTCCACATGACTCTTTTCTCTTCTTCTTCTGATATAATCACTGAGTCCAGGTAAAGTCCTGTGAGATTCCAACTCCTGGGGCGCTCTTTGATGAGCTCTCTTGCTTTGGAGATTATGGGTATTTAAAGATATTCTTGGAGAGTTCCTTTATAGGCACTTGACATATTCCTACAATGATGAGTACCACCATCTCTTAGTTCTGACCTCCCCAGAAGTTAAATTACTTTGAAGACACGTCTTTCTACTTAAAGAGGAACGAGAGATCGTACTCTCTGGTTTGCAAAAGGAAAAATGGAGGCCTAGAAGGAGCAAGGGTCTTACTTGTGGCTCTACAGCCAAGTTGGAGATGGAGTTAAGATCTAGGAATTCATAAGACCTCTTTTAGCATTATGGTAGTGAAACAGGGGTAAATGCCCTGGGTACACAGCCCAGAAAGGGGTTATGAAGTATTTCTTCCAACCTGGAGAGTGCAGCCCACTGTGGCAAAGCATAAAATCAGACTTTGGAACTTGATTGTCTCAAGACAATCAAGACTTCATTCATCCTCTGACCCGAGATTTAAGACCTGCTCATGACCTTTTCCTCTCTGACAGCTACTTCTGATCCATATGCCCTTCCCCATTCTTTCATTTACCTAGTCTGTGTTTACTATTACCCAACATTTGCCCCACCTTTACATTTTTCACCCTGGTCCTGGGGGCAGAGGTTACAGAGATATGTATATTAGTGTTATGATTCTTGGCATTTGCCTTGGAACATTAGAAAAAAAAAACTACTAAAACTTCCCCCCACCAAAACCCTGATTGTATTCCTGCCCCAAATCACTCTTCTTCTCAGGGCTATTCATTGGAAGGAAAATGATTAGGAAGGAAAATAAATTAGGACAACTGATCTCCATTTGAAGAGGAGAGAAATAGAATGTAGGCAAAGCATAAAATATAGTTGTCTTTGACTCCCTTACAATTGATAATGGAGAGACAAGATAACCACTGGTGAAGTAGTTAGAGATGGAAGGCTTCTTGGAGAAGATGAATCAAATTAGATCTTAAAAGATGGGAGAGATTTGGATAGGATCAAGACCTTTCAGGTTTCTGTGCCTTCACCACTTTTCCCCTGATAGGTTGTTTTTTTTTCTGTCTGATTTTTCTCCAGGTGGCCCTGGCCCTGATGGTGGGACTATACCTTCCTGTTGCTCCTGGGATGTCTACCCACAAGAGGCATCAAGAAAAGAGAAACATCGCGTGTCCCCAGGGGAAATATAAGCATCCCACAAATGAATCTATCTGTTGTCTCAAATGTCACAAAGGTATAAAGTGGTGATAGCAGTGGGTTCCTTCACAGAGTTGATCCACATTTTTGGGGGTGAAAATAAATTTTTGTTAGTATCTCACATCACTTACATTTCCTTAAAAATTTTTTCATCACCTATGTATTGTTACCTCCTCCAGTCATTCTTTGTATAATAGAGTAAAAAAAGTTCAGCAAAATTAACCGATGTGTTAAAAAAAAGGCTGATGTTATGTGCAGCATTCCACACTTCATAGCCCCCTACTTCTGCAAAGAAGTGAGAAGTGTCTTCTCAGTCTCTTTCTTGGGAACCAAATTTGGTCATTAACTGGATGCTTTTCCTAAAGGCTTCATGCACTTTCATACCCAGGGTCTCCCTAACATATTAATTTCTCTAGGTTTCAATTCTCTGACTTCTCTCCAAAACAGATCCCCATATCCCCTGGTCTTGTCCTGGTTGGGATAGAGATCCTCTCTGATCCTCAGTTTACTCTCATGCCCCAGCTGACCCACCTCATCTAACTTTCTACCTTACTGTAGGAACTTACTTGGAGGCGGACTGTGGCGGCCCAGATCTTGCACCTAACTGTAAGACCTGTGAGAAGGGCACATACACAGAGATAGAGAACTACCTCTCAAGGTGTCATAGCTGTTCTATCTGCAGAAAAGGTGAGTCCTTGGGAGGCAGATGGAGCCTGTTAGCAGGGAGGTTTCATAAATAATATTCTCAGTTAAAGCTGGTTAGAGGGTGGATAGCATGAGTAGTACATGCATGTTTGTGCAACTGTGTAGTCCTTATCCATACATACACTTCTTGGAGGATGTTGAATGGTAAGAAAAGAAATAACGGAGAATAGAGTTGGTCTCTAAAAAGGTCTTTCATCTCTTCTTAACAGAGATGGGCCAGATAGAGAAGGAAAACTGCACAGTCTCAAGAAACACAGTGTGTGGATGTGGGGAGAACCAGTATCAACAAAGGCAAGGGAGAGAAGATAATGGACTCTTTAGATGTGTCAACTGCAACCCGTGCCTCAATGGCACGATACAGCATCCATGTGAGCACACCATTCCCCAAATCCTCTCAATTTCCTCTGACCTCACAAGTTCCTCTCCTTCCTTTTTGGAATAAATGTTTTCATTTCCCCACCAACATCTCCCTTTCCCTTTTTGGTTGAATGAACATTCCCATTCCCCTACTTCCTAAAGTGGTCTCTATAGTTCATTTCCCAAAGGCTTTCTCTACCATCCAAAAAGCACATCCCCTCCCCTGTTTAGTGCCAGGTCCTTCCTGTCTTGAGAGTTCATCTTAATGCATTACCTTTGCCTACAGGTCAGGAGAAACAGGATGCTGTGTGTATCTGTAATACAGATTTCTTTTGGGACAATAACAAATGCATCTCATGTAGTGAGTGAGTATTTCTCGTCAGTCCTCAGTGGGAGAGGTGGGTGTTGAGGGTGGAAAGGAAGAAAATGGTTAGAGAAGCTACTGGGAGGACTAAGGGAAGTGCTGGTGAGGGATGGGAAGGTACCATATACCCCACTGGCTCTTTGCTCCATTCTAGAGACCATAGAGCTCTCTTCTCTGCTTTTGACCCTCATGTTGAGGTCCCGTGTGTCAAGAAAATTTTGAGAAGGATAAATTTAGAGAAGCAGACATACACTGTCCAAGCTGCAAAGCTACGTTTTAATTTTATGTATCACTAAAGCCCTTCATTCAAGCTGTCTTTTCCACTTTTGTCTATGCCAACACTCAGAGCCCTATACCAGGTCTCATCATCTACTAGGACTAATCCTCTTTTTAAATAAAATAATATTGAGGAGGAAAGAAATGGAATGTAGGCAAAGCATAAAATATAGTTGTCTTTGAACCCCTTACTATTGATAATGGAGAGAAAAGATAACCACTAGTGAAGTAGTTGGAAGACTTCTAATAAAACTCTTTTTTGTTCAGTCATTTTCAGTTGTGTCTGACCTCATTTGGGCAAATTCTTGGCAAAGATACTGGAGTGGTTTACCATTTCCTTCTCCAGCTCATTTTACAGATGAGGAAACTAAGGCAAACAGGGTTAAATGACTTGTCACACAGGGTCACACAGCTAGTAAGTGTCTGGATTTGAACTCAGGAAGATGAGTTTTACCAATGTCAGGCCTGTCACTCTATCCACTGTGCCACCTTCCTTCCAAGGACTATGTTTAGGAATGATTAAGTATGTGACAGAACTATGTATCTTACTGAATACCACCTCCCATCCCCCCTCCCTCAACCCCCAATCTCATCAACTTTCACTCAGTACTTGAACCTGGAATACAATTTGGAAATAAGGCATTTAATAATGATAACTTAAGGCCTACCTATGCTAGTGCCCAATTTATTGTGACTGTGATGGTTCCATCAGTTTTGTGGTTTGGGGGCCTGTCCGTGAGGTGAACCTTATTTTTTTAGACAATATGCTTCTAGCTGTTGCTACCAAGTGAGCACTCTTGCCTTCCCCCGCTCCCAATTTTTTTTCAGGCATAACTTTAGAACTAGAAGAAAAATAACCCAACCTATCTATAGTTAAATAAAAACAAAATATTTCTTTATGACCAAAAAAAGGTCAATTCAATTACCATAATAAAGTAGAATTTTAAAAAGTACAAAAAAGTAATTTTAATTTGATTGTGATAAAACTCTTTTTAATTCGGTCTATTATCCACTGTTTTAAATAAAATGAAGTTGTTCAGTTGCTTTTAAATAATACATTTATCCCTTTCACAATGAAGGGGTTAAAGCCTTGGTGTCCCCTCTTTCCCCGCCATGCGAGAAATCCAACCTTCCTTCATATCAGAGACAAAGTCTGATTTTTTTTTTCTCTTTATGGAGGGGGTGGGGGTGGAGTGGGGGTGGGATGAGGGGTTCCATAGTACCTTATTGTAAAATTTAGGTTGTGTTTGGTCACAGGCTCTATGCCATCTGCTGGCCAAATGTTGTCTTCAGTTTCCACAAAACTCCCCCCAGAATTCCCATTTAATTTCTTATGCCCACTCATAATACTTTGAAACTGCGATGAAGACAGTCGAGATGTGGAAGGGATAACTGTAAAATTAGTGTTTAAAGACTATATGAATAAAACTTTGCAACAGACTTACTTACTAAGAGCTGTCCACCATTTAGGTCCTGCCCATGTCTCTAGCCCTACTCTCCTTCAGGTACTTCTGTGATCTGGTCAAACTGAGCTTCATGCTGTTCTCCAAACCCGGCATTCTGTCTCCTGCCTTTGTTCTTGTCTCCCCTAGCGGGAATGCATTCCCGCTTCACTTCTGCTTTTCTCAGATTCATTTGGGACCGCGGCTTTGGTGCCACCTCCTGATGAAGTATTTTCTGATTCCCCTTGAGATATTAACATTCTCTTCCTCATTCTTAAAACTCTTGGTCTGATCTCTTTGCCCCCTTCCTTCTTTACTCTATATTATACTTATCTGTGTTCATGTTACTTCTGCACTGGAGAAGGAAAACTTATTGGAAGCAGGGACAATTTTTTTGTCTTTTTGCCATGTGTATAATGTGTGCTTAATAAAATATTTATTGAATTCAAGCAAGTGTCCTCAGAAATATCTAAGCAGTCTCTTATACAGAAAGCAATCTTTATTGCCCATTTGCTAATTATATTATTGGTTTCTTAACTACATAATTAGCCACCTTTGGCTGGTGTTTGGTGAAGGTAAATATTTGTGTCATATACATTTCTTCACTCAGGATAATTCATTTACATTTCCTTCTTTACATTATTTGTCTCAGATCCTACTTTGGGGCAATCTTGACTTGGTGTTCTGAAAAATCCTTCCTGGGGACTACTTGTACACAGCAATTCTGGTACCCTGGGCCCCTGTACATGTTTCTCCTACTTCTGTCCAACATGTCTTGTCTCTGCTGGTCTCTGTGTTTGTCCTTCATTTTCAAAGAAGACCATGCCATCAGAGAAATGATGGCATGACTTGCACTTGACTTTGTTTTGAGTGAGGGAGGGCTGTGCTGGTCACCAGCCTCACTTCCCCTTCTGGGCCATCTAGATCCAGTGACCAGATATTTATCAGGATGATTGGAGAAGGCCCAGGATGCACTGGGAGACCTTGGTCTCTTCTGGTCTCTGAGCCTCTGCAGAATTTCAGACTGGAATCCCTACGGGAAAGAGCATTGGACTTGGAGTCAGAAGGTCCATGTTTTAGTACTGCCTCCAGAACTCACTAGCTTTGTGACCTGGGATAGTTATATAACCTTTCTGATTCTGGGTAAAAGGAAGATAGCAATACATTATTATATTTATTATACAATAATACATGTACCTCTCCCAAAGGACTGTTGTGAAGAAAACACTTGGTAAATCTTAAAGCACCATATAAATGTATGGAGTATCTCTGTAGCCTCAACATCAAACTGTTCTACCCCTTCTTTTTAATCCTCTTCAATTCTTATCTTCTCTAGGGAGTTTGTGTAAACTAGCTGGACTCAGTTCTGGCCACTCTAAAACATTCCAAAAGCGCTCACATTTTGTACTAATAAAAAGATCTGTATATACAGGGTGCGGTGGTAAATGTTTAACAACTGTGGGCAATTAAGTTTAACTGGCATTATAAATTATTTCTCCATTGCTCTCTTAAATCTAAACAGTTAAGAAAACAATAAATCCAGCTCTGATTTGTAGTATTTTCAGAGTTCTGAGGAGTAAATACACTGAAATATAATTTTATACTAACTGCCTGGACATTCTTAATTATGGTCGTTTCTGTTGTATTTTTCATAAGTGTACATTTGCTTTATTTTCTCCATTAGGCCATATGTTATAGATAGTCTAGGATATGGAAGGGAGCTTGGAAGTCACCTAGTCCAGTGATTTCAAATAGAAAACAGAGCCACTAAACTGTACCTAAGGATCCCTGTGAGCTGTTATTGACTTAGAAAACTATATGTTAATATTATGTTCTATTATACATATATGTAATATAGATATGTGTGTGTGTGTGTGTGTGTGTGTGTGTATACACAGCTAAGTGGCAAAGTGAATAAAGCACCTGGCTAAGAGACAGGAAGACGTGCTTCAGACACTTGCTAGCTGTATGACCCTGAGCAAGTCACTTAACCCTATTTGCCTCAGTTTCCTCATCTCTAAAATGAGCTGGAGAAGGAAATGGCAAAGAAATCTAGTATCTTTGCCAGGAAAACTGCAAAAGGTGTCATAGTTGGATATGACCAAAAAACAACTGAACAACTGTATTTTAAAATTTATTTTGATATTTTGCAATTATATTTTAATTGGGTTTGGGCTGTACTTGGGAATATTGTGGGCTGCTAAGAATATATCTGGTATCTCTGATCTAGTCCAATTCCCTGATTTTACAGAGAAAGAAACAGGTCCCAGGGAGATTTAAATTCTTACCCATACCTTTCATATCTAAAATTCTTTGATTTTGTTTTATTTCTCTATATTTTCCAGTAGTGTCGTCGTGCAGGCCAAATGCCATTATGCCGAATAAAGTTACAATGAATTTTCTGTATAAGATTTTCAAGACCCCATCAAAGACCTGTTTAATTAATATATATATGTATGTATATGTGAACATGCATACATATATTAGTATATTGAAATGTATTTGAAGTAAAATAACCAATATTGTTTCAAAAGCCCATTTAAAAGTTATTTTTTGAAGCAACATTCAATTCAACCAAATTCCAACATAAGTTATATGTACAACATTTTGAAATTTATTCTAAAGAGATGACTTTATATATGACTCTAAGAACAGTTTATGGTTTTATATTACTTTAACCTTTTTTACTTTTATGTTTTTATATTACTATAAGCTTTTCAAAGTGATTTACATAATTATTTTATTTAGTCTTTACAACAACCCTGAAAGGTACTTACTACACAGGACGCAAAGGAAGTCAAAGAACTAAAGTAACTTCTATTAAGGAGGCAGAATTTAAATCCAGGCCTTGGTGCCTGTCTAGGAATAGCCTTAGTAAGAATTTACATACACGTGGCTTCCATCAGTGATGCTGACTGACTGATTTGTATTTGGCCAGAAATATTTACCCATTTCTTTCTCCTCTTTCAGGTGTGTACCAGGGAAAAAGTGCAGTGTACTCTGCCCCTCAAGGTCTATTCAGGAGGAATCGGGTGAGACTTAATTAACTAGAGTATAGGATGCTCACAGTCCATTTCTTCCAGCCTTGCTCCCCTCTATGCAGTTTCCCCTCTTTCCTTCCTCTCCTTCCCTTTTTTTTTCTGTTCACATATTAAGACTTTCTTTGCCCTTAGGTTCAGTGCTGATGCCTTTGGTGATCTTTTTGGGATTTTGCTGCCTCTCCCTCATCTTCATTGTTTTCTTCTGTCATTACCCACGATGGAGGTCTAAACTGTATGTAATTGGTGAGTAGAGTCTTGGGGTGGTATTTGGTGAGGATAAGAAGAAATCCTGTGGGATGGGCTGCTGGGTAACTGGTAATAACTTCATATGTATATAGCTTTAAGGTTTACATAACTTTTCGCCCAACATCTGTGAAATTGGTAGTAGGAGCAGTATTATTTCCATTTTACAGAAGAAGAAAATCAGACTGAGGGGGGAAGTTGAGCAGCTTCCTGAGGGCTACGTAGCTGGGGTCACAGGTTCATAAAGTTAAAAATGGAGGAAGATTAGAGGTGATTCGTCTGACCCCCTCATTCTGAAGATGAGGAAAGGGAGGTCCCAGACAAGTGGGAAGTGTTAAGGAGCTTGCACCTGGGACGCAGATGACCTTTTGCTGAGTCAGGAGTTCCTTCAGTCTGAGAAAGCACACAGCCTCTTGTGCGTGTCAGTCCCCATGGTAGTGAGGTTTTTTTCGGGGGGGAAAGGGGTGTAGGGAAGGGAAAGGGAAGGCATGAATGGGGAAGTGAAAATTGTCATGTCTTTGTTTCTCCTTTTTCAGTCTGTGGGAGACAGTCTGCTCCTGTAAAAGAGGTAAGGATGAGACCAGAGGTGGGACCCCCTTTAGCTCCCCTCCCCTTCCCCTTGGTGGTGGTCTCTACTCCCCTCATCCCTCCAACACCTCACTCCCTAAATCTCTAACCCACAGCCCGAACTCCCTAAATCGTTTCTGCCCTCTCCCCCCTCCCCTAATTTCTCATCTCGCCTCCTTAATCAAAGCCCGGGGCTGAGCCCCTCTCTGCCCCACCTGCTGTCTTCAGGCTCCGAGGCAGGGACTGCCCGCGGGGATATAGACCAGGCTGAGAGGGGGCGTGGCTCCCCGTGACTCCTCCCCTTCCTTCTTCCAGGAAGAAAATGAGCGGCGTCTGGTCACACCCCCTACCTTGAACTTCACTCCCGTCTCCCCCCAAACCCTCCCCTCCCCGTCCCCCGCCTACGCACCCGTCCCCACCCCGGCCCTCACCTCGAGCAATTGGTCGACTGTGTACAATGTACAACCTATCGTGTCGCTGGCACCACCCCACCAGCGGGCCGAACCCATCATTCCGGGAGCCCAGATGCCATCGGACTGCGTCACGTCAGACGTCACCACCCTACGTCTGGACAGTGAGTGCCCCGCCCGCCCAGCTTGACCTCGGAGGCCCCTCGTCCCTCCCCGCAGGATAGGAAAGGAGCGCGCTTGCGCAGAATCTCATTGGAAAAGGGGTGGGTTGTGGGGCGATCTGGAAGGTAGATGGGGTGAGAGTCGTAGGAAGACAGGATTGGTAAATACAAAGCGGTTTGGAATTGGTCTGTTCCAGCCCCCACCGCCAAGTGCCTGTAGTGTCTAGGGTGCTGAGTGCGAGTGAGGACAGCCCCAGCTTCCAATTCTGTCTCAGTTGCTTCCCAGACGTGGGATCCCGAATAAGTGCCTACCGCTCTGCCCCACTTTCCTCATCTGCGAAAGAGGGATAGCTAGTATCCTCATTTATTGTTATTGTTACACTGGTTATTATCTAATAGTGAATTTTATAGCTGTACGTGCTATACTAGTAGCACTCACTTTACTGTTTTAAGGATAAAATGAAATAATGTTGCTAAAGCCCTTTGTAAACCTTAAAAGTATTTTATATATATATATATAATATATATATATATATTATTGTTATAGGTGAAAAAACTGAGGTTCAGGGGCGTTATGATTTGCCCAAAGTCACAAAGGTGGGGGGGGTAGGTCACAGAAGTGGGGTCCAATTCCAATCCAATCCAATAAATATTTATTAAGCGTCTATGATATGCCAGCAACTGACAGGGCTAAGTGATGGGAATGCCATTAGTAAAAAGGACAGCCCTTGCCCTGAAGAAGGTTAAAGTGTAACTGTTCGGGTGGGGGTGGGGAGACAACATAGGCAAGAATTGATGAAGTTCTTGCTCAGTGCAAAACATTGGATTAAACTCTGGAGATTCAAAAAAGTAAAGTAAGGTGCTCTGGGAGGTCACATGCGAATGGGGAAGAAAATGCACGCCAGTCTTTCCCCTCTGTCCTGTGCTGTTGAAGCTGATTGGCCATCCCTTCATATGCTTTCCCTCTTTCCATCCCACAGAGCCAGCCAAGCTGTATGTAGTGGTGGATGAGGTGCCCCCCTCCCGCTGGAAGGAGTTCATTCGTCGTTTGGGACTGGGAGAGCATTATATTGAATTCCTTGAGATGCAGAACCCCCGATGCCTGAGAGAAGCTCACTACAGCATGCTGGCAGCGTGGCAGAAGGGAGTACCCCAGCACCAGGCCACTCTGGAAGTGTTGGCCCAGGTGCTCACTGACATGGGTTTAGACGGTTGCCTGCAGAACATCAAAGAGACTTTGAAACTGGGCAGCTCCTCCGGACTTTTGTACCCTCTCCCTAGGTGAGGATGTACCAAGCACAGCTTTCCCTTTTTGTGGCCTTATCCCTCCTGGGTCCTTCACGAATATGGGACCTAGTTCCCAAGGCTTCCTTCCTTTCCTAGGAAGGGCTTAGAAGAGTCCCAGGGCAGGAGTCCTAGGGCATCCCGTCCTGGATGGATGGTTTTGAAAACACCCTGTGCCTTTCCAAGTCGGCAGTCTTTGGGGGCCCCATTTCTGGACTGCCCCTACTCAGCTCATTGTTTATTTGGTGCTATAGGCTATCAGTGGTATACCAGCCTAGTACCTTGACTTTCTCAGCTATTTATGCACTCTGTGAATGTGGAAGAGTAAAAAGAACACTGCTAAGTGGGGTGTGGTTTTTGCCAAACTCTGCATTGTCTGAGTAGAGTTGGGGATCTCTGGGATGTACATGAGGATGCAGCTAAAACATGGCGGGCTTGTGCCTGGAGCACTAGTGGATGGAGTATAGGTCACTCAGGGCTACAGATAAATAGACTTGGGCCCGCTGGCTTGATCACTGCTCCTCTATACATGGTAAATGAACAATCTTTGTAACATTTTTTTTTACACTAATGTAAACTCAGCATCATTCGTTCCTCCTCATACCTCCTCACATGGTTTCCTCTTTTATCTCAGTTTAGAGGAGTGAGAGTCAAATGCTAGGTGTCATATGGGTTAGAAGGCTGAAGGCAGAGGCCAGAACTCTTTTTTTGTAAATATTGTACACTAAACCTTTTGAAATTAAAGCTCTGGATCACTTAGCCAATGGATTACATTTGTTGTGTTGGCTTTGGCTGTTTGAGGCCAATGGCTCTACAAAGGAAGACAGGGGACAAGAGGGGGCAAGAATACCACCAAGCCTCCAGATGACAGTAATTTGGACCAGCAGATGTGAGGGTGGAGGCAGAACTGGAAGACCCTGAGAAGGAGGAAGATTGGGAGCGATGCCAAGAAGGTATCAATTTTCTAGTTTTGGTTGTGAAAGAATAAATATGTTGTCCAGGCTTGTGCTGCCCTCTTCTGGTTTCACCCCAACTACCACTTTTCATCTCACACCATGCCACTCCAGTCACTATTATCTATACAGAATTTTATTTGAGTTTAAGGAGTGTTTATGATACAAAAATTTACAATCTTGATCCCAGACTTTATGTCATAGAGCAGGTGGGTGCTTCAGTCTGGCTCTTGGGCTGAGGAGGGTGGATGACCAATGCTTCTTGGATCATATATCCTCTAGGAGAAATCTTAGGTGTCCTGAGTGAGGCTATACCTCCCTGGAAAGAGATAGAGAATAGGGATGAAGGGAGTGTCAGTAGCAATCTAATGTTTCAAATGCATGGGAAAGGGTCAAAGAGTGAACAGGGATTAGTTAGTAATGCAGATTCTGGCTAGAGTGCCCCTTCTCTCCTTTTGACCAACCTTTTTATCGAGCGTTTCGTTCTCCATATTAGCCCTCCTTGCTACTGTTATTTATACCCCCGTTCCCCCCCAAAACTTCTCTCAAAACTCTCTTCTGGGCCGTACTTACGATGTGGTTAAGGGAGTATCTAATTGTATGATTTGAGACCCGCGCATCCTTTGTAGTTCGGCTACTGTCAGCTTCCGGGGATGCCTATCCTTGGGTGCTGTCACAGTCTCTGAGATGGCATCAATTCGCTGGTTGGCCAGATCCTCCCGGATCTCCTGCAGCATTTCTTCTGCCCGCAAGGAGTAGGACGAGGAATAGCGCTTGGGTGCCAGAAACAGAGGACTTTCTTCCTCATCTTCCCCTGAGGAGTCCCAGGGGCTCTCTCCTGCAGAATCTACCTGAGATGGTGAGAGAGGCACCTGTCCCCGAAGCCTAGCTCGGTGCAGAGTCTCCATTACTACGTCCCCTCCTCCCGAGGACCCTTCTTCCTCCTCTTCTTTCTCAGACCAGGGTGGGGGCTCCCTCTTTGGAAGGCTATGCCCTCTCTGGATAATATCCTCCGGGAGGTCAGGGGCACTCCGTCTTTGAGGAGCATGGGGATTGGAAGACTGGAATCTTCGAGGGATGTCTCGAAGGTCCAGGGTAGAGAGGGTCAATCGGGGGTCCTGGCGGATGGCAGGTAGGCGTCTACGGATCAGAGGGGATCGGGACCCTTGTAGAGAGCCAGGTATTGTGCCATAACCACTGTCAGAACCATCATCCAGGCCAGGAGAAGAGTCTTCTCTGTCTTCTGTGACCACCAGGTGAGGGACATGGGCTGAGAACTCTGATGTTCTGCTAAGGAGGAGAACAAGATCCAGATCAAATTTAATCTTGAAAGTTTTTGCTCCAGCTAGAAGCATTCTCCCACTACTTTGGGAAAGGAATCTCTCTGAAGAGAGACTCCTTTTCTCATGCTGGTCCCAGCACTGTGGTGAGAAAGAAAGAGTACTAGTTTGAGAGTGAGTAGACCTGTGTGACCTGGAGCAATTCACTTTGAACCTGTTTTCCTATCTATAGAATATGGGAATTTAAGGTTTCTTCTAGTAATAAAATTCTATGACTGCATAAACACATTCATCTATACCCTGAAAGTGTGAGAACTCATAATTTGTGTCTCCATCATGATTATGCAGTGCTGGTCTTACTTCCTAGGCTTACTAACCCCCTAGGCTTGTCTAATGCTCTTCAATTAATATCTGATGCATTTACCCATCACTTAGTCTAGCTAGCTTCGGCTCCAAATACTCGGGACCCATTCCATTCCTTCTGAATAATCTGCATTACCCTTGTGGTCCCACTTCCCGTAATTCTGTTGTTTGGGGATGTGGATAATCTCATCTACCTCCTCTCCAGACTGTGTTCTTCTACACTGCTCTGGGAGCTGTCAGGAGAGGGGGTTGGAGGCCTCGTGCCAGGAGACTCGATGTCCCTATATAATGCCAAGAGTTCTCTCTTCTGATGCACGTATTCCTCTGTCTTTAATTTCTGCAGGGTGGCCTGTTTGAATGAAAGGAGAAATTGACAAATTCAGAGTCAAAGAAGGGATCTTAAGAGGTGGAGGCAGGACTACAAAAAACACCTCTCTCCACCAGACCAATGATAGTTTTCCTTTTCCTTCTTTGATCAATAAACTCCCTTCTGCTTGATTAACCAGTTTGAGAGAAGATTGGGGTGGTATGTTCTGAATACTCAGGTTGTTTTTTGAGATAGAATACCACCAAGGCTCCTAGGGGATGATTTGGATGGGGGACAGTCACCTCTAGCCTGGGAATGACAGGGGGAGAAATGTTTCCAGTTTTCTACCTCCTCTCTATTTTTATTCTTTTCCTCCTCCTCCTCCCTCCCCCTTCCACTCTAGGTAAACTTAACTTCCTCATTTGCCTTTAAATGAGTCAACTCTTCCTCCTTTAAAAAAAAAAAGATACCTATTTACTTTGAAAAAACACTTTAGTATTTTCCTGTGTTTTTCCTAACCCTTCATTGCAAAACTATTAGAGTAATTTGTCCCTCCTTCCCTTCCCCTCTTGAACTCCTTGCAATCTGGCTTCTAAATCTCACCACTATACTCAATAGTTGGCTGTGGTCCTTCCTTCTCATTCTCGAAGAGGACGAAAATGACATCACTATGCTAGAGTCAAGTTTCGACCCTAGTTCTGTATTCGACTGTGACTGATCAAACTAATATGAGCTCAGAATGTTCTACCACAGGTCAGGCACAAATAGTCCGTGTGAACATTTGGGGTGGATACTCTAAATTTGTGCATCCTGCATTTCCTTTGAGCTGTTTCAGTTCTGGTTGCTCATAGAGCACAGCACCTTCTCTGATGTGGGAATGCCATGCTGAGCAGTCCCATGCCAGTGTCTCCCATGTCACACAATCAATTCCAAAGTTCTTAAAAGAGACCTTGAGGGTGTCCTTGTATCGCTTCTTCTGACCACCATGCAAATGCTTGCCCTATGTGAGTTCTCCAGAAAATAGTCTTTTTGGCAAGCATACATTTTGCGTTCGAACAACATGGCCAGTTCATCTGAGTTGTGCTCTCTGAAGCAGTTTGAATTCTTGGCAGTTTCGTTTGAGTAAGGACCTCAGTGTCTGGTACCTTATCATTTTCAACCACACTCAATACTTTCCCTGTGGCATCTAGGTGACCCAATAGAGAGAGCCCTGGACCTGGAGTTAGGCAGACCTGAGTTCAAATTCAGCCTCAGATACTTCTGACTAGCTTTTCTGTAGGCAAATCACTTAACTGCTGTCTCCCTCAGTGTCCTCATATATAAAATGAGGATAATAATATGATGGCTCCTACCTCTCAGGGTTATTGTAGGGATAAAATGAGATAATATTTGTGAAGTGCTATGCAAATCTTAAAGGACTCTGTAAATGCTAGCCATCCCCATGATCAGCAGTGGCTCCTTAATTGCCTAATGGTCTTTCTCAGTTATCTTCCTTGGCCTTTTCTCGGCATTTGATACTCTTGTCTTCTGTAGTACTATTGTCTCTGGTTCTGCTTCTACCAAGTTGACTGTTCCTCGGTTCTTATTTATTGTGTCACCCTTTTTCTCCCACCCCCTAAGTGTGAGTATCTCCCAAGTGTACATCCTTGTCTATCTTTTCTCTAGTCTTCCCCTTGCCAAAAACATTCATTCCTAGTGCTTCTATTGCTTTCTCTTACGTAGACAATTCCCAAATCTTTATGTCCAGCCCCAATCACTTCTTTGACTTCTTCTAAAACTGAGTTGGATTAAATGACCCTTGAAGCCCCTTCCAACTCCACATTCTGTGTGGGTGTGATCTGCAACAGATCCTTGGATTATCTCTTCATGTAGATATTCCACATGTATCTCAAACTCAACATTTTTGAAACAATTCACTTTCTAATAAATTCTAAACTAACATTTTCTGGTAACTTGGGCACAAAAATCTTTGAATTATCTTTAACTCTTTCTCCTTCTTAACATTCAGTCAGCTTCCAAGTCTGGTTCATTCCATTTCTGAAATATCTCTCTCCACCAGTCCCCTCCTCTCTACTCACAAGACTACCACCCTTGATAAAGTACAGAAATAGAACTTTGTAGCCATACTTTGGCTGGGGGTCAGGGAGGTGGGTGAAAGAGAAACTAATAACATTATTACAGAATGACATGCAAGGGGGCTGAAAATATGTGTCAGGGGATACTGCCCCTATGTCCACTTGAAGATCTGAAATGGTCACCACCCTGGTTAAGTCCCACCTAGTTAAGGCCCACAACTAATTATATTGTACCATGATTCTTTGATAAAATGTCTATATGATGCATTAGCATTTGATACAATCCTTAAATGTAACAATAGACGTATTTGTTTGTACGCTTGTTGTATCCCACTTCTCGATTAACTGATAAGATATTTGAGAGAAGAGACTGTCATTTTCATCACTCTATCTCCAGCGCCTAACCAGAATGTCTTGTACATTTAGTAGCTTCATTTAGCTGATGAATTAATGCTGGGTAAACTGAAATGCTGAACAACTCCCTCATCTATGTATTCATTCCTTAATTGGTATATCTAAATATCTCTCTTCTTCCGCTTGCCAGTATAGTATGTATCTACATTTCCAAAATTCTATCTTTTCTCTAAAAATGGCTATTTTTGAAAGTTCTGGAGGCAGTTTCTGTGCAATCATTTTATTAATAATGCTAGCATTATTAATAAAAGGATGGTCATTTGGCTTTCTCTCTTAGACCAAAGACCCCTCATGGAACCCACTCACTGCTTATATGCCCTTGGATGAGTAAACATTCCTGAGGGTGGAAATCAACTCTTAACTGGTTAACAATTAATGAGAGAATCAATATTATAATGAGAGGTGGACCTATTCTAATGAGAGCCTGCTGTACATGACTGATCAGTCAGTTTTGGTCAAAGAGAATTATCTGTATCCATATGCACATTTTCCCAGACCGGTCTGAATAAAACACAACAGACCAGAATCCATCAGTTCAACTCACTTTACCTTTTGAACAGATATGAGTTCTCCCCCTCAGTATTAGTCTGCATTTCAAAGGCTGCCTGAGTAACCACCTAGAGGGGCTGATTTCTGAATGAGAAAGTAGAAAAGGGGAAAAACCTTGGTCCTAATTCAATAATTACTTATTAAATACAAGAGAAAAGCAATTGTTTCTCTCGTATCCCTACTTGATAATTCAGTATCTGTCAGTACCTAGCTTAGGTAAGAAAGCTTGGGGCCATCTTATCTGTTCTTTCATGTTCTTCCTTTGAAATCTCGGTGAGGTCTGCAGTATCCTCTATTTTCCCTGTTTCTCTTGAGGTCCAGGTGATCATCGCTTCATGGCTGGATTAGTCCTTTATAACTGACCTCTCAGCCACAGGTCTCTCTCTCTCTCACTCTAGTCCACCTAACATATGCAGTTGCCTCTCAAATCTCTCAAACACTGATTTCATTGTGTTACTCCCTTTCTCGAGAATATTCAAGGTCTCTTTATTTTCTACTATTGCTTACAAGCCTAAATTCTTTCCAAGTCATCCATTCATTACCTGACCCCGAGCTACCTGTGCAACTGTTCCTTCCCACCATTCCCTGCTACATGACCTTCCCTCCCATCAAGCCTGTCCTCCTTCTCTTTCATCATTGCTCACTGCTTTTGCTCCCACTGTTTCTGCTGCCTGGGATGCTGTCTCCTAATCTAAATCCTACTCAACCTTCAGGACCCAATTCAGATCTTAACCTCTTCCATGAAGCCAGGAGAGAATAGGACAAGCTGATTTCTATGGCCCTTTCCAGTCCCAATATGGGTAGCTAGATGACATGGTGGATCACATGCTGGGCCTGGAGTCATCTTCCTGAGTTTAAGTTTGGTATCAAATACTTCCTAGTGGTGTTACCCTGGGCAAGTCACCCCACTCTGTTTACCTCAGTTTCCTCATCTGTAAAATAAGCCAGAGAAGGAAATGGCAAACCACTCCAGTATCTTTGTCAGAGTCTAATACAACTGAAAAAGACTGAACAATAACTGAAATTCTGGCTCTAAATCCTGTGATTCTTAGAGCCAGTGTGGACTGATAGAACCTCGGACTTGGAGGTAGACAATGTGGCTATCAGAGAAGGCTGCCAGCTAAGTGCTGAACTTAATGAATCAGGAAGATCTGAATTCAAATCTGGTCTCAGGCACTCTCTAGCTATGTAACCCTGCACAGATCACTTAACCTCTGTCTTCCTTAGTGTCCTCATCTGTAAAATGAATAATATTAGCAACTAACTTCTGTGATTATTGTGAGGATAAAATCAGATAATATCCATAAAATGCTTTGCAAATGTTAAAGTGCTATATAAATGATGTTATTATTATATCTCTTCTCTGAGCCTCAGTTTCCTTATCTGTAAAATTACAGAGTTGGACTGGATCATTAAGATCTCTTCTGTTGCCACAAATGGATGGCTTGATAAGCCTCTTTGACTACCCCAGTTCACACTTTTCTTTCTCTGAAATGTCTAGTGTATTCGTATCAAGTAGTTCAGCCTTTTTGAAGTATGTAAGTTCTGTCTTAGATCCGCTAGATTATAAACTCTTTGAGGACAAAGATTACAGCCTATATTTTATTTAATTGGTGACTCTCCCCTTTCTGTTTCATGCATCAGTGAGCAAATCACATCTCATCCAGAAGAGCCAGCACCCTAGGAGTCTAGAAATTAGTTATAGCAACTAACCTATCTAACCCTTCTCTGTGAGATAGTACCTGTACCCTCTCTTTCCCTTTCTCTCACCCCTCCTCGTTCTCTCTCCTTTCCCCTCTTCTTGCTCTGTTTCTCAGCCCCAGTAGGTCTCTTCATACCTTGCACCCACTCTTCTCTGGGCTGTACCCAATGAGTACCTGGGCCTCCTGTATCTTCTCTAGCCAACGAACACAGTCATTTGGACTGGGACAATGGAAAACAAGGGCACTGGAGACACACTGGAACTCAGTAAGGTGGATCATCAGGAAGCTGTCTGGGATTGAGGAAAAATGGGAAATGTAGGGAGGCAAAGGGGAGGCTGCTTCCCTCTCCTGTTATCTGGCCCCCTCCACCCCCACCCCCCATTATTGAGCCAAAGGGAAGAGGAAGCAGGAACCATTAAGGTAAAAGGAGGAGGAATCCAGTGGAGGGGCTAGGGTAGGAATGACATACTGGGGTCTCGAAGAGCTTGACACACAAGCTTCTCCAGCATGAGGGGTGGGCGGATGACCTTAGCCTTGTCTGCCTTGCGCTGGGGTTTGGTGACCAGAACCACATCGGAGAATAGAAACAGGTACGCGTCCAACTAGGAGCAGGTAGGTGGAGAAACAGTGATAAGCTTGATATAGGATGGTGGGAAAGATGATGGGATGAGGGAACTCTGGGTGAGAGTATACATGACAAAATGTGTCCAGAGAGACAGCAAGCTCAGAGGACCAGAGGGGACCTTTAGAGCTGGAATGGACCTTGGTCCAATCTAATCCATACATTTTACAGATGAAGAAATAGGGCAAGTGAAATTCAGAACTATGAGCCCAAAGTTCATGCAACTTGTTAATAGCAGAGTTAGGGAGGGAATAAAACCCAAGTCCCATGACTGTGGTCCAAAGCACATGGGTACACAGTCCAATGTCTATGTCACATAGCGATAGACTCAGGAACATAGCCGTGGATGCACACAGACTTTGGAGGCCCTGAGGCCCTTCTGCCGCATTTTGCAGCTCTCCTGCCCTCCATCCCCATCTTCTGTCTTCTTCTTTCCGTGCCCCAAGCATCTCCATCCTTCTTGTCCTCTCCCCATTCTTACCATCTTTTTCCAAGTCTATTCCCCTAGTTCCTTTATTTGTTCTCTCCATAACTCCCAATCTCCGTCTTCTCCCTCACCTTTCCTTCTCGTCCCTCCTTCATTCGAACCGAACCCTCTAGTAGAAGCTTCCGGGTGTGTTGGTGGTCGACCCCCAGCATGGGGGAGGTCAGATCTAGGTTAGAGAAGGGACGCAGGTTCTAGGAAGACAGGGAGACAGTATTATTGGAGGAGGCGTATGACCCAAACTCCAAGGAGACAAATATCAATGCTCTTTCTCTGTCTTCTCTCCCCGTCCTCTACGCCTGATCTGGAATAATTTCATGCTTCTCATTTCCTGAAGCTGCCTTTTCCCTTGGCCTCTTCCTCTTGCCCATTCCCCACCCCAGACTCCTTCCCTCTCTTCCAGCTCTCCCCCTGTCTGTCTGTCTATTGGACTTTCTTACCTTCTCCACCTCCTCAGTGGAAGGTTCCAGCACTTCATAGGGCCCAATGCGTTGGGCAGCAGCTGCCAAACTGTCATGATCCTCCCCCTGGCGCACTTGGCTATTGATGTGGTGTAAGAAAGCCTCCACAGAAGAAATCTAGACCCAGCAAGAAGACTGTCATGGTTCAGCTCCCCCTGGTTCTGCCAGTCCTCCCCCAAATCATAGCATAGAGAATCAAGAAATGTTGCACAATCATAGGCTGTTAGAGCTAGCCTAACCACTTCATTTTAGAGATGGAGAAACAGACTTTTCTCAGGATGTTCCAGAGACCCCTTAAACTCCCTGGAAAAGCTAGGTGCTTTGCTTATCCTTACCATGGCACTGAGAACATCCTGGACCTGGGGCTCAGGGGTCTTCTTAAGCACAGCCTGAAGCAACAGAGGGTATTTTGTGATTCTTTGATGGGGTTTGATGAGAAGGTCACTGAGTTGCTGGCGTCCAGACCTCTTGTGTTTCTCACACCACTGGGGTTCAGACAGAGAGAGAAAGATCAGGAGTCCAGGAAGTACCATGGACGGAGACAATAATAATTATGAAAGAATAATTTCCACCAAGTGCCTGGGGCTCCAAAGCACTTTCATCTTTTCCACCTTAATAGAGCCTGGGACAGCTAGGGGGTGCAGTGAATAGAGTACTGACTCTGGAGTGTCAGGAGGACCTGAGTTCAAATCTGCCCTCAAACACTTGACACTTACTAGTTGTGTGACTTTAGGCAAGTCACTTAACCCCAACAGCCTTGCTTTCCCCCCTCAAAAAAAAGATGAACAGAGCCTTAGGCCCCTCTCTTGGAGAGGAGGGATGGCTGTTGAGTACCCACCTGGAGCAACCAATAAGAGTCCTTCCAATAGGCAGACACTCTCCTACCCTCTGTCATGCCCCCCCATCCTCCCCCAACAATGGCCTCCTTCATGGATTAACACACCTGCACATAAGTATGGAAGAGAGGGTTGTTTTCCTGTTGTTCCCGAGCATAGGCCATGGTCTGCTTCACATGAAGACAGTACTGTATATATGGCTGGAACCGTTGACTAAACTTGGAGTGTTGGTGAGTGGGAGCACAGAGGAAAGTGATGGAGAAAAAAATGATTAAATAGTCACTTCAGACATTGTCTGTGGAGATTGGTGGGTGGGGAGTGGCAGTGGTGGTGGTGATAGCATCACTTGGTCCTCAATCAAGGCTTAGGCCAAGCCCCATCTTCTAGCATCCCATTCATGTTGGAATTTTTGAGCAAGCTTGGTGCATAGAGCTGTGGGAATACTTTTTGTGTTATGTCCCTCACTGACATTACAGAAGAAGTGTGCATTCCACTTATCACCTCTCTGTTTTTTCCAGCTATGGTCCCTGCTGTCCTTTCCACATCAATAATGAAATGGAAATTCTTATCAAGTGAGGAGAGAGGGAGAGGTTGCCATTTCTCCACTGGAGGCAAGTGAGACCTCAGGGGAAGCCCAGCAGATATCTCTTCTTGTAGGTAGAAGACTTGAGATTTCTGGAAAGGACTGCTATGATTTTCCCCATAGCTGTTATTACATCCTTCAGGATGTGCAGAGCCTGCTCTGGCAAAAACTCTGTGCTGGCACATTTGTCTCTGGGACTTTTGCCCCTTCCCAGTGGCTTCTCCTCTTTTTTCATCAAAGCAAAAATGCCACGTGCTTGTTTCCTCCTATAATCTGTTCTTGTTTTCAGCAGGCTGTCAATGAATCCTCCTAAGTTTTTAAATAAATTATTAAGAGGTTTTCTTAAAAAGGACTTAAGGTCTGATCCCTTTTAGGAGTATTGTCACTTTACTATGAGACTCCTAAAGAACTCCATACCTAAAAGACCTGAAGAAATGAAGTGAGAATGATAGAAAAACAGTGGGGTGGATAGTTTGAGATGGAATCCTGTCCTGTCCCTTGTGCCTCTTCAAACCATAGTGTAGTTTAAATCATATAGTCTCTAACCACCTGATGATCTGACTCAGGGCTCAGGATGGAAAACTAACAGGAGGGGTCAACATGCCAGCTACCATCTGAAGTCCTCAAGCACCTACCTGATCTGAAAGTACCCTTTCCCCCCCTTCCCAGCCAGTGCTCACTGTCAGGAAGCCTTCTTTCAGGTTGAGAGGGTCCAGAGGCTGGCCAGACACACGAGTCTTCTCCAGGGTAGGCCCTAGCACCTCCTCCCAGAAACTCTGATGGGCACGGATCAGGTTTGGTACATTTCCAAACAAGGACTCAACTATAACCTTGAAAAAAGGAATGGAGATGTATCAGGGCTTCTGTTTTCAGCACCCACCCCTCCCCCAAGCATACAGTAATTGAATAGCATTGATGATCTGTGGGCTGGAATTCCTAATGAAAATGGGCAGCAAGTAGAAAGAGAACCAGACAGTAGGCCTGAAATATGAAAGCTCTGCTTTTTTCCCTCATGTTCTCATCACCTAGGGTTAGTATGGTTAAGAAAGGAGCTAAAAGGAGTTTTGGCTGCAGGTAGAGACTGAGAGTTCTCTGCACCTGGGGGGGTGGAGGACAGAAGGGACTTAAAAAGCCAAGAACCCTGGGAAAAGGGCATTAGGTGAGGAGCTGAAGGTGTCCCTTCTATGACTGATGGTTGTGGGGGGTAGTAGGGGAACCATTTTCACTACTAGAATTCAGTGTTTAGGGCTGTACCAGGCCATGACTACATCTGCTACCAACCAAGCCCACCCAGCCCTGCATTCAAGTGCCATACTCACTTCTGTCAGAAGCCCCACTCTTTGTAGATTTAGTAGACCAGCAGCCAGAAGCTAGGCAAAGAAAGACAGAGACTAGGAAACACAGACCCTGAAGCATGAATCTCCACACACTTCTCGTTACCTTGCATCAAATAGCTCTGATCCCCTCACCCCTTGGTTTATCAATCTGAAGTCAGGGAATAGAAACCCAATATAGATATTCTCCACAATTCCCATCTTTACTCATCTTTTTCCTTTTTGGGACCTTGCAGTCGGGGGCAGGGGAGAGGTGAGGAAAGGTAGAGGATGCTGGTCAAAGTTGGTGAGTTGGAGGAAACCCATGGGTGGGGAAGGGTCCTGGGAAGGCTTACATCAGTCATGATCTTCAGCTTTCGAACATAGCACAGTTCAGTGGTCATTAGCTCCCAAAGGGCCTCCTGTTGGTGACAGAGCTCCCGGCTCATCTCCTGGGGATGGAGGAGGTCAAAGGGCTGGCTCAGTAAGAGGCTGGATGAGATGGCAGTCGGGGTGGGGTGGGGCAGAGAAGGAAGGAAGGACAGACAGGCTTTCCCAGCCAGGATCCTGCTTCTTTGGGTCACTTTTTCTTAGAGTGTGTGTGTGTCTGTCTGTCTGTCAGTCTGTGTGTGTGTGTGTGTCTGAGCACGCATACTCCAGTATGTATGCAGGAATGAATGTGCATGTCTGTGATTGTGTATACATACATATATATATATATACATACATACACACACAAATATATGTATGCATATAAGTCTTTATGGATATAAGTGCACAGGTATTTCATGTTCCTAGCCTTATCCTTACCTTATGTTCAGGTACCAGTTCTTTCCAGGATTTCTCGATCGTCAAGCCGCTGTCCCCACCCTCCCCAATCTCCCAGTATCTCCGGTCTTCAGGGGGCAGACGGGGCATCCCGAACATGCTGAATGTATGCAGCCTCATCTCTAGCTGTCGGGCCTTGGCCACCTCCTGGGTGACATAGAGGTGAAGGTTAAGGCGAGAGCCTACGCGAAGTGTACCTAAACTGAGCAGTGGAAGGTCTTAGGGTAGAGTCATTGGCATTGGAGAGAGAAGGGGCAAATTCTAAGATTTAAAGCATGGTAGTAGGAATATGGCCAGAGGGGTACCCTATCCTTCAAGCCCCCTCAGAGACATTCAGACTGCACAGAGGGAGCTCTCTGGATGATTTAGACAGATCCCAAAGTATCTAGGGACCTGCTTCTTTCTACCTCATAGAATCAAGGCAGCAGAGTTGGAAGGGGCATTAGATCCTGTTTTGTCCAACAGGTCCTTTTGACAGAAGAGGAACCTGAGACCCACTGAGGTAAAAATGACTTTCTCAGGTTCACTAAGATTCAAAACCATAGCCATAATTAGAATTCACATCTTCTAATTTCCTATCCAGGAGTTTTTTCAATTTTTCACTATGTCATTCTTTCTTTTATTTTCTTCTACTACTTTCTAGTTTTTTCCCTTGAAGACGCTTTTATTCCCTCCCTCACAGGGCTGTTGTGAGGATAAAATGAGATGATATATATAAAATTTACAGATGATATAGTTAAATTATGAGAGAATCTATATTAAAAATAATAGATAAATACCAGTTATTATTTTTGTCATTACTACTCTCAAAATTGGGGTTAACAAATAATCACGTACAGTATGATTACCTTTCTTTCTTTCTGTAATACCCTTAAAAGTCTGCACTAGGAAATTTGGAGAGATTCCTGATGCAAATTGCACTCCATCCATGAATGGTGTATTTGGAGTCAGAGGAGTCAGTCAGACCCAGATTCTGCCACTTATTATTGCCTAACTTTGAAAACTACTTGATCTCACGGTGGCTTTGGCTCTCTCATCTGTGAAATGAGGTTATGGTAGGTAGATGACTTCCCTGGCCTTTTCCAACACTAAATCTATGATCCTTTACTTAGCGGGTAAATTATAAGGATTGGTTTAAGATACATAGAGAGTGACTTACCTAACATCATATAGCAACAAAGTGTCAAAGATTAGATTTGCACATGAAAGTCTAACTGGACTAGGATATGTATTCATAATAAAATGACTTGGCCTATATAATTTCTTTTCTTTTCTTTTCTCTTCTTTGCTTGCTTCTGTCTTCTTCCTCCCTACTTCCCTCCCTCCCTTTCCTTTTCTTTCTTTCTTTTTCCCTTCCTTTCTCTTTTTTCTTTCTGTTTCTTTCTCTTCCTTCCTTTCTTCCTTCCTTCCTGCCTCCCCCTTGCCCCTCCCTCCCTTCTTTCTTCCTTTCTTTTTCTCTTCCTTTCTTTCTTTCCTCCTTTCTTTCTTCTTTTCTTTCTTTCTTCCTTTCTTCCTTCTTCCTCCTCTGTTGTAGGAGTTTTCTAGGACAGCAAAGAGGTAGAATTCAGGAAAGGGCCCTTTACCTTTATTTTGGGGGAGTTTAAAGGGCCAGACCCAAAATATCCACCATGTTTTTTCTCAGCCTCTGACTCTCTCAGCCTCAGTGGTGATAAGCCTCTGGAGTGGGCAGAATTCTTGGTGAAAGAGACAAAGTCCTGCAGCCGGTGGTGGGAGGAATCCTAAGACAGAGAAGAAAAGGGAGTAAGAAAGGGGCATTTCTGGGCATGTTCATCAGGGGCAGCAAGGATTCTTGCTGTCAGGGTTTTGCTCCTGGTCACACCCTCTCCTGTCCCTCTACTGAGGCTCTGTTTCCCTAAACCACTTCCCCCCTCAAACAAGTTTGGTGTGGTGGCCCCTCCCAGCCTTGAGTCACAGAGGGTGCTGCCAGAGAGGCTTGGCCGAGCAGGGGCACGTTGGCCTGGCATTCAGAGTAGGCCCTGGGGCAGAAGTTGCTGCTTCTTCTGGAAGCCCAAGCACATGAACGTACACATGCAGGTACTCGTATAATACCTACAACCTTCACACAGGTGGGATCATGCCACCATGTGATATCATTTCACATGGACAACTTCACCATTGTGTTTCATACAATCTTGTGCTGGCATGACTATAATGCCTTCATTCAACTTCATGTGCACCTTGATCCTACGTGTTCATACTTTACCTTCTTGTTCATGTATGTTCACATTTTCCGTGTACATCACCCTCTATATGTGTGTTCACACATGCATGTTCATGTGCAGACACTATTTATGGTCTATGTCCTACCTTGAGTGGGAAAGGACTGCCCTTCCCTGGGCAGGTTCAACCACATTCCTCTTGCCTACATGGGGCCTGAATCATATCTCCTCTCCTCCACCCCTTCCCTAGGCCACATGCACACCCCTTCTCCTTCCCTCAGTTTGAGCCCTCAAGAGGTGCCCTGGAGCCCTCACTCTCTAGGAAGCTGAAATTTGAGGAAGCATCATGGTATAGTGGAGAGGAGTGAGGGGTGGCATCAGGAGAGACGGATTAAAATCGGACCTATGACACTGTGCCTGAGGACAAATCACTGCAACCCTTCAAACCTTAGTTTCCACATCTGTAAAATGGGGATAATAATAGCACCTACCTCACAGGATTGTAGTGAGGCTCAAATATGGTGACAAATGTGAATATCATCTTGACAACAAAAGAAGAGAAGAAGTGAGGGGAAGAAGGTGAAAGAAGGGAAGGAGGGTGGGGAGAAAGAAGAATGGGGAAATGAGAGTGAAAGAAAGGTCAGGGAGGGGAAATAGAGCAAAGGAGAAGAACACAGAAGAGAATGGAGGAAGAGAAGGAGGAATGAGGGAAGGGAAGGAGGACAAAAAGCTGGGACTGAGGAAGAATCAGGAACCTAAACTATCCCCTGTCCCACATCCCCACCACTACACCAGTGCACTCAGAGAAGTAGGAGAAAGTTTACCTTCCTTTAGGAAAATGAGAAAAAATTAATAACCAAGATTTATACAATTCTTTCAAGTTTGCAGAAGTCTCCTTTTTATCTTATTTGAGCCTTACAACAACCCTGTGAGGTAGGTGTTATTTTGTATATAATATGTATATTATTATGTGTTTCCATTTTACAGATGAAGAAACAGGCTACATGGAAAAGGTGGAAAATAAAGATGGGAAGAGCACCCGGGAGCAGTTTACATCTGTCCAGAAAAGAAGTAGCCAAGAAACTTTGGTTAGATTCCTCTGCCTCCTCACCTGTTAATACCTCAGGAAGGTGGAAAGGGGGCAAGAGGGGAGGGCAGGGGAAGGGAGAACCAAACTCTCACCTGTTGGTTAGTCCTTCGAAGGTACAGGTTCTTGGGGTTTCTATTGTTCGGGTCTCTGTGGAGTCTTCCCCCATAGGTTTCAATTCGAGAGGCCACCAATCCATGGACCAGGTGGCCCTCATCTGGGGTGCTGAATCCCTTCATTCCCTGGGCTTTTGGTCATCTCTGAGGTAGCATGGCTGAGAAAGGAGGGATCACCTGAGGCTGCAACAGAAGGGAAAAAAATATGTCAGTCTCATAGCAGATTTTGGAGTGGGAGATGTGTATGTGAAAGGCATGAAACACAAGCAGAGAGGCAGACCAAGAGAGAGACAAAAAGAGAGAGAGAGACGCAGAGACGGAGAGTGAGAAAGAGACAGAGAGAGAGAGAGACAGAGAAGCCGAGACAGAAACACAGAGAAACCCACACAGAGAGAGTGCCAAGAGTAGGGGTCCCTAAGGCCTGATAGGGGAGCATAAGGAACACCATCCTGGGGAGTGGGGTAGGGAGCTAAGGCCCAAAGCAAAGTGTTTTGGGGGGGTAAGATTGGTATGTGTTTGACAGGTCATGGAAGGGATGGGCGTGATCATAGTGGTCTGTGGCTGACCAGCTAGTATATGCATGAGGGGATGTTTGTTGACACTGGTGAATAGAGGACACTTAGGTATGTATGTGTGAGCAGGTCATGTATATAGAAAAGTCCTTCTTTGGGAGGTGGAGGAGGATGAAAGGAACACAGGCATGCATCTATAATACATAAATAGATATATGTTTATATGCATACATATACACATAACAAAACAGAAATACACAGGGCAAAGTCCTCCAATACTGTTCTAATTTAGGAGCAAGACCTTGCCTCATTGGGGAGTGGTGGGTTCAGTGACTGGTCTAGCTTTCTCTTTGTATTGCCCATCCTCCAATAGGATACTCCTCCCTGGATCCTAGACCCTTTCCCCTTGGTGTCATTTTATCCTTCTGCCCCTATATTCTTAGATAAAACCCACAGGGAGAACAATACTATGGGGTAACGGGAAGCTCTGACTCTGCCCTTGGATTAAGAAGACCAGGTAGCAGTACTCCAGTGAAAGATCCCAGAAAGGGCAGAGGAGAAGTAACAAGACTGGGGGGTGGGGTGGGGGAGGGGATGAGGAGTGGAGACACATGCAAAGGAAACTGGAAGCTGAGGGTACTGGGAGGGAGGTATTGTGGGAGTGTACCCTATTTCACACCTGACCCCCTCCCCTGAAGAAAGACCTGCTCTCCCAGATGTGTTGGCTCAGAATCCTGGTGGTTCTCCCAGATTTACTGGCTCAGAGCCCTGGTGATTCTCCTTCTCTGTCTCTGTCTCCCTCTCCCCTCCTCTGCCCTGTCCACTGACCAAGTAGAATTTTGTAACTTTTTTTGGGCATATCCTGGGGCCCCTTTAACAGCTGATAAAAATCATAGAGTCCTCAGAATAATGTTTCTTAAGAGCATAAAATACAATATATAGAATTACAAAGGGAATTGACTTTGTATTGAAATAATGCTGTAATATTTTTTCCCATCTCAGTTAATGGAGCCCCTGAAATCCACTCATGGATGAGTGCCTGGCTTCATGCACTCCAAGTTAAAATCTTCGTGCTAGAGGATTCATGTGAGGGAGTGGGAGGGTCAGGCTAGGAGACTGGGAGTAGAGAATTGAATCATGACTACTTCTGTCTGCATCCTCTTCCTCTCTTTCTTCCTCAAGTCTGTAAACCCTTTTCATTTGCTTCTTGGCTTCCTGGGAGCTTTCCATAGTGCCGATCTCCCAAGCCCCCAAACTGTCTCCCCTCTCTTATCCTCACTCCTCATCTCTATCTTGTTTTTTCCTCCTCTCCTTTCTCTTGAGCTTGAACCTTTCTGTTCCTAGTTTCCTGGACTCTGTGCCCCGCACCAGCCTGGCCTCCCCATTCTCTCTCCTCCCAGTGCCTTCCTTGCCTCTCCTAGAGCTGTCACCTGCTCCCTCTGTTCTGGGTACGTCCTCCCCTCTTAATCCTTGTGCCCCCAGGGCCTTAGCCTCGGGGCCCTCCCTTTCACCGCCCCTACCCCTGCGGGTGCCCACACCTGCCCCTGCCCCCACCCTCACTGCCACTCCGCTTGTTCCATCCCTCCTCCTCTAACCTTTTCCCCCAGGTGTCCCAGCTCCTGTTGCCCCTCCAGGCGTTTCCTCCAATCCACAGGTCCCTGGATAAGGTAGCAGGGCCAGTCCAGACACCTGGTCCGGCAGGCACTGGGACAGAGCAGAACTGCTGGCACTGGGAGCAGAGCTGGTGTCAGGCCGGGGAGGCCAGGAAGGAAGAAAGGGAGGGGCTAGGCTACTGTACCGCCCAGACTCCTCAGGACTGGGACGGTGCATGTACTCTGTGGGAGGTTTCCCTGTGTTTCCACCCAGCAATTTACTCACTGTCCTCTCTACTTTCTCTCCCATCAAGATATTGCAATACACATCCTCCTCTGTCAATTTCTACTGTGCACTTTTAAAAGGGATCCTCTTCCAGGCACAGCTAAATTAATTACTTAAGTACCATGGGGCTCCCTGTGTCTTTCTTTGTGATCCGTAATGTACATCCATATACACCTCCAAGGATCCCCAGAATGGGAACCACATGAAAGATTATCGTTATTATTAATTACCACAGTGTTAATTGCATCATTATCACTACAACTACTACTTCTATTTTTTTTTTAAACCAAAGAAGCCCCTAAAAGTCATGGGACACATATAAAGATAAATAACTCGAGGTGGTCATGGGAAATGAAGAGGCAACTAGTGGAAAAAGATACCCAGAATATAGGCTAGACTTTCTCTTTAATCAAGCATATATAAAACTTGAGAGTGATTCCTAATCTCTGTTAATTTTCATTGCACACTCATATGGTTTTCCTTTCAAAAAATTTCACTTTAGGGGTGGGATCTATATTCAAGGGTGGCCTATGTTTGAATCAATAAAATACTTCTCATTTGGACTTTGGGAGTTCCTAAATGGATGATGCTCCTCAGATATTGCAGTGTAGTCATTGGTGGTAATCTTGTGGTAACTCGTGATAAATGCCTAACAGGGGCCTCTAGGGAAGACCTCCTTGGGGCAAGGAGGATAAAGCCATGACCATACGGCACAATTCTGGTTGAACTCAGTGTCATGAGGAAGGGCAAGATACTTCCCTTATCTGGCCCTGCCAATTTCCCCCACTTGTCATGACACTGAGGTACATCTTCTAAATAGAAAGAAGTATGTAAAGACCATGAGGATAGGAGGATGGGACTTGGGTATCTCCTGTCCTCAGTCTCTGAAGAGTTAAATGTTGGGCTTGCTTGGCTATGGAGTCCAAAGTGTGATCCTTATCTCTGAGTGTGTCCCGAACTTGCCTCCTCCACCCTGGTGCTGGGGAGAAGGCAATTTGATCAGATATTGTTCCTGGACTCTGACCCTGGGGATGGAATCTTATAGAGCCTTGTGCCAGGCGGAGGTTTCTTTCCCCCATCCCCAAGAGACTGAGTTTAGGCTGAAGCCCAGATAGGCAATATCCTCAGATCCTAGATAGGTGGAAGGGGGATCCTACTCCACATGCAAAGATCATCCCTGATTCTCATAAAGGACCTTTTGCTGCTTGGGAAATCCCTCCTCTTTCCTGTCTTCCTCCTCCCAAGTTCTGCTCAAGATTCTCCTCCAGGAAGTCTTCTCTGATTAACCTCACTGGATTTGGATTGGTCTTTCCACCAGTATTCACAGACTTAGTAACCTCTGCCCTTGGTGCATTCTTTTGGGACTCACAGGACTCCTTGCAGCAGCCTTGGTAAGAAAGGAAGGAGTATAACATCCTGCTAGGCTTGAGTGGATCTCAAGTGATGGTTTTATTTCAGTCACTTTATGAAAGGTGGCAGAGTAGCAGATAGAGTACAGGCTTGAAGTCAGGAAGATCTGGATTTTGCAGTGTGACTCTGGGGAAGTCATTGAACCTAAGCCTCAGTTTATCCATAAAAATAGGAGTAAAAATTCCTGTATTGTCTGCCTCACAGGATCTTTGGGAGGCTTAAATAAGTGGTGTATGTAAAGCATTTTGCCACCTCTAAAGCCGTATTTAAATGTTAGCTTTTATTATGAGCATTGCAGGGTTTGGACATTTATAAAATGAGTGAATAGGACTTACTGTATTATACATTGTATTAAACACATGGTCACCGTGGCATTGGAAAAGTCAGACTTTCAGACAGAATTTTCAGCATTGATTGGGATCAACTTCAGTCTTTCAAAATGCTGGTAGAATATTGCAGAATGGGCATCTGTATATGAAGATCCATGTTTGCTGTGCTTACAGGAAAATCATGGATATCCTGGTGGGGAGTATTTAGGGATGATTTCTTCAGACTAAGAATGGATTGAGGGAAGTTTGATTTTTTTTTTTCAGGGTCTGAGAATCAGAAAGATTATCTGAGGAAAAAAAACTAGGTGTCTTTCTGCTGGGCCTGGGCCTGGAGTCTGGAAGACCTATGTTGAAATCCAGCCTCAGACACTTAACTAGCCATGTAACCCTGGACTAGTCATTTAATCTCTATTTACCTCCACTTCAACTGTAAAATGGGGATAACAATAACACCTACCTCAAAGGGTTGTTGTGAGGAGCCAATGAAATGCTTAACACACTGCCTAGCACGGGTACATAACAGGTGCTTCATATTTTCTTCCTTCTTAGGGTTGTCTTATTCTCACTGTGTGAATAGGACATGGAATATAGATAAGGGGTTATGCACACAACCCACATCAATAGCTATCAACTTTATTCAGAGTGCTATCAGTAATTTTTTTTTGAAGAGGACTTTAGGAACCATTTGAATGGGACATCTTTGTTATTTTTTTAGTTAATTCTTTTTCAATCAATGAAAATCTGTTCTCTCTCTCATATACCTCCCCTTGGGGCAGCTAGGTGGTACAGTGGATAGAGCACCAGTGCAGGAGTCAGGAGGACCTGAGTTCAAATCTCACCTCAGATACTTGACACTCACTAGCTGTGTGACCTTGGGCAAGTCACTTAACCCCAATTGTCTTATCCTGAGTCATCTCCAGTCATCCTGATGAATATCTTGTCACTGGATTCGGATGGCTCTGGAGGAGAAGTGAGGCTGATGACCTGCACAGTTCTTCCTCACTCAAAACAAAGTCAAGTGCAAGTCATGTCATTATTTCTCTGATGGCATGGTCTTCTTTGGCAACGAAGGATGAATACACACACACTTCCCCTATACCTTGCTCAATCACTAAGAAAGAAAAAATGGAATTCCTATCGCAAATATATATAGTTAAGCAAAACAAAATTCCAAATTGGACATATATGTACATGTACACATGTATATGTATGTATAGGTATCTTTCTCTGTATATATGTATGTGTATAAATACACATATGTCTCAGTCTGCACTCTGAATTCAGGAAATGTATAATATTTTTCATCATGAGTTCTCTGGAATCATTCGTGATTGATCATTCCATTGATCAGAGTTCCTAAGTCTTCCAAAATTATCTTTGCAATGTTCTTTTTATTTGTGCATTTTTTTCTTGGTTCTGTTCACTTCACTCTGTGCCAGTTCATAGAAGTCTTCCTAATATTCTCTGAAGCCAAGTCCAAAGAGTCATCTTTGACACCGTCATAGAACCCTATAATCCATATGTCTCACACATAGTGATGGTATGTAAGAATGCTTTGAAGATTAGGGTGTGTCTGGACTATTGGACTTTTAAAAAGCAGATGAAGATGGATCAATATACCATGTCATCAGAAAAGATGCCCTGAATTATAACTTGGGTAGACCCTGGCCTCCCTCTCTCCCTCCTTCCTTCCTTCCTTCCTTCCTTCCTTCCTTCCTTCCTTCCTTCCTTCCTTCCTTCCTTCCTTCCTTCCTTCCTTCCTTCCTTCCTTCCTTCCTTCCTCCCTCCCTTCCACACATAACTTGTATATATTTCAGGGACTAAAAATCTTCCACTGAGGGGGTTGATATCGTACAATCCACACTTCCCAGTTTGTTGTGCTGTCTGACCGTTACTTCACCTTCTAGGAAATTGGTGCATGGGTGCAGGGAAATTTTGAGAAGAGATGAAGGAAGAAGAAAGAATCCAAGGGGAAGGATGAGATTTGATGTCTGGAAAGTCCTGAGTTTCCAAGGGTGGAGTGTTGAACTAGAATAGAGCCATATATCGACTTTTGGGTGGGGCACCAACTATAAGAAGGCGAGTCACTAATTCTGTGAGATTGCCAGGTGGAATAGTGGACAAGAGTTATTTGTGTCAGAGCTCAGGGTTCCCAACATGTCCCACTGTTTTCCCCAGTTTTCAGGCTAGAATCTGGATACCAGAGAGTTTTCTTTCCAGACTATGAAAGACCTTTGGAGTCTTTGAGGTTGACCCAAGAAGAAGGCAATAGGAATGTACTCATTTAGGTCATGGTTGCCAAGGATATTTCCAGTGTTTGTTTCATTTCTTCTTTTGTTTCAAGTAAATGCTTCTACTCAGTAGAAGTCTATGCTATGGTTTTCCTAGTTTTTTTTCCTTTCTTTTCCTAGCTTTGTAGTAATTAAGTACCTAGATGCAAGTTGATATTAGAGGTTTGAAGTTTCACGTCATAGTGGAGCTCAAGTCCTGACTGAGATAGACTTATTTCCAAAATACTCCATTGGAACTAGAGAGTAGAGTAGAAAATGGACCACATATTTATAAGTCCTAATTCCCTTAGTTGGCTTTGAATTTCCTCATCTATAAAATGAAAGATTTGGTTTAGATGATCTTTAAGATCCTTTCTAGGTTTAAATCTTATGTTCGTATAATTGGAGGGAGGTGATCAGTATTGATGGGGCAGCTAGTCAGCACAGTTAATAGAGTGCTGGGTCTGGGTCAGGAAGACATGAGTTCAAATCTGGTTTCAGATGTTTAGTAGCTGTGTGACCCTGGGCACACCTCTCCTTACCTCAATTTCCTCACCTGTAAAATGGTGGATAATAATAGCACTCCCAGGGATGTTGTGAGGACAAAATGAACTAATAATTATAATGCACTTAGCACAGGGCTTGGCATATAGTAAGTGTTATGAAAAATATTAGTTATTTCTATTATATCTCCTTTAACTCATAGCACTCAGAGTTGATTCTCAAATAATAATATCTCTCTCTTTCTTGAATCCCCTAATTCATCCTCATGGGTCTTATGGCAAGGAATGGAAATGGAGCTGGTGGAAGGAGGAAATCCACACCCTCCCCTAGCTGTCTAATTCCTGCTAACCAGTTCTGAAAGGATTCATAGAGGAAAGAATTTCTTTTAATGTGGGCAGCCTCCATTTTTTCCAGTATCCTCCTTTTCAGTTTTCACTGTTATATGTCTTTATTAACTCTCTCCCAACCTTTATCCTCTTGTTTCCTAGTCAATTGCTGATCAATTGGATTAATTATTGGGAGAGAAGAGAGGCAATGGTGGGCCGAGAGAACTTAGAAGTCTTTTTATTTCCCCGTCCTGGGCCCTTCACCTGATATAAATCCACCTTTTTCAATTTGGTGTGATGAAAAAAAAATCTTTAGACTTAGAACCAGAAGACCTAGTTTCAAATCCTGAATGTGCTGTTCACTACCTGATGTAGGATAAGTTACTTTACCTCTTTGAGTATCAATTTCCTTATCTATAAGATGGGTTTACTAATATCAGTAGGGAGTTAATAAGATAAAGTGTGAAAATTCTTTATAAAGCTATACATCCATGTCAGCTGTTACCATTTCATGCAGCCCTCTTATGAAGGAAACAGAACTGGTAAGTGCTGGGGGTTAAAATAGGAACCAAAGATAATGTAGCATTGGAGGAAGTGATGATTACTTTTGGTAAGCAATGCCTCAGAGCTGTCTAGTGCCAAGAAGCTCAAAGCACTTTGTGGAACTCATCTCTGTGTCCTCTCAATATTCCCCAAGAAGAAGGAAGGAGGGTATAGGACCTTATGCCCATGCAGAAAGAAACTAAGGCCCAGAGTACCTCAAGGATATGCTCGTAAATAGATCTGGGACTAGAAGGGACTTTGGAGGAAATCTAGTCCAATAATTTCATTTTACATGTGAGGAAACTGAGGCTCTACATGGCTATGTGATTTGCCCAGGGCCACAAAGACAGTAATTGTCAATTTCAGGATTTGAATCTACATCCTCTGACTTGAAAGACCTTTCTGCTTTACCACAATGTTTCCCGGGTTTATGTTCTCTTGTGTCCATTTTGTTAGAGAGGCTCAATGATGGGAGAGAGATTTAACCTCTAATCTCTCCCCTCTAGTCCTCATGGCTGTTGTCCAGGACTATCCTCTGCCTCTGTCCTGATGACTCTTTCCAGGTCTTCTGAGAGGAGAGGTTTCCAGAGGACATTTCAGAAAATGGGAGTTATAGTTTAGCAAAACTGGGCCTGGTTTGGTGGCCAGGATTGCTCGTTTATTTGTGAATTGTTACATGAATCTCCTTCTTGGGGCCTCAGCTTTCCTTGTCCTCTTTTAAAGTACAGAGAAAAACCATCTATTTTAATTTATTTCAAATATATAAACATTCATTATCAATTAGGTACAAGGTACAGGTATTAGGTCTTATGGATGCAAAGGTAAAAAGATAAAAATTATATAACTCCTGTGACATGAAGACAAACAGCATGATACAAAGTAAGATGTGATAGGGATCAAGGAGGGATCCAGAGAAAGTAGTCTAAGAAAATCTGAAGAGGGAGAAAAAACCAAAACAGTCTCTTAGTAGAATTAAGGAAAACTTTGTAGATAAGTTGGACTCAACATCTTAAAGGTGAAGGATTAAACAGATAGAGAGGAGCAACCAGTTCATTCCAGGGAAATGCTTCTGTGAAGCCAAGAAGAGAACCCAGAAGTTTCTTTTCCAAGCTCAGAGAGCTAGAGGATAATAGGCCACGTCTGAGATGCCTAAATTTTGTTGGTCTACAGATAGAGACTCAAACTGGACATCTTGATAACTGAGTCTTTTTCTTAGCTATACAAAGACCTCTGTACACAGCCTGAACATGAATTTTTTTCTCTTTATGCCTCTGTTTCCCTTTCATTGAGAACAGACAGTCTTCATTCCTCAGTGGCTGATTATAGCAGCACCACTGTTGGTAGGAGGATCATGGTCCACACTAATGATTTCCTGGGATTAACTGCTTTAGCCAGATTGTAATTAATGGGATAATAATTTATAGACTGAGCTGTCTCAGGTTTTTGGAAGAATCTGGCTACTTCAAAGCCTGCTTCTCTCCACCTTCTCTTGGCAAAAGGATGAGGGAGGTTCCCTGGAGCTGCTGAAAACATTAAGGGTGAATCAAGGGGGTGCCTGACATCTCCACCCAAACTTCATCTCTCAAGGCAGGAGCTAATAGTCATCATGGATAATGAAGTATTAACAGGCACCAGTAACAGGTCACCACCCTTCCATCCTGGGAGGAAGGGTTTAATACTGGGGTTCATATTCTCCTTGCCCCTTCTTGGGGCAAGGTCTTACATTTGTAAGTGATGGAGCACAGGTGAGGTTGGATAACCTCAAGTACTGAGGTAGACCAAGTCATTTGGTAGAGCTTCCAGAGATTGTGGGCCATTGTGGCGCCCTCTATTAGAAGAGTCAGTTTGGTGTTTGTTATTGGGAAGAACACTGCTCTCAAGAACTGAGGTCAAAGGTCACCTAGCTCTGTCATTATCTAGCTTGGGCAAATCAATCTGTCACTTCTCTGAGCCTCAGTTTCCTCATCTATAAAATCAGTGAATTGAATGAAATAGTCTCTAAAATATTCATTAGCTACAAAGTTTTGATTCTATGCTTTCTACTCTCTGCCCCCAGAAATGCACAAAAGGACAGATTTTCCCAAAGATCAAAAGGAAAATACCTCAATTCAATTCAGTTGTGACCTGTGGTTCAGAACTCCAGCTCTTAGATCACAGAGACTATCTTTGTTATTAAAGTCTTCTTAAAATAAATAATCTCTGTGATGTCCTAGGTCCCCACCACTGTTTATCTAAGAAAGATCAGAATACTGCTGATTTTCCCCTCAGTTAGAATTTTCCCCCTGGAATGTTGGAATTCATTTTTATGACGCTGACAGTGCCCCTACGTACCATATAAATATTCAGGCTAACAAGACATTGGATAAAGGACAGGTTTTTTTTTCTCTCCCATTTTTCCTCCCATAAATCCTCAGCCCATTAATCAACTAGAGAGCTCCCCTTCTTTTGTTGCATTTTTACCTTTCCCAAAAGACTTATAGAGATGTAGTCTTTAACTTTTTCAAATGGCTATTGATTTACAAAAAATTGTATCACCTTGATTTCCAAATATATGCTTTCTCTCTTACATCTTATAATAAAGAGTAAGAAAAAAGAAAAAAAAGGAGTTCAGCAAAACCACTGAACACATCGACTAAATATGACAGTGTATATAATAGTTCTCATCCATAGTCCCCTACCTCTAAAAAGAAGAGGAGGGAGGTGAATTTTCTTCTCTCATCTTTGGGGACAATCTTGGTTATTATTACACAGCCTATTTTTCCTAGTTAGGGTTAGGAAATAGGTGAAAGTGTATTTGGAATTGCTGAATAGTTTGGAGTGAAGAGGACTTAGAGAATAGTGTGAGGATGGACTGGGGTAGGAGAGAAAGGGTATTGGATTTGGGAGCAGAAGACCCAAGTTCAAATTCTGACTTTGTTATTTACCTTTGGTAAGTCACTTTCTTTCCTTAGAAGCAGGTAGGTGACTCACTGGATAGAGTTGGAGGTTTGGAGTCAGGAAAACTGACATATGCTAGCTGTGTGACACTGGGCAAGTCACTTTACCTCTGTCTGCCTTGTTTTTTTTTTTTTAATTTTAAAATGGAGACAATGAAAGCACGTAACTTTCAGGATTGAGAGGATCAAATAAGATAGTATTTGTAAAGTACTTAGCAAAGTGTTCAGCACACAGTAGGCATGATGCTTGTTTCCTTCCTCCTAAGGTCTCAGCCTTTTCATCTAAGTAAAATGAGGGCATTAAGTTAGAATTAACTTAACGTTGGAACTTTCGGCAGTCTAGTGAAGCCAATGGGTCTCTGCTCAGAATAATGTTTTAAAATGTATAACATATGTAGAATTGCAAAGAAAACCAATTACATAGAAATATGGTTATAAAAATATATTTTTAAAAAGCCAACACACAAATTTATAGCCCTCAAGTGGATTAGATGAACTTTCACCTCCCTTTGCCTTTCTGGAAGTCCCTAAATTGTAGAGGACCTTGAGAGAAAGGATATGTAATGAGATAAAGGAAAACTTTGTAAAAAATTTGTGAAAAAAACTTATAAAATCATGAAGTACTCTATGAACATAAGCCATTTTTCTTGTTCATTGTATTTCCCAGGACTATCCCTGCCCTTGGTTTGGATCTGTTCCCAAGGGTGGGAACTAGGGAAGAACTGGCTTTGACAGATCCCTAAGGCCATGGAGAGAAGACATAGGCTAGAAGGGTAAGTTATTTGGGTCATTTAAGGCACCTCCCTGAACTCTTTCCCAACCCTGGCTGCTCTGAAGTCAGGTTCCTTGGAATGATAAAAATAAACCCCAAGTGATTTAGTTCCCCATTTATGTTCCCTGACCATGCTGTTTCTTTCAAACACTGGCCACAGTTCCACTATCTACACTGGAGGATTGATGGCCCCACCTTGCTGATAGTCTCTGGAAATACAATCTAATTAGATATGACTTCTGTAATTAGATATGGTACTCATGAGCCTGCAGGCCTCTCTTACTGAGTTCCCTGCCTCTTCTTTTACCAGGCACATTACAGTAGAGTCATTTTTATGACTCCATGTTCACATAATTCTTAGGACTTAGAGGACTCAGTCATTGGAGAAAGTAATGCAAACTATATATCCCAGGAGGTTGTGAATGAGTTCCTCAGGATGATAAAGTCATCCAGCTGGTACTCTGGTTGAGCAGTTTAAAAATTAGACAGGCATCTCATGGAAGTGGTAAGATTTAGAGTTGTGACCAGGAAAATTGTTGTGAAATTCAAATGAGATGATGGATGTAAAACCTACGATATTAACCTGTAGTCATCAAGACCACCAGTCTGATAATGACTTCATTCTCTGAACCTTCTACTGTATTCTTGCTCAAGCATTGTTTATAGAGCAATATAGGAGTGTGCTGGTTAACATTTAACAACTTTACTCTCTAGGAAAACAAAGTATACACACACATTTTTGGGTTTAATCTTCGTTATTAATACTTTCTGAAGTCTAGACATCAAAACTGTAAATGAACCCTGCTTCATAGTGATTGCTGATTCCTGAGGTGTAAATGCTCACACTGAAAATTTACCTACCAGCTCCTTAAGCCTTTTAGAGCTGGCTCCAGCTTACCTCTGGTTGCGATAACCGGGAGAGAGGGTCACCCAGGGGGAGAACAGAGACTGAAGAAAATGGCAGCTGTGTGCTGAGCTCCCTCATCCTATCCAGACCATGATGATGATGATATGAGCTTCTGCCCAAGGTTTCAAGGTTTTTTGGTTGCTGTACTGGGGAATCAGTTCTCCCAAGAGTGATACTGCACTGAAATGGATGTGACCAACGACAGAGCCTTCTTAGAAGGCTAGACCTTAGCGTCCCTTTGTGAATGAGCAAATATGGCACTCACCAGTGGTGTTAGGAAGACAAGTTGTCCTTGTGGATAGAAAGCTGAAACTGGAGTCAAGACCTGAATTCAAATAGTATCTATGTGACCTTGAACAAGGCACTTAATCTCTCTCTAGGGTCTTTCATCTGTACAATGGAGAAAATAATAGCACCTACCTCCCAGAATTGTTGTGACTATTAGATGAAGCACGTTGTAAAGCAAAGCATTATATGAATGGTATTGTTATTATTGCTCTCTGGAGACTTTTGGTAAGGGGAATAGAGTGGGTGCCAAGCACATTTATACATTTGATCTAGTTCCTTATTATTTACTTTTGTCATTTTTTTTGACCATCACTTCTGGGGGTTCCAAGTGAGGAATGAACTTCCTCTATAGCTCCCAGTCTTAGAGTGTTGCCTGGGGCCCTTCTAAGTCAAGTGACTTTTTCAGGGTTGTACATATAGCATATGTCAGAGGAGGGATTTGAATCTAGTTCTACTTAACTCCTGGACCATCTCTCTATCCAATATGCCATGCCACCTCTTACCTTTTCCATGCTATTTTATTAAATTTTTATTACTCTGATTTCATGAGTCACCTGGTTTGGGTGGTCCAAAGTCATGTAGGGATTTATAGCTGTAGATCTGCAAACAGCATTCAAAGAACCAACAACTTGGGTATGGCTGAGGGGGTTGCCAGACCCTTAGGATTAGTGCAGATGGATCTCTTCCTTCTGCAGATCTAGATCAGCATGCTTGTTATTAATAAAACTAGAAGACAGAGGCCACACAGGATAGTAGAAAGAACCGTGGGTTTGAATCTTGGACCCTGAACTTTGCTATTTACCACTTGTCTGAACTTGGGCAACTAAATGTGAAGGGGTTGCATCATATGATCTTTAGAATTCCTTCTAGGTCTAAATTTATGATTCTATGTATAGCTAGAAATTAGACAGCCCTTTAAGATTTGCAAAGAGATTTAGAAATATCATCTCTCTTCATCTTCACAGAAACCCCCATTATTATAACCCCCATTTGACAGATAAAGAAACCAAAACTGAGGGAGATTAAATGACTTGTCCAGGGACCTACTACTCAATTGTCTGAGCTTGGTTGGAATGCAGAGCCTTCTGACTCCACTGTGCCACCTAGTGGCCTCTGTGGAAATGGAGATGGGGCTCCCTGTTGAGAAAATAAGATTATAATAGGTAACATTTATACATCATTTACTATGTACCAGATAATATGATAAGCACTTTGCATTCATTATCTCAATTTATGTTCACAAAAGACCTTGGAGGTAGGAAATATTATTATCCCAATTGTGTAGATGGGAAAACTGAGGCAAACAGATTATTAAATGACTTTCCCAGGGTCACACAGCAGTGTTTGAGGCCATATTTGAATTCAGGTCTTCCTGATTCAAGGCCCAGTGCTCTGTTCACTATGGCATCACTAGGTGCAATTGTGGAAATGGAGATGGGCTCACTGTTGAGAAGGAGGGATTGGTTCACAGCTCATATGAGACACTGGAACCATAAAACTCTCCCAGAACACATGGAGGAGGTGGACAAGAATAATACAGAATCAGAAGTCAGGGATGGATTGGTTTACTCCCAAACAGATGAAATCTATAGTTCTTCCAAAGTATCAAAAAGCTTAAACACTCCTGGGAATTCTGTAAAAATTACAATGTATGTTAGTGATTTTCAAACTCCCTTTCCTCATGGAATTGTATCCTTTGCCATTAGGAATCACAGCAAACTAAACATTTAAATTAGCAACGTAGCTGCATGTGCATTTTTCTTCAATATATAAAATCTTTTTCATTGAGTTCCTTGTGAGTCTGAGGACTGATATATTTTGAGATTAGTGTGTACTGTTTTGTGGATGAGTTCAAAGCAAAAGCTACTTTCCTGGTCATTCTAAGGGACGAGGCTAGCCCTGAGCTTGCTCTTTCCAGTTTAGCTCATTCCTGCCAAATGCTGATTTAAAGGCAGGTAGGTGGAGCAGTGGATAGCACACTGGGCATGGAATTCGGAGGACCTGAGTTTGGCTCTGACCTTGTGATCCTCACCGAGTTACTTAAACTCAGTTTCTTCATCTGTAAAATGGGGATGATGACAGCACCTACCTCTTCTTCCCAAGATTGTTAAGAGGATCAAGTGAGATAATATTTATAAAATACTTATAGATATATAGCATGGTATCTGGCATGTAGTAGGTACTATAGAAATGTTAGCTGTTATAATTTTTATTCAACAGACCATCACAGTTGGCATATAACAAGTAAACCATATAAGGAAAATAGCAAATAGGAATTGGTGAATTACTCCAGGAAATACTCAGGAGGGGAAAAGTTTTCTGCTAGGATTAAGATAAGATCTGCAGCTTCCAATGTCTTCCTCTCTCCTGGTAGCTTCTGTATAGTATGGCACCATATGTCTCTCCCCTAAGAAACTCTGTCATCAACTCCACCCCTCATGGAGGTGTTATCTCAGTCTTTTCTCTACCACTGGGAATCACATCTCCCTCTATATGTACAGGTCCTCCTCCACCATGTGTGTGGGAGCCTGGGTTATAATAATGAAAACAACTTTAGAAACACAGAAACTGAGTAGAGGCAGAAATGTTGGTGGCTTTAGAAGCGGCAGCCAAAAAAACAGATGAGCTAAAACCACTGGTAAGTCTCAACCCAGATACCAAAATGCCTTTATCCATAAGGTGATCTTTATATAAATGTTTGTAATAGGAATTAGAATGGCTCTCAAAGCATCTAGGAAAGTTATTTACATCCCAATAGTCAAGGTGAGCTATAGTAGCTCTTGGCTTAAACACTGTGGAGACTCCCTGCTGACTCTGGAGGAGCTAGTGAGGCTGACAACTTTGTGCAGCTCTGCCTCACTTAAATTTAATTCACTCGAAAGTCAAGACGTCACTCTTATGATGTCATCTGTCTTCTCTGAGAATGAAAGATGAACAAGAACAACATGAAGACCTCCAGGTATGAGGGAAATCACCTGCAGGTGCTGATCCTACATGGATGGTATTCTGAAAGAACGTTCAGTACAAAACTCCTAGGGTGAATCAGCAGGAGCTCCATACAGCCCGCCATTCAAGTTGAGGTCATTCAATTTGGCTCAGACTAGCTCATTTTGTCTGTAGAGAGGCCTGGCTCCAAGCCAACCCAATTTGGCTGTCAATGGAGACCAAGTGTTTCATTCTATTTGACCAACCAGAACTGCAGGAACAATGGCATTTTTTTTTAATTGATGGGGGTGGGGAGTAGATCAGGTGATACTGGTGAGAACTAGGTGGTCCTGAGTGAATGTAAATGTAAACCTTGCTCTTGCATGTTTCCAGCATGTTGAACCTACCTCTTTTAGATCCTGCCCATTGTCACCTCACTTCAATACTTCCCCTTCAAGTGCTCTGTCTCCCTCAACCAGGCTACATGGTCAAATCAGATTTGCCCACATAGACCACAAAGCAGGCAAAACAACAGGGCACGCTCCACTGAACCAATCACCAAATCTGAACCGAGCAACCGCAAGGTAGGGGGCCTCATGGGGAATACAAAGAGGCATAAACCACAGCCTCTGCCCTTACTAAGCTTGTAGTCTCTTTTTTGGGGAAAGAAAAAGCAAAGAAAAAACATAAGAAACAGAAAAAGGCAGTACATAATTAATTGCCAAATGAGTGGCACGCAGTAAATGCTATGTACTCAGAGGAGGCAGAGATGGATGTTGGGTGGAGGGAGGAAAGGGTGGGGGAAGAGGGAAGAGCTAAGACAGGTCTTGATTAAGGAACAGAATTAGGATAAGCCTATAATCTAAAAATTAATTAACTCCAAAGCTCTAATGGAGCTGTTGAATGTGTCCAGGTTGAAAGGAACGGCATTGGCAAAATTTAGCAAAATCCTGAGGTAGGGGAAGAACAGTGCACTTCTGAATTGGGAGTAGTAGTGTCCAAGTAAGGAAACAATTATAAACCAAGAGAGCAGGCTGCATCAGTACTCAGAGTGCTATTAGCCAAAGAGTGATATGATAGGAAAATGGATTGTGGGAGGATAGATTCAGGCCCACAGGGCAGGACCAGATTGGGAGGCACAATACAGAACATGTAGGGAAAAAATCATTACATTTTATTCAACTAATCTCCTTGGAGCTTCAGTCTGTGTTTTATAGAAGCTTCTTGTGTCCCTGGACACCAGTGTGATGTGTCAGTATGGTCCATGGCTGGGTTTGCCAGGATCCTTATTGACCCAGTTGTAGCAATTAAACCTTGGGCTCAGATACTTTCTCTGAATCCCCCTCCTTGGCCCTCAAGTGTATTTGGGGATGGATTCATAGAAAGTTTTCACCAATTTTGGGTTGAGTACACTTCGTGCTGGAATCTCTCGTTTCCCCAAGTCTATACCTCTGCCAATCCACTAGACATTAGAAGCAGCTCTCTCACCCCTGAACAATGCACTTACCCACCCAGAATAGAAAAGGACTTGAATAGCACTGTTCAGAATCAAAGTGAGCCATCATTTCAAAGAACATGGGATGACTAGGGAGTGAGGAAGGCGCCCTCAGCTGGTAGATTAAAAGTCTTTACACTGTAGTGATAAAACCAGTTTCCAGAGAGATCTGCTATTCTGGAGTCCAGAGAAAAATAGAGCGATGTGGTCCTGTACACTCAAAATCTCCTAGGCGGTAGTTGTGTCTAGCCTCCATTTAGACTCCCTTTTGGGTATGTATAGGATATGCTGGAAAAGCCTGGACAGCTTCCACCTTTCCCAGTCACTAAGTATGCAGAAAAATATGTAGTCAAGAAAAACCCCCAACAAAACAGAGTAGAAAGCAGAGTTTGTGTAGAAGTGTGTGTTGTGTGGGAGATGAATGAATTAAATTATTGCAGCAAAGTACCATGGAAGGCAGTTAAATGATCTAGGTGTTCTGATGATAAGAGATAGAACCCTTGGAGATGTTGTTACAGGGTTCGGCTTGTGTGCTCTGTATGACTATGAGACTGGGAAAGAGTTACTGTGACTCTACCTGGAGGGATGGAAAAAGTATAGTTCAGAAATGGGAGACAAGCTAGAAACCCAAATGGAGTTGATAGAAGGAGGGCCATGAAATCCAAAAACTACTGTTAGAAACATGTGGAAAGTCTTGGTTATTCTATGAGGTCCAGGAGAGAGGAGAGAAAAAAACTAGTCTTGGTCGGGTTATGCACCATGAAAAATTATTATTAACTTTCAAATTATTTAATTACTTTAACATTATTATTAACAATTATTATTACCCTACCCTTGGGGTATGTTTAGGTCCATTATGTTACAGATGACCCAAGGAAGGAGGGAAATCACAGAAAATCTGTGCTATACTTTCCACTGGGTTCTGTTTCCTACTGAACATACAGGCTGATAGATATACCAAATAACTATGGAACATGACAGGCCTGAGACTCTATGAACTCAAGAAGATCTGAGTTTAAATCTGACTGTGGACACTTACAAAGATTATTGAGATCATTTAAGATTATTTCTTATAGTACAATAGTATTCCATCACAATCATATACCACAACTTGTTCTTTTATGTTTTTTCTTTCTTTTTCCTTTCCTATATAATGACACAAATGGCTTGTGTTTGAAAATGTATTTCTCTGTACCCTTAGAATATTCCTTCTCTAACAGAGGTGGAAAGAGTGTCTTATTATCAGTCTAAAGATAAGGAAATTTAGGCTCAAGGATTTTCCCAGCATCACACAGTAATGTCCTCTGATGGTAGATCTTGTGTTTTTTTCACTGCACTATGCTGTCCCCATTGGTATCAGGGAAGGAGTTCTGCCCTTGACTGATCATAAGATCTTTCTTATCTGGATGCAGCATAGAACTCTTCCAAGCAAAGTATCAAGTAGTATGGAAACAATAAAATGGCCCTTCCTGAATCTTAGTGCCAAAGTCCCAGCAACCCAACACAGAGGCGTCAAACACCTGCTCCACAAAGCTTCAATGCCACGGGAACCAGATGAGAATTTAATTGGGAAATATTTAACAAAGTAAAAATATGATAGAAAACAGATATATTTATGTTATTTTCTAAGTTAATATGTGACTCCAGGGATCCTTATGAATGGTTTAGTGGGCCCTGTTTCTATTTGAATTTGATACCTCTGTCTCAGTACACAGTACTGAGATTATGGTGCTTCATAATCCATCCATCCAACCCCCTGGTCAAATTTATGAGGAATTCCTCAAGAAGGTTTCTTTATTCAGAACTACAAGGACTTGGTTTGGAACAAAGAGGGTATCAATGGATTATTTCAAATACCACTAAAGTAGCAAAGGTTCTCTTGGGATACACATTCTTTCTGTGCCAAAACCAAGTCCATAGAATTGATAGATATCTCTGAACTTCCCACAGCTGGAAACTGTAATAGTGTGCTGGGCCTGTATTCAGGAAGACCCTAAATTCCAATCTGTCCTCAGAGACTTACTAACTATGTGACCCTGGGCAAGATGACTCAATCTTTGTTTGTCTCAGTTTCCTCCAGTGTAAAATGGGAATTATAACAGCACCTACCTCAAAGGGTTGTGGTAAGGATCAAAAGAGATGGTAGTTGTAAAACACTCAGTATAGCGTCATTGCAAGCACCATACAAATGCTCATTCCTTTTCCCTTCTTTTTATAATACCCAAGCACCTGAAAGTTTAATGTCAAGGGTTAGAATTATGTTAGCCAGGGGATGACATGTGAGGAGCAGCTGGTCTGGGGCTGAGTGGAAGGGGGCAAGTGTTGCCAAATCATCACCTTTGGTCCACGAGGGAGTGGTTCTTGGCATGCTCAAGGTTTCCCTCCCTCACCTAAAATGTGCTGGTTCTCTGAATGCAATAAAGTACTGGATGGGTGGGCCAAGAGAATATTGGGAAATTTGCCATTGTTTTGGGTTTGAAGTGTCTTTTTAAAAAAATTACTTAATTTTTATTGATACCTTTTGTTTTCATATCAGCTAAATTTCTCCCAGTATCTCCTGCCATCTAGTCCCCATCCCATATAAGAAAGAATATTTTTATAGAAAAAGTAAAAAAAGAAGATAAAAAATGAACAAAATTGATCAACATACTGAAAAAGTCTGAAAATGCATGCAATGTTAAACCTCCACAAACTTTTCACCTCTGCAAAAAGGCAAGGGTGGGGGTGGGGAAAGTGAATACATTGTGCGTTTATAGAGAGAGCTTTTGGAGTAGCAGTGCTTTCAGTCCAGTGCTGGTAGTCACCGTCCTTGGAGATGCAGCCTGCTCATTGCTCCAGAACTGTTGCTGCAGCCTCTGAAGACTCAGAAAGCAAAGTTCTTTTCACCAAAGCCCTTGGTGCTCTCAAGTGGTTCAACATCAGAAATGGATAGGATTTTTTTTGGTGGAAATGACATTAAAGAAGAGGCATTAATATCTGCTTTGCTTCTGTATTCAAAGGACGGGAGACTTTTCTATTGTATGTGTAGCTGAATTCTTCCATATTTTTTGTCTCCTCCAATGAGAGCAGAGATTGGCTTACTTTTCTATTTGTACCCTCCTTGTTATGTACAGTGCTTTACATACAGTAAATGCTTAATAAATGCCATACTACACCTGTTTTTGGGAAGACGGTCTGGAATAGGTACTGCCTTTACTCTTACTCTCTTAACTCTTTGGGGCAGGTAGGTGGTGCAGGAAGACCTGAGTTCAGATCTCACCTCAGACACTTGACACTCACTAGCTGTGTGACCTTGGGTAAGTCACTTAACCCCAGTTGCCTCTTTCTGGGTCATCTCCAGTCATCCTGATGAATATTTGGTCGCTGGATTCAGATGGCTCTGGAGGAGAAGTGAGGCTGGTGACCTGCACAGCCCTCCCTCCCTCAAAACAAAGTTAAGTGTAAGTCATGTCATTATTCTCTGATGGCATGGTCTTCTTTGGCAATGAAGGATGAACACACTCTCTTAGCTCTCTACAATTTAGCTTCCAGCCTCACCATTCATGTACAGATGGTCTCTCCACAGTCACTAATTATGTCAATTGTCAAACTAATTTTTTTTTCTCAATCCTCACCCTTCTGGCCCTCTCTGCAGGTTTTGTACTGTTGATCACTCATTTCTCATGATACTAATGTTGGTTCTTCTACCTATTTGACCACTCGTCCATCTCCTTTGCTGGAACTTCATCCAGATCATCCCTGCTACTCATGGATGTCCCCCAGGACTCTGACCTAGACCCTCCCTCTTCTCTTGTTTTTTACCTTTTTCGGAGGGGGGAAGGCAAGGCAGTTGGGGTTAAGTGACTTGTCCAAGGTTACACAGCTAGTAAATATCATTTATTTGAGGTTGCATTTGAACTCAGTTCCTCCTGGCTCTAGGGCTGGTGCTCTATTCACTGTACCACTTGGTTGCCATCTAGCTTCCTCCTCTTTTTTCTTTATAATGTTTTATCTGATAATCTCATGAATTCCCATATTTTTAATGATTTTCTCTGGTGCAGGTCTTCATTACTTCATTCTTAGAGTATTCCAATAGCTTGTTGGTTGGTCACCCTGCCACAAAACTTTCTGAACACCAGTCCCTCCTTCATTCAAGTCGCCAAAGTAATCTAATGTGTACCCAATCTCTCCCCACACTCCCACACTCAGTAAACTCCAGTGGCTCCCTATCCCCTTAAGGATCAAATGTAAAATCTGTGTTTAAAGCACTTTATTACCTACCCCTGCCCATTGTCAGAAGTATGGCTAACTGGAACCCACTCTATGCCCCTTGAAATACAAAGTCACAATGACCAAATCCTTGGACCATCAATCCAAGATGCCTGAGTCACAAAACTACCACAACTTTGCAACAGGATCACACCTCACCCAACCTAGGATCGTAGGAACTCCCTCATCTAGGGAGAGGCAAATGGTATAACTTCTTTGTCACTTATTCTGATGCCTGACAACTCAGACTTATCAGGGAGTCTCTCTTCTTTTATCTGAATCCCTCCTGATGCAGTTTTGCCCAATTTCTTCCTATTCTTACCTCAGTAGAAATGAAGGACAGCTTCCTCCCTATAATGACCCTTTTGAGACAGAAACCCATGGTATGGGTATCTCTGGGGCACTTTGAATAATAACAGATCCATTCTCCCATTGGTCCCAGTTCCTACCATCAACAGCACTTGGGCCTCTTAGTAACCCAGATCCAGAATAGCGCTCTCTATTTCCAAGTTAGTGAGCATCTACATTAGTCAAGGCGGATTGCAGGATTTAGAGCTGGTAGGGGGAACCTTAGGTAGGCAGCTAGGTGGCACAGTGGATAGAGTACCAGGCCTGGAGTTAAGAAGACCTCTCTTCCTGATTTCAAATACAACCTCAGACACTGACTAGCTGTGTGATCCTGTTTGCCTCAGTTTTCTTATCTGTAAAATGAATTGGAGAAGGAAATGGCAAACCACTATAGTATCTTTGCCAAGGAAACCTCAGATGAGATTGGGAAAAATCAGACACAACTGAAAATATCTGAACAGCAATGATAAAGGGGACCACAAAGTCATTTTCTAGATGAAGATGCCCTCTTCTGGTCCTGATTCAGTTCTGTATAACCTGGGATATAAAAAAAAAATCCCTGAGTTCAAACTTGGAGGTTCTCTAATAATCGTACCCTCTTGGACTTGTGTATTCTATCCAGGGCTTCTCGTGGAAATGTCAACATTTAGTTTGTCTAGGTGTACAACATGTGATAGGAGAACAAATATTGATTTAAAGTTGGATGAATAACAATTTCAAGTCCCTGGCTCTATTTCTGTCACTATACATCTCTGGACTTTAACTCCTTCATCTACAAAAAGTATAATAATATACTTTTTAAACATTAAAGTACTATATATAAAAGTTGACTCTCATTATCTAGTGCTCAGATATTTAATTTTAGTGTGTTTTTATGGAATGGTAGTGACCCTGGATTCTTGAAGGCTATGAGAGAATGGAAAAAAAAAGCATTTATTAATAATGAAGGGGATGGTTTAAGAAAAATCTGGGATGACACATAAAAATGATGAAAATTGGAGTAGGACCAAGAGAACAATTTATTTTTTTCTTTTTAAAAATAATTATCTTTTATTTATTTATTTTGACATTCACTTAAAAAATATTGAGTTCCAAATTCTTTTCCTCCCTCCAGCCCCTTCCCCGCCTACTGAGTAGGCATGTCAATTGAGTATGATGTCAATTATACAATATGAAATCATGCAAAACATATTTCCTTATGCTAATGTTGCAAAAAGAAAAAAGAAAAATAAAGTGAAAAGAGTATGCTTCAATATGTACTCAGAGTTCATCAGTTCTCTTGCTAGAGGTGGATAGCATTTTTCATCATGGCTTCTTTGGAATTATCTTGTATCATTAGCTTCCATGTTTTTAATGATCATCTCTATGCTGTGGTTCTTAGATCTACTTATCCAGATCTGAATATCTGCTACTTCTTTGTTAAGCTTTTTGATAATCAATTTAAAATTCACATGTTTTGGCTATCCCTTTTTATTATCAATCAAGGTCTTTTTATGACTCAAAACATCTTAGTCATGCTTGTGGAAAGCCTAAAACATATATGTCAAGCATTTTGGCCAAATTAACATTTTTACATAATAAAAGGTTAGTAATAAACATAGTAAATGTGTAATAGATTCAATATCTACAAATCTGAGATTATCATGGGATATTTTTGTGACTCGAAATTTCTTCACCACATCTACAGATTTGATTTTTAATGCCACTCATTTCAGAGAAATTGTTATAGGTAGACATATGCAAACTGTAGCAAACTGAGAACAAAGTTCACAATTTTGAATTAAGTTTAATAAACGTCAAATATAATATAAATATTGTTACTGCAATAGTATTATATAAACATTTTAATATATATAATAAAATAATTAATTGGTAAAATAGATTTTTCTCCCCTTCAAGAAGTTTATGAAACCATGCTTTTTTATATGCAACAGAAGAAAAATCTTAGGAGTTTGCAAAGGTTTTTGTTTACATATATAGGGTAGCATTCTCTTCCTGGCTGTATGGTTGTTGAAAGATGAGTGACACCAAGTAGTATTTTGGAGAATAAAGATTTTCCCTTATGTTTTTTTTGAAAGTCCTAAGTGGGTCAGCCTCTCATCTCATTTTGATTTCTCACTTTGATCCAATTATGGCAGTTCTTTTGGTGAGCCATCAGCAACAGCATGAAAAAATGACCAAGCAAAGTAAGAATAGAGATATTCCCTTGAGTACAAGAATAGTTTTTATAATTTCCTTAGTCAAGATGTCAAGTAAATAAGCATTCATTAAGTAATTACTATGTGCTCAAAATAGTGCTAAATTCTGGAACAGAAATGTAACCAAAAGTAAAGGTGGTCCCTACAAGAAAGACAGCATATAAAGAGGTAGGAAGGAGGGATAGAGGGAGGGAGGGAGAGAGGGGAGAGGGTAACCAAGAGGGGACAAAGTCTGGAGACTCAGGAGTGGAGCTAGGAAAGGCGTGAAGGATGGTTGACCTGAGCATTTCCTCAAAATGGAGGAATTTATCAGTTGGAAGGAAAGGACTGCAAGGATGGAAGGGGGCTTCCAGAGTGAGAAGGCATCTGTCTGATTCATGGTGGAGAAGAACTTCTTTAAATCCTTGATATAGCTAGTTAACAATAAATGTTTCTTGAATGAAAGTACATAGTGTTCAACATATGTTGGATTAATTGCAGAGTCTAGGATAGACACTGATAGGGGCTGGAGAAGAGGAGGCAAGAGAAGTGGGAGATGATTTTCTTGTTCGGTTAATCAGTAAACTTTTATCAGTCACCTACTATATGTCAGGCACTGTGCAAGGTTCTTGGGATACAAATACTAAGAATGAAGCAATCCCTACTCTCAGGACCTGGTGTAACAATCTGGTGGTTGTGATATCAAATAGAGGAGTTTGTATTTTATCTAAATAAAGATAAAACACCGAAAGGCACCAGAGCTCTTTGTAATTGCTGCCAGCCTATCTTTAAAGAATCTTGCTTAGTTTCCTCCCATCTCTGACTCAACCCTGTAACTTCTATGACTTCTTACTGATAATGGATCATAAATTACAGGGTCATAGAACTTAGATGTGGGAAAGACCTTAGTGATCACCTAGTCTATCACATCAAACAAAAACAGAAACAGATCCCTGTGGGCAGCATGTTGACTGAGAAAAACCACAAATTTACATTATTTGTGTTATGGGCCAGCGAGGTGGCACAGTGGATACAGTGCTGGTACTGGAGTCAGGAAGATCTGAGTTCAAATCTGGCCTCAGATACTTACTAGTTGTATGACCCTGGGCAAATCACTTAACCCTGTTTGCTTCAGTTTCCTCATCTGTAAAAAATGAGCTGGAAACATTGTTTGATGATCAGCTATCAATGGTTTATCTCTTCTCAGGAATACCATAACATAAGACAATTCCAAAGAACTCATAATGGACAATGCTATCCTATGTGTATGTTTGGCTTTCATTGCCCAAAGAAGACCATACCATCATAGAAATAATGACATGACTTGCACTGGACTTTGTTTTGAGTGAGGGAGGGCTGTGCAGGTCACCAGCCTCACTTCTCCTCCAGAGTCATCTGAATCCAGTGACCAGATACTCATCAGGATGACTAGAGATGATCCAGGATGAAGCAATTGGGGTTAAGTGACTTGCCCAAGGTCACACAGCTAGTGAGTGTCAAGTGTCTGAGGTGACATTTGAACTCAGGTCCTCCTGACTGCTGCACTGGTGCTCTATCCACTGCACCACCAAGCTGCCCCTCAGTGTGACTATTTTACACCTGAAAAATGGGTATTTGCAACAAATCAGGACTTGAGTTGGTTTGCTGATTAAGATTTTGTCTTTGTTTGGTCTTTTTCACTTGTGTCTAATTTTCTGTGGCCCCGTTTGGGGTTTTCTTGGCAGAGATAGTGGGTCCATTTCCTTCTTCAGCTCATTTTACAGAAGAGAAAAACGGCAAATGGGGTTAAGTAACTTGTCAAGGGTCACACAGCTAGTAAGTGTCTGAGGCCAGATTTGAACTCAGGGAGATGAGTCTCATTGACTCCAGGCCTGGTGCTTTATCTACTGTGCTACTTAGCTGCCCCAATTAAGATATAAGAAAGTGTTAATAATGCCAATTAAACTTAGAGGTGCTCTGTGCATTGTGCTTACATTTTTTTTTCCACTCCCAGAGATTCTGATTGTTAAAATTTTACCAGCATATCACTGCTTAGACACAGGGTATGTATTTGTGTAGGGAAAGGGGGTAGGGTGTAGAGTACCCTTTGCAGAATCAGAGGTGCACATATAGAGGGGCTGGGAGGATTGTATAGGTCCAGACTGGTGCTTAGTTTAAGACCAACAGGAGACAAACCTGATATCCTTTAGAGCTGTCTAATTTTCTTTGAGTCAGAGGAAAGATTGGCAGCTGGGTGGTGTAGTGGATAGAGCTGTGGGCTTAGAAACAGTTTATCTTCCTGAGTTCAAATACAACCTCACACACTTACTAGGTGTGTGATTTCCCACCCCCCCCCTGGGAAAGTCACTAAATCCTGTTTGCCTCAGTTTCCTTATCTCTAAAGTGAGCTGGAAAAGGAAATGGCAGACCCCTCCAGCAGATTTGTAGCTGCTTTAGAAACTTCACTACTTCCAAACCATTTCAAAGTCTACTTGTCTTGGGAAAGCTGGAGAATGAGAAAAAAAGATGAGGAAACTGAGGAGTTAGAGCAGTCAATTGGTCAGTTAATTAAGTACTTACTCTATTCTAGGCATTGTACTAAGTGCTGGCAAAAACAATCCCTGTCTTCAAGTAGTTCACATACTTCTTTTAAAATTTAGTTTTTTCGAGTGTGTGCATGTGTTGTGCTCCATGGCGGAGCCTCCTTGCTTCCCACCCGCTGCCTTTGACTATCCCTTTTACATTTCCTCAGGTATACCCAGTCCCTCGATGCAGGTTTTCATGAAGACTTTGACAGGGAAGACCATCACTCTTGAGGTCAAACCGTCGGACACTATTGAAAATGTCAAAGCCAAGATACCAGATAAGGAAGGTATTCCCCCTGATCAACAAAGATTGATTTTTACTGGCAAGCAACTAGAAGATGGACGTACTTTGTCTTACTACAACATTCAGAAGGAATCTACCCTTCATCTTGTTCTGAGGCTAATGGTGCCAAGAAGGGAAAGAAGAAGTCTTACACTACTCCCAAAAAGAACAAGCATAAGAGAAAGAAGGTTAAGCTTGCTGTTCTGAAGTATTATAAGGTTGATGAGAATGGCCAGATGAGCCACCTTGGACAGAGTGCCCTTCTGAGGAATGTGGTGCTGGAGTCTTTATGGCTAGCCATTTTAACAGACATTATTGTGGCAAGTGTTGTCTTACCTACTGCTTCAACAAGCCAGAAGACAAGTAAATGTATATGTGTTAATAAAAAAAATCAACTATTAAAAAAATTCTATTTTTCTCAATTATGTAATGTAATTTTGTAATTGCAAACAAAAAATTTTTAACATTCATTTAAAAAATTTTGAGTTCCAAATTTTCTCTCACCTTTTCTCCCTCCTCCCTCCCTGAGAAGGCAAGCAATTTGATGTAGATTTATACACATGTAATCATGCAAAATATTTCCATATTAGCAATGCAACAAAAGAAAACACAGATCAAAAAAACCCAAGAATAATAAAATAAAAATAGCATGCTTCAGTCTGTATTCATACACTGTCAGTTCTTTCTCTGGAGGTGGACAGCACTTTTTTTTTTTAACCAAAAGTTCTTTGGAATTGTTTTGGCTCATTGGATCTGAGAATAGTCAAATCATTCACAGTTTATCATTGTACAATATTACTATGCACCATATTCTCCTGGCTCTGCTCATTTCACTTTGCATTAGTTCATATAAGTCTTTTCCAGGTTTTTCTGAATGTACCTTACTTGTCAAGTAGCTCACATTTCAAGGAAGGATATACGACACTACCATGCTACATGAGGGGACAACCCTCTTTGTGGAATAAGTCAGAGATAAATAACAGAAGGGAAGCATTAGGGGGGACTTGCAGAGGGTAGGATTTTAGCTCAGACTTTGAAGAATAGTACTGGGGAGCTCTGATTCTCCCTTTACTTTGCTTAAAGTTCTGTCACCTAACATGGCAGAGAGTAGATGCACTTGCCTTGTGGGTAATGTTGACTGGAACAGGGACAGACCCAGTGAGGCAGAAAGAACAAGAGGGTAGCCATAGGAACTTAGGGGCAAATGAAACATCAAAAAAGTTAGAATGTTGTGCTATAAGAAATAACGAACAGGCAGACTTCAGAAAAACCTTGAAAGACTTATATGAACTGATGCTGAGTGAAGTGAGCAGAACCAGGAGAACATTACACACAATAATGAGAATTACTCACAGTGTGAGAAGACTGATTTTGATGACTTAGCCCTTCTCAGCAATGCAAGGACTCATTTCCAAAGGACTTATGATGCGAAATGCCATCCACATCCAGAGAAAGAACTATGAAGTCAGAACTCAGAATGAAGCAGGCTATTTTCTCTTTTGTTATATTTTGTTTTTCTCATGGTTTCTCTCATTTGTTATAATTCTTCTATACAACATGACTAATGTGAAAATGTATTTAATAGGAAGGTATGTTTAGAACCCATATAAGATTGCATGCTATCTTGGGGAGGGAAGGGGAGAAATTTTAAAACTTATGAAAGTGAATGTTGAAAACTGAAAATAAATTAATAACTTTGGGGAAAAAGCTATAATGAGAATTTAAAAAAAAAATTTCACCCTCTAAAGTCCTGTTCTGATGCCTTTCATAGTGTGAAATAGGTGTTTCTATATTTCTGAAGACTTTAAACCTTGAAGTACACATCCTAGAAGGTCCTATGAAAGACTGAGTTCAGCCTGGCAACAGATACACTGCTGCTAGTCCTGGCTAAGTTTAGAGGACCTTATCACCAAAAGGTTGGCCACAAGGCAAAGAAGGAAGGAGTGTGGAGAGATGGCAACCTTCATGGCTGGAAAGAACACCCATGCCAGCGAAATCAAACCTCAGTTACTCAGAGTAGCCAAGAAAGGTAGCCAAGGTTGGACAGACTGAAAGCTTGAGAGGAGGAAAAGAAAGACAAAAAAACCACATCAGACAAGTGCTTTTCCCACAGCAATGTACCATCTTCTCTAGCCTGCCTCTTATCTATGGAAGGTGTCTTCTTGAGGTGGACATAACTGCAACACACCACCAGAGGGCACTGCAGAGCTAGGGAATAGTAGCATGCTGGGGTCCTATCTCCTTGCCTCCCTTTGGGGCTCCTCTCCTCAAACTTAAGGTCCAGAGTTGGTAATTAGATTGCTATTTTCATTTTCTTCTGTGAACAAAGCAAGTGGATCACTTAAAGAAAGCCTCCTGTAGTGCTCTGGGCTCGAATTGCACCTCTGACACACTTGTTGTCTGGTCACTTAACTTCTCTGAGGCTCAGTTTTCCCATCTGTAAAATGGGAATAATATTACTTGTAGTAACTACCTCACAGGATGAGTATGTAAAATATTTCCCAAACGTTAATGTGCTATATAAAGCCAGTTATTATTGACAGGAAGAGCTCTGTGACTGTGAGGGCGTGTGAGAATACTGAATGAGGTATGCAGTAAAGGACTGAGTTCATGGCTCTGTTCTGACACTTATGACTTGTGTGTTCATGAGTAAACCTCTTATCTGTTGGCCTCACTTTCCCCATCCAGAAGAGTTAGGGAGGTGGCTGATGAAATTTTTTCCAATCCTAACCTCATGTGACGATCCTGAGTTTGTGGTGACTAAGGAAGGGGTAACTTCCCTGGAGACGGAGGCTTAGGAACTGGAGAGATGCTGGTCCCCCTCTCACCCTTACCTCTTACCCTTGTTTGTCCATGCCCTGAAAGCAGAGCGAAAGGAGGGAATGAGTCAGAAAGAAGAGGGAGAAGCTTGGGTGTTCAAGGCTCCCTCTTGTTCTACTACATTGCTTTTGTCCCGGAAACCTGGAATGGCTTCTTCTGTGCCTCAGCACCTAGTGCCAATTAACTTGAGAATGAATGAGAAGGAGAGAAAAGAAGAGGCAGATCTTGGGCCTCGAAGCCTGGAACCTATTTTAAGTTATTTTGACTTGAATGGTTGAGAATGGTGACTGGTAAGGCTGGTCACTCTGCACAGAACTCCCTTGATGAAATCCATTTCATTTGCAAATCATGGCATCATTTTCCTGATGACGTGGTCACTATTGAGGATGAAGGACAGGTTACAACCACAACCTGATCGGAGGAGAAAGAGGCCAAGCTGGCTGGGAGTAAAGGTGGTGGTATGGAGAAGGGGGAAGGGCAGCTGACAGGAGTGGGACATGTGGGACATCCCTCGGGGGGATGTGTGTGCGTGCATGTGTGTGCGTGCATGTGTGTGCGTGCATGTGTGTGTGTGTGTGTGTGTAAAACTTTGACTTACTCTGGTTCCCCTCTCTCAGAGGGAGCTATAGGAGTGCTTTCTCTCTTTCTCTCTTTCCCTCCCTCCCTCCCTCCTTTCTTTCTCCCCCTCTCCCATCTTTTTCTCCTTCCCTTTTTCTTCCTCCCTCCCTTCCTTCCTCTGTCTTTCTCCCCTTCCTTCCCAGCTTCTCTTTCTCTTCTTGTCTTTTTTCCTCCCTCTCTTCCCCCTTCTCTCTCTCCTCCCTCTCTTTTTCTTTCTCTCTCTCCTTTCCCCCATCCCCACTTCCTCCATCCCTGTCTCTATAGATGGGAATGATGGGTTATAGACTCAGGAGACCCCCTTGAACTCTCCTTCAATCTTGCCACTTCATCTAGTGTTTGCCTGAGGCTATAATCCCCTCAACTGGCCTTTCATTATCACTAAGCCCAACTCTGTTACCCTTAATTTAGCCTAGCCCTCCATCCTATCTTGGTCCCTAGTCACCCCAGCCCACTGGCCATTCCCATCAAGATCCTCCCTCCTCCAGTCACCCTAGATTGCTTGACCAACCCTAGATTCCTCTCACAGTCTTTCTGTATATAAGATCCATCTTATTTGTGCTCAGACTCAATCTGGTCCACTTCCTTTGGTATTACAAATGTTCAGATTCCTTAAGAGTCTGGCCAGTATGGCAGATCTTTAATAAACTTTCTTTTTCTTTGATTAAAAGAAGACTTGGGCCAAATTCATTTGGGCAAGACTCATGTGTCACTATTTTGGGGTCCTAGAACCCCTATACCTCAACAGAAATAGCAGTATTTCACAGTATCCAGTTCAATGTCAAGGTCTGTCTTAGACCTAGGCTAGCCTGGTGAAAGACACTGAAACTGACTTTCAAACAAATGTTGGTTTATTGTGAAGCTCTGGATGAAATGTTCAGATCTAGTATCTCAGTTGCACAAGCCTTTTGCGGTTTCGTACAGGCTTTAAAAATGGAACAAAAAGCTCATGGTGAGATTTTCACATCTGAATCTATATGGAGTCAAACTCCAACTCCCCCTTTCTGTGGGTCACCAAAAGGGTGACTTTCAGTACTGACTTTACTCTTCCACAGTGGTACTCTACGTCTCACTACTCATTCATTAGCAATTCTTTTGATACTCCCCTATTCCACTGCTGCTATCCTCAGTAGCTGACTGGTGTTTGGACATTTTCTTTCTGAAATTGTCCTCTAGTCTGCTTTGCTGTTTTCCTGAAGATCTTCTCTAGGGGATGGTACTACTCACCAGCTCTGAAGCAGCTGGACTATGGCGGCATAAAAATTTGTCTAAGGATTCATTGATAGGTGTGGCTGCTGATCATTATGCCACTGGAAAATTTATACTGTAGTCTCAGCTTACAGTGATAGAGGTCTGGCTCCTGGGGTTGTGAATCTTGGTTATGGAGTTTTTGAAGGTTTAGATAGTCCAAAGGCATTCAATGTCCCAGAGGTAGGAAAGAACTGTTACATAATACTCAAGTTTTTAGGCGTTCATAGAGTCACTCCCACTCTTTTCATTTGTCTTTCCTTCTATTTTTCTCTGGCTCAGCTGGCTTAGATTGTACAAATGAACTCAGGCTGTTCCTTGGAGATCACTAAAAGGGAAGGAGAAGGGGAAGAGGTAGGACCTTTGGCTCCCAATCATGGTTCTCAGGACTGGGCCAAACTAGCCTACTTTAAATGTCTATGACTCAGAAGAAGGGCAACTCCTTTCCAGTGTTTCAGTTGTTTTACCTTAAACCATCGTGGGAAGTGAAAAAAGAGAGGAGAAGGGAGAGGAGGAAAGGTGGGGATGTAGAGAGGGAGGAAGAGAGAAGGGCATGGTGAGAAATTGTTTAGGTATGGGGTGAGAGGGAGTGGAGGGAGGGAAGCCTGACTGATTTTCTAGATGTGGCCAGGAAAAGGGAGTCAGTTTCCCCTCCTCCCCACCACAGGACAGAACTAGCTTTGTGAGCTCCTCGGGGCAGGGCACTCAGGCTTTCATTCCTGTGGTTGACTCACTTCCATGGTAGAAGGATGAGTCAGCCTTCTTTGGGGCTTCCTGACTACCCACTCCGTCTGTTCCCCCTTATCCACTGCCCTTCCCTATCTTCCCACAGCCTGGGCAAAACTGAACAGATATAGCCTTTCCTTGTTTCAGAAAGAGCTCAGGCTGAAATTAAGAAATCGAGGGGGACTGTATACTTTAATCTGACCTCCTTAACCCTTCCTGGCATTCTTTGCCCTTTCTGGGCCTCAATTTCTCCCTGAGGCACAGGTGGGGAAGGATCCCATGACCCTCCCAGAACCCAGGAGCCCTGATCTTCCAGTGCAGGCATCATAGATTAGTCCCTATAAGAGGTGGTGTGGGGCAAGGGCTGTGGAGGCAGAAATACAAGTCCCAGTATAGTCTCTTACTAGGTGCATGGGCCAGGGCAAGTCAGTCACTTATGGAAACACAGGATTTAGTGCTGGAAGGGACCCTTGAGATCACTTAATATACTGAGGCATAGGGTGGGCCCAAAGGCCCACAGGAAGTAAGCAGACCTGGGATTCAGGTGTAGAGCCCTTTCTGGTAGCTTTCATGGCACCTTTCTGGACCTCAGTCTTCTAATTTGGGAAGAAAAACAAAAATAATAAAATGGAGAAACCCACATAATATTATTGAGGAAAATGTTTTAATAAGTTATAAATCTATATAAATCAATTAATCAATAAACATTTATTAAGTGCCTAGTATGTGTCAAGCACCATGTTAAGTACAGGGATTAAAAAAAAGGCAAAAGACAGTTCATGCCTTTAAGGAGTTTATAATTTAATGGAGGCAAGATGTAATTTAAACTTTCTCATGGGTTCATTTTCTACTTCTTTCCCTGCTTTTGAGATTGGGTTGACTTTTTTCTTTCTGAGCCTCAATTTCTTTATATGAACCTTGATTTTTTTTTTTATCCAGTAAAATGGGCTTGAGGAGAGATGTGTGTGTGTATGTATGCTTGCATGGACAGTTAGGTCCATGGATAGAGTGCTGGGCTTGGAGTCAAGAAGGCTCATTTCCTTGACTTAAAATTCAGCCTCAGACACTTACTAGCTGTGTAACTTTGGGCAAATCACTTAACCCTGCTTGCCTCAGTTTCCTCATCTGTAAAATGAGCTGGAGAAGGAAATGGCCAATCACTCCAGTATTCTTGCTAAGAAGAGCCCCAGTGGGGTCCCAAAAAGTCAGACACAACTGAGAAATGACCTGATAACAACAGCAAATGTCCTTGCATGCTCAGTTCCTTGTACACAGTTAATGTTTAAATAAATATTTACTAATTTGAATTAAATTCCAGTTATCTGCAAACATGAAATGATGGTGGGAGGCTCATCTGGTCAGGGCAGTTTGGAATGCAGGGTGATAATGGGGAGCTGGACCCATCCAAAGATAAGAGAATTGTCTGTGTACCCTCTCCCCACCATTTTTTGCCAGCCCTCTTTTCTTTCTCAGGACAGTTGGTCCACAAAGCCTGGGAATGGTATAAAGTTCCTTGCCCACCTCCCCTCTAAAGAATGAAAACCTTAGAGGAAGGTGGTGGATAGAGAGGCAGAAATAATAGTGCTGCTTTGTGCCTACAGCAGTTAATTGACCTGCCTTAATAACCTGTCCTGGCTCGGTCAGGTGCTTTGAGATCCATGGGTCATCAGAGCCCCTCTTGCCCTCCCCCACCCCTTTCATTGCTGTAGTCAAAGGAAGGAAGTAATGCAACCTATTTTCTCCTATTTAAATTTAAATGGCTGTCAAGATTAGAAAAGCAGAAAGCTAGGAAACAATTTTTTACAGCTAATGTTTCTGATAAAGGTCTCATTTCTAAAATATATGAACAGAATCAAATTTATAAGAATACAAGTCATATCTCAATTGATAAATGATCAAAGGATACGAACAGGCAGTTTTTGGAAGAAGAAATTAATCTATAGTCAAAAGAAAACAATGTTCTAAATCACTATTGATTAGAGAAATACAATTTAAAGGAACTCTGAGGTACTACATCATATCTATCAGATTGGCTAACGTGACAAAACAGGAAAATGATAAATGTTGGAGAAGATGTGGGAAAATTGGAACACTAATGCATTGTTGGAGTTGTGAACTGATCCATCATTTTGGAAAACAATTTAGAACTATGCCCAATGGGTTTTTAAAATGTGCATACCGATTGAGTAATTCCTTTACTAGGTCTGTTTCCCAAAGAGATCATAACAAAAAGGGAAAAGGATCCACATGTACAACAGTAGCTCTTTTTGTGGTGCAAAGAATTGAAAACTGAGGGGAAGCCTATCAATTGGGGGAATGGCTGAACAAGTTGTGGTATAGGAATATAATGAAATACTATTGTTTCATAAGAAATGGTGAACAAGCAGATTTCAGAAAAACCTGGAAAGACTTACATGAACTGATGATGCTGAGTGAAGAGAGCAGAACCAGGAGAACCTTGTACACAGTAACAGCAACATTGTATCATGACCAACTTTGATAGTCTTAGCTCTTCTCAGCAATACAATGATCTAAGACAATTCCAAAAGACTCATGATGGAAAACGCTATCCACATGCAGAGAAAGAAATATGGAATCTGAATGCAGATGGAAGCAGACTATTTTCTTTCTGTTTTTTTCTTTCTCGTGGTTTTTTCCCTTTTGTTCTGATTCTTCTTTGGCAATGTGACTAATGTGGAAATATGTTTAATATGACTATATAATAGCCTATATCAGATTGCATGCTATCATGAGGAGGGGAGAGTAGAGGGAGAGGGAAGAATTTAGAACTCAAAATCTTATAAAGGTGAATGTTGAAAACTAGAAATAAATAAGTAAATTAAAAAAAACCCTCCAAGAATAGGCATTGAGGAAACTTCAAACTGGAAAAAATATTTAAATGGTTGTGTAATGTAATGGGGGTTTGGCACCAAGGCCCCATTACATTATTCAATTTGCCCTGGGGAGGTAACACTGGGTGGTTTTTACCTACACTCCTTCTCAGTGTAAACTGAGTGGGAATATTTTCCTTTACCACACTGAAAGGGTCAAGTTCCTTTCCAAATTGAGTAGAAAAGGCTTAGGTTAGCTTCTGTGTTGATGATTTTCCCTACCTCTATGGAAATGATGAATATTTACCCTCTTTAAGACTGTAATTTGAACTGCTGAGATGTGACCTAGAGGAACTCAGGATTAATTGAGTTACTCAGAAGGTACCTGGGCTTTTATTTAGACTTTATGTCATTATTGATTATTATTATTATTTTTGGTTTATTTTTGAGGCAATTGAGATTAAGTGACTTACCCAAGGTCATATAGCTAGTACAAGTCTGAGGTCGGATTTTAACTCAGTTCCTCCTGACTCCAGGGGCAGTGCTCTATCCACTGGACCACCTAACTGCTCTGTTTATTGATTATCTTTTTTTTAAAAAATGACATCTATTCATTATAGGGCATTGTTTCAAAATTAAGGCTCATGATTTTTTGTTAACTGCTAATAGTTGAGAATATTACAGCTGGAAGAACCCTTACGGACCTACTGGTCTAACTTTCCTTGTACAGCTGTAAACACACATCTAGGCTTTAATGATACAAACAATTTCCACCTTTAGTATGACTGTTTGATCAGTATGGGTGCTCTTTAGTCTGTGGACACCTAGAAAAACAACAGACATTCAGAGCCTCATAAATCCCCTGGTATCCCTATTTAGCTGCTGTAAAGGACACTCCTTCTGCAGTTTCCTAGGGGATATGGTGAGGCAGGACAAACATCAACGATTGTCCCTTGTAAAAAGGAGAAAATAGGCCTTGTATGACTTGTTTCATCAGGGCTATATATTGTGATGAAAAAGTGCTTTGCAACACGAATGCTGAATTTGTTGAAAGAGGTTCAGTTTCAGATAGAAGGTCTTGCTTTGAGTTAAAGAAACATTATAAAAGCAAGGGAACTTGACCGTTATTTTTTATGTTCTCATTTTAGGCAGTCAATCAAGCATTTATTAAGCACCTACTATGTGCCAAGCACCTACTATGTGCCAAGCACTTTACCAAGTGGGTGGATAAATTGTTGTCATTTTATAATTTATCATTTTAATATCCTTTCCATCTGTTGTTTTCCTGAGCTTAAAGGCTTTCATAGAAGCAGAGAATTTGAGATTTAGGAGGGAACGTAGAGGTCATCTAGTCCAATCTGTACATGGAAGGAATCCCCAAAGCAGCAACCCTTGACAGTGATTCTTTCATGTCCTCTTACAGCCCCTTTTCAAGTCAGTCTGGCTACTTTCTGGACAGTGGCTACAAGAGCTTCCCTTTTTTTGATTGGCCCAGAAATGTGGTCCGGTTCAGCTGCCAATGGAAGATCCAGGCCCCTGCGTGCTGGGGCCTTCTTGGAAGGAATTCCCATCCTTCCTTGGCTCTTTCCCTCCCCCTTCCCACCTCTCACAAAGCAGTCCTCCCTTTTTTCCAGCTACCAGTGTGACCCCCCCTCCTCCCTCCTACCCCACCCAGGCATTCTCTAGGCATTCAGCACCAGGCAGCTGCCTCCTCTCCTCTCAGCTGTTTACATTCCTCTCCCTTAATGCCTCTTGGCTGTTTCTTCTGTTGGCAATCAGCTTCTGCAGAGCTGGTTCACCTGGGCCCAAATCTCAGCTTGTCCAGGGCCACACTGGTAGAAAATGGCAGAAAAGGATTTGAATCCAGATCCGTACAACATATTGAAACAAAACAGCAACCTTGGAAGCAGAGTCAGAAGTAGTTCTACAGACTTTCCAAAGCAGCTTCCATTAAATAAATGCTCCATGTCTTTCTAGCTGCCCACTTCTTTCTCCCTTCTCTTTGTTTCTCCACACTCTTTCCTTTTCCCTCCTCCTCTTTCTCATCCTCCCACTTTTCTCTTTTCCCCTTTTCTCTCCCTTTCTCTAATCTATTTCTCCTCCTCGTCTCCCCTTCTCTCGTCTTTATTTTGCTACTCCTTTTATCCCTTCATTCTTCCTCTCCTTCCCCTTTCCTCTCTCTTCTGCTATTTTTCCTTCCACTTCCTCCTACCCAACAGTCCCCCGACTAGGTTTCTGTGCCTCCTCATACCAGAGACAGCCCACTTCCCTCCCCTCTCCTTTTCTCCCCACCAGTAGAATTTGTCCCCAGATAATCTCCTTTGCCATCAAGGCATAACCCAGGTTCCTCTCTGAGCCTCCATCCCATTGTACTCCCCAAAGGTCACCTTGGGGACTGACTAGATGTAAACATTCTCTGGATCTAAAGGAGAAGGAAGGAAGGAAGGATAGAGGAAAGGGTGGGTGATAGAAAAAATGACTCAGCACTATTCTCCAGAACCAGGAATGGAAAGACAAGGGCCCTGTTGTGGTTACCATGGTACAGAGTGGAAAGATATGCTTTTCTTCCCAGAACATTTTCATTAGGGGACCCTGGCCTCCCTCCACCAACTTACTCTGTTTATATCTTTTTTTTTTGTTTATATCTTTTCTAAAGCAGTTGACCTAAGTCAAGATGGATATTTCAAGTTTCTGGGGTAGGTACTTACCATTCCACAGTTTCTCCATAGAGTTGAAAGTTGGAGCCCCTGAGGCTGATGGGAAACTCCTATCCCCTAGGCCAGGGCTCAGATGGGTTAGGTCCCTAAGGAGGCCATTTGACCTCACTGGTCAGAGCAAAGACCTGGGTTTGAGAATTTACAGAAAATTGTTAACTTCGGGAGCTAACCAAAGCCTGAGCTTTGTTATTATGCAGCACAGCAAGGAGGCAAAAATTAAGCAACACACACAAGCTATGTTGCAACAGAGATCCAACCATACCGCACCAAGGTCATTCATGGGAAGGAGATGTGTCCTGGAGCAAGACCTTGGTGGAAGTACACATTCAGAGTAGGGTCTGAGCAGGGAAGTTTTTATTCCTTAAAGACCAGCTTGACTGGGAACAGGTAATCGGTGTTGGATATGGGAGGGGCATTCCTAGTCAGACCCAGAGGTGGTGGGGACATTCCCCATGTCCTTATGGATACCAGACTCAGATCAGAGAGTTTCCTACTTGGGTCTAGAAATTGGGTGAGGGCTTGACTGGTAATTGGGGACTCCAGAAATGAGTGTTGATGTTCTGTCAGTGTAGTAGACTGAGAGCCTTGTCCAATCGGGAATCTCAGATCATTTATAGGTTTAACATGAGTCAGGTCAGTGGAAAAGTACATGCTGTCCTTGTTTATGTATTTATGATCATTAGGACCACTTAGCTTAAGCAATTCTTGGAGTCCTATCATTTATAATTACAACATTAAACAATATTTTTTTCCAAAATCACAATTACAAATTCAATCACAATTTTACAAAATCACAGTTGCAGGAGGGCTGTCTTAATTTGGAAGGCACCACAAAAAACTCTTTGTCCAAAAATATTTGTTGACATTTCTTTAAATGTCCTTTTCTTTGTATTCAGAGGCCATTCTTTAAAAACCCTAGAAAAGTTAACCCCTTAAACTATCCCTAGTCATTAATGAATTTCTTACTTTTTTCAACTGTCTGGGAGGACCTATTCTGAAAGGGTGGGAATTTTAAGCCTTCATGCCCTGAGCATATTTTGAGGGTTGGAGGGGAAATTTTGGAGTTATGGTACCTAGGAGGTTGTAACAGTAAGCGCCCCAATATATAGAGGGAGACCTGCTACCACAGGTTCTTAGATCTTCATTTATAAAAGGAAAGGCAACTTTTGAGGGGTTAACAATCACTTTAATCAAGTATATGTATCATTCCTTTAACCAAGACCATATATCATTCACCTAGTTCAGGGGAGTCAGTACCTTGAATGTCAAAGAAAATACAGAGAAATTAAAGATCAACAGACATGGCTTCCTCTGCCTGACCATAGTTCAACAGACAGTCCAACTGTCTGACCTTAGTTACAGAGAGGTAAACACTGACATCTGGGTTCTCAAAGCCAGGGGGGCTCTTTTAGTGGCTTCCTAGAGTCCTCATCTGGCCAAACAAACACTTCAGGTCAGTATGCCCCAAAATACAGGCATCACATCCCTTGAGAACAAGTGCCTCATTAACAAAAGGTGTGAACCTTCCTACTAATCTTCCCAGGCCCAACAGTGGTGGGAAATATCCCAGTGGGAAATATCCTCCTTAATCACATTCAAATAAAGGCATTATACTTTGTGATTATACTAAAACAAAAACAGCAAAAGATCCTATTTTACTTGCCATTACAGAGGTAGGGTGCAACCATGGGGAAGCTGAGCAGTGAGAAGGTACACTAACATTAGAAAATTGCTGTTGAATCCACAGGGGCTGGAATACCATGCTGTTCTTTCTCCAGTGAAGGCTTTCTCTAATCTGGTGCCACAAATGCTGCTGAAGCAGGTTCAATTCTTACCTCTAAGGAGATAGGTCAGGTTTTCTGTTCATTAAATTCCCATTCCAATACTCTGAAGGCAAAATTTACTAATAATTTAGGTAATGGATTATGTTTGTTTCCCCCAAAGTGGGATATATATTACAATATGAATTAGATTTGAGATAGGTGATGCAATGGATAATATGTGGGACTTAGAGTCAGGAAAACCTGAATTCAAATCCCACCTCCGATATTCAGTAGTTGTGTGACCCTAGACAAATCACTTAACCTCTTTCAGCCTCAGTTTTCTCAACTGTAAATAGGGATAAAAATAGTACCTACCTCACAGGGTTGTTGGGAGCATCAAAAGGAACTAGATATGCAAAGCTTAAAATGCTAGGTAAATGTTAGTTATTATGATGCAAAAATAAATGTTAAACATACAAAACTCAGTCTGCCATAACAAAATACCTTAAGCATGACTTTGTAACTCAACTTCTAACTGGAGACTGCTCCTAAGTCTCATTAGATGATAAAGCAGTTTACTGACTGGGTGTTGTGGTATCTTTGGGATACAAGACAGAAAGTACTCAAGAGTGAGAGGAAGAGATCTGGGATGAAGGCAAGTTTAACACTAGAGGAAGATTTCAGGGGGTGTCATGGGAAGGGAGGAGAACAAACGGATAGCAGGCAGGGGTAGGTTAGAACTAAGATCATGAGAGGCATCTTGCCTGGGCTGCTGCCTTCCCACTGATGTCCTGCTTGCCCCACTAAACCCAAGGACCATGTCCAAGAGATGTAGCTCCCCAGTCCAGGTGCTTGTCAGGGGTTTAGTCATTCCCATCATGGTGGGTAGGCAAAAACTGGGAGGTTGGTGTTGACAGCCCTAGGACCCTGAGGGTGGGCAGTCTCGAGGGCAGGTAAGGACAGCAGAGCAGCTCTAGCTCCCCAAGATGGTGGCACCTGGGGCCAAGCTTCCTCTATACTGGGTTTGTTTCTGCTCTGGCAAGGTGAAATGAGGTGGGTGGATTTCATTACCTTTGAATATCAAATCTCTTGTTTCTCAAGTAGGAAATTTGCCACAGTAGGAGGCTACAGGAGTCCCCAAGGGAACAGGCAAGAGAGAGAACAAAGGATTATTTCATCCAAATACGGATGACAAGGAGACTTCTGCTGTGACCTGTTGAGAGTATGCTCTGTTTGTGTTTTTGCCAGGAGCGTGCAAAACCTGTGTATGTCCAGAGCGCAAATTGTCCTAGATGAGAAATTGAAAGAGCTAGAGGAACTGTTTCTATTCTCCGAGTCATCAGGTGGAATGAAATGTTCCTTGAAATAACTGAAGTGCTTCAAGGAGGAAAAAAAGAAGAAAAAGGAGGTTAAAGAGGTAGTGGGGACTTTGCTGTGTTAGGCAGTGAAAAAGAATACAACCATCAGAAATTAATTTATCATAAAATTTATTATTTAATTATTATAAATATTATAAATTTACTATAATTTTTATTGTAAATTATGGTGAATAGAATTACATTTCCCTCCCAAATGACATATTCTGAAAATAGCATTTAAATGACATTTTAAAAATACTTGTAGATTCTAATGGTATATGATGGAAATTATGAATTCTATAAAGTTTACTTAAGAATGTTAAATAACACAAGTTAATTGTTTTAAAGATGCAAATATAAAACTACAAATTTGGAGATATTTTCTTTAAGTATCTGAGTAATTTTTATAATTTTTCTTCAGTTGTCTACCTCTGAAAGCTGAATATACACATATAAATAATGTAGCCAATCCAAAAAGGAGAGAACTATGTAAGCACCATATGTATATTCTGTTTTAAATGTATATATTAAAATATTTACACATTAAAAAATTAAAGGATGGATGAAGAGTAATTGCTGAACATGAGAAAATATAGAATTCTTATCCTGTAAAAGGAGAAGCTGGGTCATCTTTAGAAGTGGGAGGTGGAATGTCACTTATGGGAAGCTATAAGTAAGTTAACTGATCAGGAAAAAAAAGAAAGGAAAAACCCAGAGAAAACCATTACACTTGGTAATAAATGAGAAACTGGGTCATCTTTAGAAGTGAGAGGTGGAATGTCACTTATGGGAAGCTATAAGTAAGCTAACTGGGCAGGAAAAAAAGAAAGGAAAAGCCCAGAGAAAACCATTACACTTGGTAATAAATGATTACTATATCAGAGAGTGGCAAAACAAAATACCATGGGGTGTCATGTTTGAGGGGGGTAAAGATCCTTACTAACAGAGAGAATCAGGGAGATCTTCATGGAGGAGGTGGTTTCCTTCATCCTGGGACTTGGGAGCATTGAAAAATTTGCTTAATTAAATACTGGAGGATTTGGGGTTCATGATTTCCACTATGATGGCTTCCCCAACTTTTTTTTGTATGATGTGGTAGAAAGAACCCTGATCTAGGAATTAGAAGGCCCATATTCTAGTCCCAGTTTTACCTCTAATTAATTATGTGACCCGACATATGAAAATTTTTTTTCTGGGCATCAGTTTCCTGATCTGTAAAATGAGGAGGCTATATTAAATGACCTTTTAAGACCTGTTCCAGGAGGAATTTGGTGAAAATGGAAAACTAGGAGCCACAGTCTTTGAACTTGAGGTACAAGAATATAGACTGAGCACAGCTCAATGCCTTTCATTAATTAGTTGATAAGTATTTATTAAGCTTCTACGCAGAGGAGGCATAGGGGAGCTGATAAAATGCTAGACTTAGTCTACAGTTATGGTCCTCTGTGCCAGATACTGCACACCTCAGTATACAAAGACCAAAGTGAAAGTTATTGCTCTGTGGGGGCACGATCTGGCTGTAATACAACATAGATAAAACTAATTTGGGAGGAGAGCTACTAGTGTTGGGAGCATTAGGAAAGGCTTTTTCTAGGAGTTAGTGCTTGAGTAAGAGCTTCGATGGAAACCAGGGATTCCAAGAAATGGAAGTGGACAAGTAGATGAATTCCAGACATGGGGGGGGGGAAAGTCAGTAAGATAGCATCTACCAGTTTGGCAGGACCATTGTATTAATGGAAATTAGTAACATGCAATAAGGCTGGAAATGTTTTATCCTCGAATAGGCAGTCGCTTGAGTTTATTGAGTAGTAGGGTTGACATGGTGAGGTTTGTACTTTAGGAAAATCAAACACTAGGGAGTGGGGTGGAAGGTGCTCCTGAGGGGTAGGTGGAACAGACTCTATATCCTTCTCAGAATGGTATTTCCTTTCTAGTTGTGCATCTGTCTGTGCTCCTCCCTCCCTCCTCTCCCTTCTCCTCCTCTTCCCTCCCTTCCCCTCCCCTCCCCTCTCCTCTCCAGCAGTCACCTGATATCAATTTCTTGTCAGTTATTGTACTCCATGATGTGTTCAAGTCAATTACAGGCCCATCACAGGTGTCTTCCAGTCCTGAAAACCCATGGTTTTCTGCATCTTCTATTGAGTATATTTTTGTTGTTGCTTGGTTGTTTCAGACTCTTCGTGAGCCCATTTGGGGCCATTTCCTTCTCCAGCTCATTTTACAGATGAAGAAACTGAGGAAAACAGGGTTAAATGATTTGCCCGGGGTCACACAGCTAGTAAATATCCGAGGCCAGATTTGAACTTAGAAAGATAAGCCATCCCGACTTCAGACTGGGTGCTCTGTTCACTGCACTACCTTAGTCAGTATGTAATTTTTTTCAGTTTTCCATCTCCAGCATTTCCCTCTCCCCAGCCTAGCATAGGGATTCTTATCCTGGGATCCATAGAACTTTAATAGATTTAATAGGATCTATGAACCTGTATGGGAAAACAGTTATATCTTTACTTTTACTAACTTCTAACTGAAATTTAGCATTTCTTTCAAATATTTAAAAGCATTATTCCAAGAAGGAGTCCATCAGTGTTACTTGACTGCCAGAAGCTGTCCCTGACTAAAAAAAACTTAAGAACTCCAGGCTCAGATTTATTAGGAGATGATGGGTTCAGCAGATGATCATATTCCTAACTGTCTCCCTAGCCATGTCATATCCCAGTGGAGAAAGTATGAAGTTCCTGGAACCACAAGCCTATGAATATTCTAGCTTCTGAGGCAATGTGCCCTTTTGGGATACTGCATCCATAACAAAGCAGCTTCCCCTTCCCCACCCTCTGGAGACCAATTAGAAAAGTTATATATGCAGGAAGGATATTCTTAGTTTCAGAGAAATTGTTCTTCCAAATACACATGTATTTACTTGAGAATCAGCTTGACTTAGGTTACCATCTGCTAGCTTATGTATCCACAGACTTCATGGTAAAACAAGGCATGGCGCTGAGTAGCAGCTGGCATCTGGTTAACACAAAGAAATAAAAGAAGAGCTGAGACCAGAAACAATCAAGTGCTTACTGAGCAACAACTATATACTTAGTACATACAGGGTCATATAAAATACCATCCCCTGCTTCCAAGAAGCTCTGAGTCTACTTAGAGAGAAAGATGAACACATGTGAAAGCATTGTGAACCACACAAGAATCCCCATTTAAGCACACTACATAATTAATAGAAGATTAGAGCTACTGCTACTAGGTGTGTATCCCAAAGAGATCATAAAAAAGGAAAAATAGCACACATGTACAAAAATATTTATAGCAGCTCTCTTTGTGGTGGCCAAAAACTGGAAATCAAGGGGATGCCCATGAACTGAGGAATGGCGAAACAAGTTGTGGTATATGAACGTAATGGAATACTATTGTTTCATAAGAAATAGTGAGCAAGCAGATTTCGTAGAAACCTGGAAAGACTTACATAAACTAATGCTGAGCGAAGTAAGAAGAACCAGGAGGACATGGTACACAGTACCAGCAACATTGTACGATGACTGACTTTGATAGATTTAGCTCTTCTGAGAAATACAATGATCTAAGACAATTCCAAAAGATTCATGATGGAAAATGCTATCCACAACCAGGGAACTATGGAGTCTGAATGCAGATTGAAGAACGCTATTTTCTCTCTCTTTGTTTTCCTTTCTTATGTTTTTTCTCCTTTTATTCTGATTCTTCTTTCACAACATGACCAATGTGGAAATATGTTTAATATGTGTGCATGCAGAGCCTATGTCACATTGCATGTTAACCTGGGGACAGGGGTGTGGAGGGAGGGGGAGAATTTAGAACTCAAAATCTTATAAAAGTGAATGTTGGAAGCTAAAAATAAAATTGTAAAAAGATAAAAAAAGAAATGTAAACAAAAAAAGTGGGACTCATTAAAATATAAGAGGACTGTTCCAGTGACAAGTTTCAGGCTGGGGCCAGGTCTGAAGACCTTTAAAACCTTCTGGAAGGGACTGCTCAGTGGAGCAATGAATAGAGCACCAGCCCTGGACCCATAAAAGACAGGTAATATGCATTACCAAAACAAAGCAAGACTCAGTAACTTGACTTAAAATGATTGTTATAGTCTGCTGGCTTTTCACTGCCAAACACTTTCAATCTCTATCTTCACATCCCAAGTGGGTCTCATTAGAAACCATCCTCCTGTTGGTGATCATCTTTTTCAAGAGTGTTGGCAAAGTTTCTGGGCACTCCTTCCTAAATGGCCAGTCAGTTCTGACTAGAAGGACGTAGGATCTCTGAACCTATCAAATTTACAAGGTTGCCTCTAAACCTGGAAATGTTCATCTTGGGATAGATACTCATTCACTTTTAGGTTAGGAAAGAAAGAGCACCAAAGAGGCAGCCCAAATCCAGGCTTAGGCTTGCATAGGCAGTATATACTTTGGGTGCCATGTATTCATGGTTACAAGGTGTCTGGGATGGACTGGAAATTGGGACTAACAGGGACTGAGTGTCAGTTCATGCCTTTCTACCCTCTTGTTTTCCAAGGTACAAGAAGCAGGCCTTGTTTACCTAACTAGGGTCACTGTCTTATTTAGTGGGGCTCACCTTCAGACAGGACATTAATGAGAATATCAAACTGCCTTCTTAATGCCAAAGGTGTTTATCCTGCAAGAGGTGCTAAGGGAAAATAACAAGTCTTTTCTCCAGGGTGGGGAACATCTAGTTAAACAATAGGTAGGGCCAATCACTTCAGATGGTCTAATGCCTTATGTAGATTGCCAAGGCAGATCACTCAGATACGTAGAATCTCATTAAAGGACAGTTAATTAATCTATTTTATCTATCATCTATCTGTATATTTTCCTATTTATGTTATAATTCACATTTTTCTTGTTATCAATGTTTCACATGGTAGTTGTGTGCAATTTTTTGGGAAAACTTTTCATATCCTTAGACCTCTTATCTATTCTCTTTCTCTCTCCCACTCTCCCTCCATTTCTCTCATCTATCTATCTATCTATCTATCTATCTATCTATCTATCTATCTATCTATCATCTATCTTTTTTTTCTATATTGACCATTCTGAAGTATAGAAGTCACTCATGGCCTGATCCCATTTCTGATAGGCACAGAATCTGTGACCAGCCTATTTCTGAACTGGGTCTGGTCAACCCAACTTAGGTAGCCTGGTGACCCTCTGCTCCTGATTCATCATATTGGTGCCAGACAAGTACAGACATTCCATCAGCTCTGAAGCATAGAAAACTCATGTTCAAGTGATTCACCAGCTTCTGCCTTTCCCATTAGCAGGGATTATAGGTGTATACCATTAATTTTTGTTTTAAATTTTTTTTTTATTGATAGCTTTTGTTTTTACATAACTAAATTTTTCAATATATCTTTCTTTCCTCTCCTTCCAGAAAAACTCATAACGTAGAATAAAGATGAAAAAAAAACTAATCAGCACTTGAAATCTGACATTATATGCACTATTCCACATACATAGACTCCCACCTCTTCGAAGAAGGCTGGGAGACCTCTTCTCATATTTGTTCTTTGGTACCAAGTTTGGCCATTATAATTTCACAGCATTTAAGTTCATTTGTTTTCTTTTTATGCTTTCCATTTATAGGTTCCCAAAGTGGTGATACTGCCCCTTGAGGGGTGCTGGAACAATCCAGAGGAGCAGTTGTAGCCTTAGGTGCAACTGAGGGCCATTGAATAAAAATAAGGGGGGTGGAAACATAAGGAAAGAAGAGAAGAATATTTTGAAAAAAAATTCGTGCATGTTTCATCTGTTGTATAAGAGAATTAAAGTTGTAGTGATGACATTATTTTCCAAAGAAGCACACAAAATGCAGGTTGTAACTGATCAGAGGTCCAGTCCACTGACAGGTCTTAACAAGCAAGTGTTGGCAAGTGAGTGTGTTGTGCATTGTTAGGAAGTCCAGCATGCATCAGCATGAATATGTGCATGTAATGACTTGTTTACAATATGATTCTATCTGGTCACATGATGCAATATTGCATCATCAAAATTTCAATTCAGGAAAACCCCCACAAACTGACAATAAAAATTATTAAATTTAAGATGTGTCATTACAAATGATGGAAATTTCAAAAAAATTAGAGGCTTAAAGAAAGTAGATTTCCAGGGGGCATTGAGTAACTTTTTTTCTGAAAAAGGGGAGGTAGGCCAAATAAGTTTGGGAACCTCAGGTTTACATTATTATAGTTATTGTCATATTATGTTATTGACTTTGCCTACTTCATTTTGTATCAATTAATATTAGATTTCCTATGCTTCTCTGTGTGCATCACATTCATTATTTCTTATAACTCAGTAATATTCTATGAGATTCATATACTTCGACTTGTTGAGCCATTCTCTAATCAATGGGCATCTTCGTTTCCAGTTCTTTACTTCTATTAAAAGTTACATTATAAATATTTTGTAGTACATAAAAACTTTCTTTGTCTTGTTGACCTCTTTGACACATATGCCTGGCAGTGAGATCTCTGGGTCAAAAGTTATGGACATTTTAGTCACTTTCTTAGCCTAATTCCAAATTATTTTCCAGAATGGTTGAACCAGTTCGTGCCCCCATGTCTTTTTGTAACCTCTCCAGGACTGATTTCCTTCTTTTGATTTCTTTGCCAATTAGTTGGGTGGGAGTCAAAACCTCAAAGTAGTTTTGATTCACATTTCTCTTTTTGTCAGTGTTTTATATGATTGTTAATAGTGTGCAATTCTTTTGAAAACTATTCATATCCTGATGCAAAGTAAATTGAGTGGAACTAAGAGAATCATGTACACCATGACAGCTGTATTGTAAAGATAAATAATTATGAAAGACTTAGCACCTCAGTCAGTGATCCACCAGAACTTCAAAGAACTCATAATGAAAAATGTTATCTACCTCCAGATAGAGAATTGAGTCTGAATAAAGATCGAAGCATATTTTTTCCCTTTATTTTTCTTACTTTTTGGTTTTTTTTTTTGGAACATGGCTAATGTAGAAGTTTTTGACATGACTTCATATGTATAATGGATATTATATTCCTTACCATCTTAATGGTTAGGGGAAATTTGTAATTGAAAATAAAAATATAGCAAAAAGAAAACTTCATATTCTTTGACTTTTTATCTAATGAGAACTTTTGTTCTTTTGCATTTCTATCAGTTATCATCCATTTGTTTAAACACATTTTATTGATATCTTTTTGTTTTTATATCACCTTTATTTCTGAATACATCCTACACCTCTCTCTTAACTACTGACATCCATCTCTTTTGTAACCCACCTGGCTGTTCATTCTTTCAGGACTGTCATGGTTCATACAGTTTATATAAGACATAGGAGATGATTGGGCAGCTGAGCACACATTGTTACCCAGAGTTTTCAAAGGTCCTTGTTGTTGAATTTGGTATTGAAAGAAGAGACCAGGAAAGGGACAGAGTACTAGGATGTCTAACTTGCTTAGCTAAAAGAAGTAGGGCTGCTAGCAGTCAGGGTAGCACACCTTTCTTAGGGGCACCTTGTTGGTGGGTCTTACAGATGTCAGAACTGAGACCTCCAGAGACTGGTGGGCTGAAGACAGAAGGCATATTGGATGAGCCTGGGTGGCCAGTATTATTTGCTCCCTCTCTGCTCCTAAATGGAAACTTGGCTTAAAACCACCTGTTCCTCCTTTGAACACTTTGACGATTTCTTCCTGTTTTCCTTTTGCCTGATCATGGAGAGGAGTGAAAGAGATTTGTCCATTTTTGGCTGTGAACCGGACAGATTAATAGATGTGGTCTATGCTTTTGTTTCTCTAACTGTTAACCTCTCAATTCCTAAGTTTGATAAAACAAAACAAAACAAAAATCTGGTGGTTATCAACCCAGAGTGATGCAGTTAATGGCAGTAGAATGATGAAACTGGGAGGAAAGGAAGAAACTAAAGATGGTCATTGACAAGGAGAAATTTTTTCCTCCTTTAAAGAAACAAGAGATATTTTCTCATGTGGATGGGAAAGTCCTGTAACCAATAGATGGAAGAGAAAGGAAGTATTTAAATTTTGCTTATCTTTTAGACTATAAATATAGTCCACTCTCTAGTGACCTTTGCTTCAAATCAAATCTTTGGACTCTAAGACACTGTTAGTCAAACAATAGGGTCTTTTGACTTGTAGAAGGGCCTGAGACAGTGTTGCAGGGTTTTATGACCTTTGGAAAGCTCCTGCTAGGAAGGTCTACAGTTGATGACCTGTGGCAAGGTTTCATGATCTGTAAAACGCCTGTTGACAAAATGGTTATGATTGATGAATGTCTCCTTTAGCCAACTACAGGATATCTCCACTTCTGGAATTGACCAATCAGTGAATTACAATACCTCTTTCTATTTTTCTACATTTCTATTTTCAGTGCTATTCCAAATGTACAAAAGTAGCAAGCATCCAAGGCGAGGGGATCCTGACCATGAAGAAAGTCTTGGACCCAATTGATTAGAGACCTCCAGACTCTCTAATGAGTTGATTAATCATTCTTACAATTCCTAGTGACTTTTATTATCTTGGAATTTTCTTTTCCATATTTTGGCAAGCCAGCCAGAGGTTGAGATGTGTGTTTAATCCAACTCTCTTTGGTTGCCCTCCCCCAAGGGATCCAAAAAGTAGTAGTCCCTGAAAGAATCTTCTCATCATTGGCTCCCCTGAGGAGGGTGGCCCTGGGAGGTTGAACTCCCCTCAATCATTGGTACTCAAATTCCCGAAGCCACAGGAAGCCTCTCCAAACTGCAGATGATAAATTTCTAAATTTATGGCTTTTTTAATTTTGATTTTAAAAAGGGTCCCTAATCTCACTTGAAAAAGGGACTAGCAATAATTTCCAAAAGAAATAGGTATTTCTCCATTAGGTGATTTTAGTTAGGAAGGCTCTACAGCATGTAGGTTAATTTAGGAATTAGAAAAATTGATAAACTGATTAAAAACTGCCCTGAGATTTAAAAATACACACAGACTGAATTCTTCCTCTCTTTCTTCTCTTCATAAAGGATGGAGGGATTGGGCAGGCTTTCAGAATTTTAGTGTCACTTTCCCTTTCACATCAGCTAAAGCATCTGCCAGCAAACTTACACCCTTTAGAGGATTTCCTTTTTTTAAGCTTCATTTTTTCCTTGGAATTTTTACATATAAAATAAGTTTTTTTTTAAAAAGTAAAATTGATTATAAATTGATCTAAAACTTGTCTTTTATTCTGAAACTTATCTCTGGGTCTCTTTATGACTTATAACTGAGACAACCTGCTGGTCATGTCAGGAAATAAAATTATAACTGAAAAATCATAGACTAAACATTTTAAAGCACTACCAAAAACAGTCATTTGAAATTTCTTAAAGCAATTTTTAAGAGCTAAAAAAAGCCTGACATGTGGTAAGCCCTCTATCAACTACATTATCCCTTCCACATCATGGGGGGTTAGGGATATAGCACCCCTGCAATCTGGAAAATCCATGTACAATATAGTAGCCTTTGTATGTCATCTTTTGACTTTCCCATTCTTTTTGCAAGCTTTAACTTTTTACTTATTTTAATTCTAAAAAAGAAATTGTGTATATCTGTGGTATTTAAAGAAAATATATTGATATTATACAAGACTATACATGTATTTTATGCATTTCTGAGTTTCCAAACTCTTTTTTGGTCATCTGTTGGCTTTCATGTGTTGTCTAAAGCTTCTGCAAAATTCCCCCAAAACTCTTATTTAATTTCTTACGCCAACTCAAGATATATCAAAATCATGATATGGAGAGTCACAATGTGGAAGGGATAGTTGTACTAAGACATGACTAGTATGAAAATGCAAGATAAATTCTATGAATTGATAAATTTGCATTGTTTTTGACTAAGTTAATATCACCTGATTGGTAATAAAGTTTTGAATATATGAGATGCAAAATTTTCTCTTGTATTATGAAGGCTAAGAAAATCTTTTAAGTCATTTCCCCTTTTTGAACTGAATATTGTTGGATGATACATATATCTGTTACACAATATTACTATGTGTCTGAAAACTACTCATTTAGTTAGGGTTTTATTTTGTTTTAAATTAGAAAACAATAATGATTCAATATTGGGTGAAAAGAGCAGCAAATTCCTCTTTAGAGATTCTTGTCTGGGAAGTTCTTTATCGCTTCCTATTCTGGCTGGGTTGAGATTTTAATAGCCCTCCTGACAGTGTATTGTGAAACTCCGCAGCTCTGCAGTTTAAGGAACTCTTTCAGTCACAGTGGAGAAATGTACAAGTTAAACTTCGAATAATAAATGAATTTTATTTAAGATCATTTGGAAAATCATGAAATTGTATTTTGAACTATTCACTGTGTGTGAGCATGTGTTTACTGTATAAGGATACAAGTGCTGATACTTACTAAGACAATGGCATCCTGGTCCCTACTATGATGCTGAAATGAAGTGGAAACAACAGTTCAAGGCTAAACAGGTATCTTGAGTCAATGATTGAGAAAGGTAAGTCACTCCTCCCTCAGAGTTTCCATTACCAGGTATCTCCTTTTTTTTGTTGATGTTCATAAGAGGCCACAGCAGCACATAAGGGATAATAGGTTTGATTAAACAAGGGTGGGTTGCTCTAGATATCACCCCAGTGATAACTTACCTTTTAATCAGTATGCACTTTGAGTCACATCCTCTCTTTAAGCTTAAAGTCTCTTTGAGCACTTACAGATAAATTTTATTAATATGCCCAAGATAGGCCATTATAAATATCTTATTATCATTGTTGACCGAGGTTGAAGCATGCCCTAATTCTAAAGCCACAGAAGCCTTTGTTACCAGAGTTCTCACCAAGAAAACTGTGCTCAGGTATGGCCCACCTCTCTATGTAGACTATATTAGAGAATCTCATTTCACTGATTCTGTTCTCTCTCAAATGTATTCTAATCATAGTATCACTCCCAAGTTCCACATGCCAAACCATCCTCAAAGTTCTGGTCAAGTTGAATATACATTAAGACTATGGTTGGTAAGTTATTCTTTGAATTCCATTTGAAATGACCTGATATTTTACCATTGGCTTTATTATATCTGCATAGAAGACCAAGGAGGGAAATGATAGGAGTGTATGCAGGCAAAATTTGAGAAGTTTGATGTTACTATTATGTGAAATTTTTCTAAATTATTGTGAAATACTGTTAAGACTAGTGATCAATGTTAGAGGGGCCATTTCCTTATTGAGTTATTAAATTAATGTGATAATAGTCTTTAAGAATTGTAATAAAGGTTTTTCCCCTAGAATTTTTATGTTTTAATAAGAGGTTTGTGGACTGAGTCTGTTTCCAGGTGTGTGTATGTTCACCCTTCATTGCCGAAGAAGACCATGCCATCAGAGAAATGATGACATGACTTGCACTTGACTTTGTTTAGAGGGTTGTGCAGGTCACCAGCCTTTTCCTCCAGAGTCATCTGGATCCAGATGACTGGAGATGGCCCAGGATGAGGGTTAAGTGACTCACCCAAGGTCACACAACTAGTGAGTGTCAAGTGTCTGAGGTGAGATTTAAACTCAGGTCCTCCTGACTCCTGCACTGGTGCTCTATCCACTGCACCAACTAGCTGCTTCTGTTTCCAGGTATGATCATTGGGAACTATTGAGCCAATGATGTATGAGACAAGCAGCTAATAAGAATAACATCTGCAAACTAGTTCAGGTAGAATTTGTCTCAAAGAAAGGTGGAGAGAGTGACTTTTGGCATGGGCTGAGGTAGGAATTTCCAGCCCTGACTTCTCCAGTGGATAATTTCCTTTTTAATGGAAAAATTTCCCACCTGTTTGAAATTCTAAATTGGTATGTGATATTCTGTCACTACAGTTGGCTGCCTATATGACTCTTACCTGGAATTGACATTAAGTTAGGGAAATATTTTTCTCTTCCTATAACTATTTCCCTCTTTTTCTTCCTATGGCAAATTTCTACAATCATAGCAGGTTATCTCATAGGCTAATGTGTAAGATGTAAACTATTTAACCTGAAATTATAGTCATTTCTATATCCTAAACTACTAAACAAATGAATATTTGGGTTTCTTATCTGCTTGTCATTTATACAACAAAGTCCCAGAAATATCTCAGAGTATTACAAGAACAATTGGACAATGTTTCTGCAGATCATGGAACCAAGGTATAAATCTGTTATCTGGTGTGGTTAAATCAGAAACATTTTCTTTAGGAAAAAAGTAGGACTTTTAGTACAATCAGTTATCTGTGATATCCAATGTTACTTAGGTCTATTATTCTTTTGTTGTGATTGGAGTATGATAAACATCTCTAAGGTAAATTTATTTATGTGTCCATTAAACTTGGAAAAAAGAAGCCACCTACTTGTAAACAGTATTGTTAGTAATGTTAGATCCCCTAGCAGTATGAGTAGCTACAGAGAATAACTAAATTGGAGTGAATACCTGGGGTGAAGATTTCTTGAGAAAATAACAAGGTTAGATGAATATATATGAAATTGCATTAAGATCTGTTTTGAAAAAGGGTTATTGCAAAAATACCTGGAGGAACCTTTGCAGATGGCCAGCCCTTCTACGAAGACCTACCTTTTGAGCTTCCATCATCTGAGAGCCACTCCACGAGAAACAGTTTCCAGTGACCTCACAAATACCTGAGACACCTGAAGATCAACTGAATATTAATGAGCATTGAGAGTGGGTTACTAGGATGCAAAGTCACTGATTATTGTATTACTTGTAAGACTTACCAAAAGGGACTGACCCCAGTGGATTCTATCACTCTTGTGCCTCAGTGGGGACTTCCCCCTCTGGTGTTTTGTATCACCCATAGAGGGCTACCCTCTAAGAATCTTAGTAATCAGTAAAAGACCTTAGGTTTTTGTTTTGTCTTTTTTTTGATTAAAGAGGGTAATTGTGATGACATGTTAAATACCTCTTACTCAAATTAGTCAACAGTTAATCAATTTACAGTCCTTTGATGGGTATCAATGATTGTATAAATGAATTAAACAGAAAGGGATCAAGTTTAAGTTAGTTACATATGTTAATGCTATTAGGATAACAGTTATGAATGATCAATCCATTATGTATTGATGATTATATTACTTATACTTATCAGCTAGATTCACATTGTTAGTTAGAAATATAATGAGCGTACTTGTTGCATGACCTTTGCCTCCCCTCAATTCTATAAAGTTTATTTGCTGGTGTAATACCTTTCCCCCCAACCCTATGAATCACTACTGTCCACTCCTTCGTGACCTTTGGTTCAAGTTTTCAACTTCCTTGGACTCTAAGATGCTGTTGGTTAAACACTAGGGACTTACAGAAGACCCTGAGATTATTGAAAGGGTCTTAGGAAAGTCCCTGCTGGGATGACCTAGGCTTGATGACCTATGGAAAGTATCATGACTTGTGAAAGGCCTGTTGATAAAGTAATTATGATTGATGAACAAATTTCCCTTAGCCAACCATAAGGTATCCCTACTTTTGGAATTGACCAATCAGTGAATTATAATGCTTCCTTCTATTTTTAGTGCTCTCCCAAGTACATAAATGTAGCAAACACCCTGACCATGAGGAAGGTCTTAGACCCAACTGGAGACCCCTGGACTCCCTAATAAATTGATTAAATATGGAGTTCCCACAATAGTGAATACAAGAGTTCCTGAATCTACAGTCTGTGCCAGGATTTTTCATATGCTGAGTACCACTGAGATGACAGCCAGTTCTGCTCTTAGACCTAGGCACTGGGGGCCTTTGTTGGGGAATCCTGTACCTGAGGGCACCTTGCACTTTGGAGAATCCTACTTATCATAGATACAAAAATTGTTAAGATACAAATGAAATATATGGGACAGAACACAATAATTCTGAATCATCTATACAGCCAAGCAGATGTTACTTTATTTGAATGGAATATATTATATGAACTATGGGGATATCTGAATACACCTAAATGAAGTCAGCCAATTGTCCTGGACTACATGGTGTGAAGGTTGGAAGGTTGAGAAAGAGAGCCAAGTCTGGTGAAATACAGGTTTCAGAAAAAAAAAAAGCTATTTTAAGTCTTCTCCCCAGAGACTGAAGTGGTGGAATGAGAGAGCATGCACGAAGTTGTTTGTGAGGAAATTCTTGCTATATCTTTTCAATAAGTATCTCTTTATTGAAACTCATTGATGATAATTGATTAAATAATTCTGGGGTCTAATCAATGGTTGGTAACATTGGGGATGGCATAATGAAATAGGGCCTCAAGGTGTAGAGCAAAAATTTTGTGAATCCTTTAGGGTACTTCTAGATTTTGTAGAGTTGGATATAGACAGTTCTGAGCCATGCCCCTGGCGGAACCTGACACATTAGTATGTGAATTGGAATAAAGAATTCCAGGGCTATTTAAGGTGTGCATATACATACATTTACATATACATACATACATACAAACATATGCATGTGTGTATATGTATACATACATATATGTGATGTTACAGTACAGATGGGACTTTTTTTTAGCATTGATAACAAAGAATAAAAAAGAAAGTAGATCAGTGAAACTAGTTGATATGTTAGACACAGACTCTTCTCTGGCAGTCTCCCTGTACATTTGATCCATTGCCAACTGCTGTCATCTCTACTTGTATAAGTCCCCTTCTCTCCTCCACCACAGCTGCCACCATGGGCAGGCACTCATCCCCTCACCCCTGGACTATTTCAAGAGCCTCCAAGTGGATCCCTCTGCCTCAATTGCAATTCATTCCAATCTATCTCCCACTCAGTTGTCAAAGTGATCTACCCAAAGCAAAGATCTAACCATACTTAATAACTACTCAAAAACACCTAGTGGATCCCTCTCACCTCCAGGATAAAACATAATATCCTCTGCTCATGTGACTTTTGCAGTCAGCTTAAACCTTACTCTTCTCTGCATAATCTATGATCAAGTGTCTCTGGACTTTTTGGTGTCTCATACCCAACTCTCCACCTCCCAGCTTTAGGATTTATCTTGAATTCCTATAAAGCTCCCCCATGACTTTCCTGGTTTCCTTCAAGATTCAGCTCTAATTCTACCTTCCGTAAGAGATTTTACCTGATTCCTCCCAGTGCTAGTGTCCTTCCTCTCAAATTACCTCCATTTTACTTTTGTATATATGTCTATATCTTGTATGAACATAATTGTTTTCATGTTACCTCCTCCATTATAATGTGAACTCCTTGAAGGCAGGGCTGTGTTTTGTCTTTCTTTGGACCCCCAGCACTTAGAATAATGCTTGGTAAATGGTAAGTGTTTAAGAAATACTTGGTCTGACTTGTTGACTTGATATTATATAGCCAGAATATTTACTTAATATTCACCAACATTTACTTAATATTTATCTGCATTCTGAGATGGACTGTAAGATGGGGAGTTAGGGCAACAAGAAATACAGTTATCGATCATGATATGAATGCTGCTGTCCCCAAGGCAGTCTCTATCTCTGACTCTTCTGCCATTGATGCCAACTCTCCCGGGAGAGTCTGGGAGAGCTGAGGTTTTTACAGCAGTGATTGATTCTTGTATGAAGTCTCACATATAGTCAGAGGACCTTCAGAAGTGAATGGTGAAGCTTGTGACTAAGGGGGTTTCAACATTCAGTGGATTTGGATACTAGCATGCTAACATTGGAAAGCTAGAATTGACTGATGGGAGTTTGTAGTTTTGTGGTTCCATATGTAGTGGTTCCATATGTATGTAAGTAGACATTCTCCTTTATCCAGAGATCTGGAGGTCTCTTTTCTCTCCTTTCTTTGAAGGTGGAGTCACTTAACACTGGAGGGCCCAGTTAAGTCTTATCACAGGAGGATTCTGTGCTGGTAAATGTATACCAAGCAATTCTTTAAAAAACGGATGCATGGCACACTTTTAATTTCAACTGTAGATAATTGGCAAAACAACTAATCAAGCCCTGCTCTGTAATGCTGAGGTGTAAAGACGCCCACTAGAAAAATTTAACAATTGGCTCTTGAGATCTAGTATGAGCTGGCTCCAGCACACCTCTGGTACTGTACAAGTAATAGGTTAGATGGGGACCAAACAACATATCTGTACCCCTGGGAAGGAAGTATATTCATTTAAACAAAAAGATCCAACCAGTTCTGAAAGCTACCAACAAAGGATCACATTCACTCACATCCTTCCTCTTCATCCATTTCTAGGACTTTCCCTCCATTGCTGAAGCCAGGAAGCTCAAGTGTCCTATTATTCTCATCAAATGAGATGCTATCAGTGGGGTACTTAGCACAGTGCTGGCACATAGTAGGAACTTAGTAAATGATTATTCCCTGCCTCTCTCCAAGCACTACTAGCACCTATGGTGGGTGGCAAACTTTAAGTTTTTTTTTCTTTTTGCAAAACAGAGTTTTCATGGAAGGGTAAGTTTGGGCCACAAGATCTTGTACAGTGGAAACTATGAAACTGGAGCACTCTGCTAATTTACTTATTACCTGTGTGATCTTTTTCTTTGCCTTTTTTTTTTTTTGGAGGCAATCTGGGGTAAGTGACTTGCTCAGGGTCACATAACTGAGGTCAGATTTGAACTCAGATCCTCCTGAATCCAGGGTCAGTGCTCTATCCACTGTGCTACCTCCCTAGCTGCCCCACCTAGGCTAGTCACTTCACTTTGATGGATCCTAGTTTCTTCGTCTGTAAAATGAGGGGACTGTACTAGATCAGTGGTATTAAACTGAAATAGAAATGGGGGCCACCTAATCATGAGTAAGGATCCTTATGGGGAGTATATTGATTTAGAAAACCATGTATTAGACTCCAGCTTCTTGGATAAGAACTTGCTATTTGACAAAAATTGCTGGGAAAACTGGAAAATAGTATGGCAGAAACTAGGAACAGACCAACATTTATACCATATACCAAGATAAAGTCAAAATAGATGCCCAAATTGGATATAAAAGTTGATACTAGAAGCAGATCAGGAGAGCGCAGAATAGTTTTCATGTCAGATCTATGGAGAAAGGAAGAATTTATAATCAAACAAGAGACAGACAACATTATGAAATGCAAAATGGGTAATTTGGATTATGTTAAATTAAAAAGATTTTGCACAAACAAAGCTAATGCAACCAAGATTAGAAGTAGAGCAGAAAGCTGGGAAACAATTTTTACAGTCAGCCTTTCTGATAAAGTCACATTTCTAAAATATATAGAAAAGAGTCAAATTTATAAGAATACAAGTCATTCCTCAATTAATAAGTGCTCAAAAGATATGAAAGGCAGTTTTCAGATAAGGAAATGAAATCTATCTATAGTCATATGAAAAGATATCTAAATCACTATTGATTAGAGAAATGCAAATTAAAACAACTTTGAGGTACCACCTCACACCTATCAGATTGGCTAATATGACAGAAAAGAACAATGATAAATGTTGGAGATGTGAGAAAATTGATTCAACCATTCTGGAGAGTAATTTGGAACTATGCCCAAGGGGCTATAAAACTGTGTGTACACTTTGATCCAGTAATACCATTATTAGGTCTGTTCCCCAAAGAGATCATTAAAAAAGGGAAAAGGACCCATGTTTACAAAAATATTTATAGCAGCTCTTTTTGTGATAGCAAAGAATTGGAAACTGAGAAGATTATCATCAATTGGGGAATGGTTGAATAAATTATGGTATATGAATGTAATGGAATACTATTGTGCTGTAAGAAATGATAAGCAGGCAGATTTCAGAAAACCACATACTAACATTTTCTATGTTTTATTGTATTTTTACATAGTTAAATATTTTCCCATTCCATTTTAATCTGGTTTGGGCCACACTTGGGAGTGTTTTGGGTTGCCTGGGGTCCAAGGTATGTTTGACCTCTCTGGGCTAGATCCTCTGTGTAATAGCTAATTTTTAATATTTAGGACCAGAAAGGAACTCAAAGATCATCTAGTACAACCCCCTTATGTTATAGTTAGCTCTCAGTTAGTGCAAATAATGGATCTCTTGAAATGGTAGCATGTATTTGAGTTCATCTATTCACAGTTAAAATTATGTAAAATATGGTTATTGGTTCCAGCTCACTGGAAATATGCAGTGTGAATGTGAATGATTTTACTTGAATGAACTACTTTAAGGGCTTCATTATTCACACCAATCAGGACTTAGCCATATAGATGAGGAACTTGTCCTGAGTGTCCATTGACATCTTTGTAATCCTATGTTGACCTAGTTTAGAAATAGCATTCATTGTGATTTTTTTTTCCCCTAGATTTCTTGAGGAGTTATGTTGAGGAACTTGGCTTTACTTACTTCCTACTCTGCCAAAATGGCTTCCTCTCTTTGAAATGCCAAATTTCCATTTAGAAAATAAAGATGATATTTTTCCCATTCAAGTTTGAGGACCCCACAAAATCTAGCCTTGGGTCCTAGGTTAAGAACCCTTGGATTAGAGGGAAGAGGAGGGACAGGTAGACAGAAGATGCTAGAATGACTGATGAGTCCATTAAATATAACTCTTAGCCCTCATCCAAAGGAATTGTACTTATACATCTTTATCATGTTGAACGCATTTATAAATGACTCTAGCTGTCTTGATGTATCTCTATATAACATCCTTTGGGTTTTAACTGTCTGGGGTCACCCCAAATCTGTCTGAATGGGGTTGATTACACTGTTTAATCTTTCAGAGCTAGAACCAACATTGAGACCTGGGTGGTTGTGAGGTAGTCAGGACACATCCATCTTTAATACCATGTTCACTAGATTGCTTTGTATACTACCAGTTAACCCTGTAGTTTGATCAACTGTAAAGGGAAGGAAATAAACATATGGGCCAGGCACTGCTCTGTTTTATAAATATTATCTCATAATCTCAATTCAAATAATATCTAACTATTAAACAACATTCTTGGGAGGTAAGTACTCTTATTATTTTCATTTTACAGCTGAGATAGATGAGGTAAACAGACATTAAATGACTTACCCAATGTCAACAAGTAGTTAAGTGTCTGAGGAAGGATTTGAATTCAGGTCTTCCTGATGACAGGCCCAGTACTCTGTACACCATGGTGTTACCTAGCTGCCTCTTAATGTGAGGCTTTTTCTCTGTGTCATGAAACCTGGGCCAAAGTGCAAAAATGGGAGATCAGGCTTGATAGCACAGAAAATGGTCAGATTATGGAGACTCCTGATAGCCATGCATCAGCATTTGAACTCAGTGTGATAGGTGAGAGGAAAAGTGTGGACTAGGAACCAAGGGACCTGAGTTCTAGTCTTGTCTCTGTCAATTGCTCTGTGACCTTGGGCAAGCAACTTTAAGTTTTCTGGGACACAGTTTCCTCATTTGCAAAATGGAAAATAGATCCCTCATCTTTAATAACAATAATCCTTCCTCTACCTATTTCACAGGGTTGCTATGAGTATCCAAGGAGATAAGAGGGTACAGGAATTGTGAGTACACTTCCATTGTAAAGTGGGGGGTAAAGCCAGTGCCTGGCTTGTTGTCCCTACCTCTTTCTAACCCTTATGACCTTGGGCAAATTACTTGCCCTTTCTGGGACTGTTTCCTCATCTGCAGAAGAGGACATAAGGATTACTAAGATCTCTTCTAGCTCTGACATTTTGTAATTTAAGATTTCTTTCATCTCAAGTTCTGTGACATTGTGACTTGGCATCCGAATATAAACCAGAGAGAGCATTTGTAGCAGCCCAGGACTTTTTCCCTCCCTATACCTTCTATGACCTTCCATATAGGCTCGCTGAACTAGACTCTATCTATTGGGTGGTGTCAGAAGACCTGGCTTCCATAACTTGAGGTGGTGCTTTGGTGGGTTTTTTGGATCACTTGCAGATGTTGTTGTAGCTGTAATACCTGTGAGCCACAACCCACCTCCAGAGAAGCCACAGTAATCTGACCAGGATGAGATATGACCTGTTGACATTTCCACAATGAATGTTCACGAAAATCCAATTTAAAAGGAAAGGAATTGAGTTAGCTGCCCCCAGGATGTGCTATTGCTTCAGTTTTGACAGTTACATTAGGTGCTCAGAATTCTACCAATAACAGCGTTAAAGTTTAGGGGCTGAAGGGATCCTTGAGTCAAACACATCCTATCTGTGTTTCAATACCACTGGAGTTGAGAAGAGAGAGAAGTGAACAGAACTTGGAAGCTTTCCAGGGCTGGTAGTTTTGCTAGGGGTGCCCAGGAGTCCTTGAGCAAGGCTTCTTATGTCTTGGTTAAAGCCCAGTGAGAATATCATTCCTGCCCAATTTTCCCTTCTCCCCAGGGTTAAGGGGACCGATAAGATTCTGAGGAGTAATGGCAACTATAAGGCCATATTTATTTCAGAAAATATCATTTCAGCCTCCCTTTGGAAAACAGCACTGTGAGGGAGGCAGTCATTCAGGCTGCAACATGCACCCGTAGTTACAACTACCTCAGGGTGAAAAGTCATTTGTGAAACCAGTTGACTTCACAGATCTTCATTTGTGATTGTTTCACCAGTTCATATGTTCTTCCTTTTGGAACAAATCCTCAAACTTGTAGGCTGAATTTTAGCTCTAGCAGAGCCCATCCTGTGGGGAAATTCTTGAAAGAAGTGTATTGGGGGCGGGGCAGGGGTTGACTGTCCATGACAGATGTTCTGCTTCATGTTCAACTACTCAAAAGATCTTTCTACTTGGATGTCCCACCAGTGACTTGAGTAAGATGTCTTAAATAGAAGTTACTTCTTGCCCTAAATTGATCCTTCTTTCAGACTTTGCTTTCATGGTATTACCATTCACAAAGGCTCCCATGTTCAAAATCTGAATGCTATCTTTGACTGTTCTCTAGTTTTGCTTGTCAAAGCCAATCAATCACCAATGGATTTTATCTGCACAATATCACTTACTGACATTTCTCCCCTCATTCCATTGCTACCACACAAATAGAAGCCCTTATTCCTACTAGCCTGGACTACTGCTATTACTTCCACTCTCAACAGCAGGCTCTTCTGCCTTCACTCTCTCACCACAGTCCATCTTTCTCACCCCTATCAGTCTCATTTTCATAACATACACAAAGACTCCCAATGGTTTTAATAACTCCCAATGGCTTTAATGGATTCTGATGGCTAAATGAATACAATTCGAGCTTAATATCTTGGCATCCAATGACTTTCATGCTTTAAAAAATAAGTTGATATTGATGAACATTGTCTTTTTACATCACTACAGTTTTCCTTAGTATCCCTCCCTCCTCCAAGACAGCCATCCTATAGAACAAATAATATTTTTTAAAGAAAAGAAAAAAAAACTAACATAACTGACCAATATATTGAAAACATTTGAAAAATGTACAATGTGCTCCCAGCTCTGCAAAGGAAAGGGTTAGTAGAAATACCTTTTCGTATCTCTTCTTTCAAGTACATGAGACATCACTCTATGATGTCATTCGTTGCCTTTGAAAATGAAAGACAAAGGATTTGCTAGCCTGAGTGGCTATTCAAGTCTTTTGCCTCTCCTTATACTTCTCATAGAAACTTCTTCCAGGATGTCACATCATACTTCAGTGAAAAAAATTCAGGCCATTCAATTGAGAGCACTTTTTCTCATCCTCCTCTTTATTATGAACTGCTTAAATATCTTTCCCTACTATCTCTTCCTTAACTACTGTTTCTGAAGAGTTGGACTTTCTCCTTCCCAAAGCTAATTCATTTATCAGAGATGGGCTATGAAAACCAGAGTAGGATGCAATTGATAAATGTTTAACAAAATAAATGAATATACAACATAATGTTAATTTGTGATTATTAAAGTCAATATGAAGGCAGGAAATTTTTAATTTGAACATTGTTTTAAATGAAATCCTTAATCACACCTTATTTAGAACATTGCTTCCATTTTAATTTTGAATTTCTTCCTACCTACTGGTTCAATAGGGAATGGCACATATTCAAGGTATGGCTGATTCTCCATGAGAAGGGCCTGTATCCAGATTTGTAATGACATGCAATTGAAGCATCTTGGAAAGACTTTAGCATTGGTAGGTATTCTATAACTAGTTCCAGTCTGCTAGTCACATGGTTGGAAGACTTTTTGATTGTCTACATAGTCAGAAACAGGGCTATTCTCCCCAAAGGGACTAGCGACAAAAGTCTTAGTTGTTCTTTTTGGTAGCATAATCTTGGTCATTCTCTTTGACTCTACTAATGGTGCCCAGTGAGAGATCATGCTGGAAGGGAAGATATGTTAGGTCATCTCCAGAAGTTAGATGGCTTTGGGAATATAAGCCTGAGTTCTTTGCTGGTCTTGTTTTTTTTTCTCTTCTAGGTGAAGGAACTAGACATTCTTGGAACTCAATGTTTTGTGTAGTCAGCTTGGTATTGATACCCAGATGAACAAAGAATGACTGTCAGGACACAAACAGAGGTGGCCGACACAAGGACTCATCTGGTGGTGATGCTTTCGGATGTGAACTTGGTGGGACCAATGCTATGTAGGAACTGTGCTGAAAGTGAGTCCACTCTCCTCAGAGACTGACACGGAATTACTCCCTTTCTTTGAGCCTGAGCTTCCTCTTTTGTAAAATGAAGGTGTTAGATCCCTAAGATAAGGGAGGGTGTGTCCCTAAGATGTTGGGGGTGGTGGTGTGTATTTTTACTTTTGTTCTTGTTATATCTTTAAAGTAAATGTCCCTTTATAAAAGCAAATTGATGTTAAGTGGTTAAATGCCCAGCTAACAGAGACTTGATAGTTTTCTTTATGCATTTCAGGGACTACCCTGTGGAAGGATTAGGCTTTTTCCTTTTGACAGAGTGAACAGAACGAGAAGCAATGGGCAAAGTTTGCAGAAATAAATGAAGGCCTGATGAAAGGAAAGTCTTTGTAACAATTCAGAGAATGGGTCACCTTGGCTTCCCCCTGGATGGAGTGCTTCAAGTCAAGGCTGTATGACCATTTGTGGGGGCATGGTGCAGAGAGGATTCTTGTTCCGGTACTGCTTGAGCTAGACTACTGTGGTCCCTTTTGCATCATGGATCAAGACTCTAGGGGGGGGCCTGAAAGGTGGAACTCACCAGACAGATGGGTTGTTTTGACACTATAGCAACCAAGAAAATTCCATTTCTGGATGGGTTGGGGGTAGGAAAAGGGAAGACACCCAAGGCATCAATAAAGCATTAAAAAAAGTGGATAGTAGGCTTTTAATTCAATAACACAATTTCCTTTTTCAATGGTCAAGGGAGAGGAGGTGATATAAAAAAACTAGTCAGACTTATTGTCATAATCTTTATTACGTATGAAATTGTCTTCAACATAAGTTACATCCTGATTAAATCTGAGATAAGACATATTTTGTTTTTATCTACTTAAAAGGCCAACATGGTCCTTTATTCTGTACAATATCTTTAACTAGAGTCTAGCAAATATAGTACCTTTCATTGCAGGATTTCTTTGACCATAAAAGCATAAACCAAAAAACCCTCAACTACAAACATCGGTATCAAATAAGGCATTAAAAAGATAACAAATATAGAACAACTTTGTCTGTTTAAAAATGCAGAAAGAATACTACAGTTAGTGGCAAACGAAACCAAATAAACAAAAGACGCAAACAGAACAGTTCTAGAGGGCAGACTTTCCTGCTCAGGGGATGAAAGCAAAGACTCTAGACCATATCTCGGTTCCTCCGGATAGCACAGCACAGGATCATACTGAAAATCATGCCAAAGATCTGGAAAGAAAAGAGGCCAGAAACGAGATGGTTTTATTGTAAGGAGACCAGGCTGTCCTCTTCTTGGTGATGCACAAGGGTCATAAGGAAGACATTTTCAAACATGGTTAATGAATTATTTGCGCTGTTAAATTGTACTTACTTGGTATAAGGGATACTTCTATTTGGGAGGTGATGAGAAATCAAAGCGAAAGGACCGATTTTTTCAAAATGAAGTGCATCAATAAAACATTTATAAAGGAAGAAAGGGGGAGGCTGAAGGGAAGCTAATGGAATTACTGTCTCTAAGGTAGGGCATTGTTTATAGGAAACTATTACTTAACTTGGGTATCAGAGAATTTCCTGTTAAAACTTCCAGGAACCTGAAATCTGCTGTCTCTGAAAGCTGGGAACCTTCTTACTTACCCTGGAGATCTTTTAGTGTAAGAAAATCAGTCAAAGTGAGGAAGATCAAGCTCTCATTTCACAGAAGACAGTATACACAGTACGGTAGAGAGAACATGAGATTAGGAGTCCAGGGACGTGGGTCTGAATTCTAGTACTGCTATCTGTATGACCCTGAGCAAATTATTTCACTTTTCTGAGCCTCAGTTTCCTCATCTATAAAATCAGGGGGGTGGACTAGATGATTTCTAAGCCCCTCTGGGCTCTGGATCCCCTGAGGAAACAAGCCCAGAGGGATTTGATCAAAGTCAAAGGAGAAAATGGCCAAAGTTGGGCCAGAACCCAGGTCTTAGGATGAGTTCAGAACTATTTCCTTTGCACTATGAGGACTGGCTCAGGGGATATCAGGAACAGATCAAGAGGAAGATGCCTACCAGTGGGTCTTTTGCTTTGAAATTCAAGTGGGAGACTTGTCTCAGTCAGAGCTCTTTGCCTAGACTAGATGAAAACCTATTTGTTTAAGAAAGGTCAAAGTCTTTTCCTGCCTTATCATTCTTTTTTTGACTGGCCACTCTTTGATTATGCCTGTTTCCATCACAGATAAAAGAACTAGGTAGGTTCCTAGACAGTTTACTTATTATTAGGGCACCTCTTCTTGGCTACTGTCTAGGGACTTCAGAATAAATTGCAGGCTGTGTTGATTAGCCATAAAGTGAATTATTCACTAGTTCAGGGCTTTTTTCTTCTTTTTTAGCTGGCCACCTTTTTGAGTTTTTTTTTTTAAGGTATGTACTGAATGTGATAATCTCTAAGGTCCTTTCCAGAAGCTCTCATGCTAATTCTAGCTGATGCTATGACCAAGAAATTTGTAAAAGTTAGTTAAGCAAATTTAGCTCACAGCCATCAGAACTGGTTTGGAAAAAAGCTGGTAAGGGTAGAGTTTGCAGTAACGGCAAGAGTCTTAGGACTGTGGGTAAATTAGCCAAGGGCCTGAATAACAATATGTAATCTGACATCAGCCCTTGGAAAACTGAATAATCCATACTTATGAAGCTGGGGGTGGAGAATCAGTGCCAACATAATTGGCAGTATGACTCACACATAGCATAGTGCTACAGGGCTCCCCCTGCCCGTTGAATCTGGACATGGGGATCTTCCAGTTATTCCTCCCTGATTATCCTTCTCTAGGTGATACTCATCTATCTACCACTTAACGAATACCCTGTTCAGTCATATCCTCGTTTAATGGCCCTATTCAGTGGCACACAAAGCCCATTCTGGAGTGGAACCTTCTCAGGTGACCCAGACCACTCCATCCCCTGCTCCTACTCACCATCACAACAGCAATCCCTATGCCGACAGCTCCAATGATGTGGAATTTGTTGTTGAAGACTTCCTCAATAGCTACTGGGCAAGGCTTTAGGGAGACAACACAAGGACATGTATCACAATCCATGCTTTGACCCACCTTCCACTATTAGATACTAGTCACGTTCTTGCAAATAGCATGCTCTGAGATAGACTGAAAAGGAGGATCACAAATGGGGAAAAGGCAGAGAACAAGATAGTTCAAGAGAAGAAAACGTGTCTGAAAGCTAAGAAGGAAAACTTGGAAAAATATGGAAAAGGGGTTACTAAAACCTGGCTGGGAGAGAAGTAAAATTTTAAGCTGTTACCTTAGAGTTTAGGTTTGGTCTCAGGTTAGGAACTTTCCTTTGATTACAAATTACATTAATACAGCACTTCATATTTACAAAGCATTTCATATTTCACTATCACCTGAGATTCCTGACAATCCTGGAATGTTAGTAGTAAATTATTTCTATTTTATAGATGCCAAATAGGCTCAGAGACGGCAAAAGTATTTGATCAATAACACAGAGATTAAAAGCATTGGATCAAGGAGCTGAATCCAGGTCTCTACATTCATTCTTCTTTTAACTGTGTCATATTAAAAATGTTTGTATGGCAAGTCAGAGGAGGGAGCTCTAAGTTATGAGAATTTTACCCCCTGTATGAGATAGGGATTGCCAGGAACATCTAGGTTTTCTTCCTGCTTTGCTATTGTGGACAAAATGAAGGCAGGAGGGTATCATACAGGAAAGAATAGAAAAGACAAAGCTGTCTGCTACCCCAGAGGAGAGGAGGGATTTATTTTAGAAGATGCTTGGATATTAAATGACGACTGGCCAATACAGCTGGTGTGGGAAGGTGTGATGAGGAGAGAAGAAATGATTGTTTTTACCTTTATGGTTACTGATGAGATCAAGTCCTTGTTAGGGCAGGTGTCCGTGATCAGCTGATCCAAAACTCCAGTCAAGCCACAACAATCTAGCTGTAATGGGATAAGCACAGGGCACATAAAAAAAGACAGAAAAGAAAAGCCTGGTTCAGCTATTAGCTGAGTTGGCATGACACAGCCCTGTACGCACACTCACATCCTCACTCTCTTGTGAAGAAGTTAGAGAAACTAAGTGTGGAAGGGAGATTTACCGCATGGTGGATGGCTTTGAGGGTTTCCTTGTAGGGGCCTTCTTTGGTCTTCATCTTGTTGTATGTTTCCCTGTAAAATTCCTTGATCTCACGAATCACCTATGGGTGGATGCAAGGAAGAAGAAAGACACTTATTTCACAAAACCTTTTGCTCATTCCTTGTAGCAACTGTTGAAAACCATTTCTATTAAGTTCTCAACCTCCTTTCCCTCTTGCAATAGATGTACACATATAGTGATGTTTTAAGCTTCAATAAAAAGGAAGGATGAGAGAGAAATCTCTTCGCACCCTTCTAGCTTTGAGCATTCAGCTGTCCTTTTCCCCCATGTGACACTTTCACGTTATTCCCTTACAATGCAGTCAAACTAAAGGACTCTCCATTTCTTTGTCTAACCTATTACCATTCCCTTCCTTGAAATTTCTCACCCCATCTCTGCCTCTAGAAATTTTAGCCTTGAATGCTACCTTCTTCCATGAAACCTTCTTGGACACTCTCTGCTAGGTGAGACATCTCTTACCTCTGGACTTATGATATTTTTGGTACCTCTCAGAACACTCCATCATGTTCTGCCTTGTATTCTGGTTGCTTGTCTTTGTTTTATCTTTTCTACTAGGGGAGGAACCTTGTTTCCTACAGCTTTATAACCTCTATAATGTTTATTACATTTATTGAGTAGATACTCTATAAATATGTACTGACTAAATAAAGATACCACTGTCCATCTCGTCCCTGTTGTTTTTGGAAGGCTATGTCTTCTTGGGTGCTTTTTTTTTTTTTTTTTTTTTTTTTGTGGGAGAATAAGGCTGGGGTTGGAGAGGGCATTGAGGAGGAAACGGTAGCCCACCATATTCATCCAAGTGTTGTGAGAGCCAAAGGGGATGAAGCCTGAGAAAAGGCCACTTTAGTCTCCACTAAAGACTTCCTCAACACTTTTTAACTGAAGGAGCAAATATGGAATTACTGCTGGTCCCTGGCATGTGCATACTTGCACATGTGTGTATATATGAGTATGTGTTTGTGTTATTTCATGATAAATAAAGATTTTGCTTAAAGAGTAGCAAAGAGGATAGGCAGGAGCAATGCCTGGCAAACCCAGACTACTCCAAGAAATGGAAGAGAGTCCTTTCAGGCAAAGCCTACCTCTTCTTTGTGAGAATAACCCCAGATGGCAGCAGCTATTTCAATGGCAAAAATCACCAACAGGAAGGCAAAGAACTAAAAGACAAAAAAGGGAACAGGGGTCAGGAGAAAAAACCCCACACACATAAAAGTAGTTACAGTATGGGATTTCAGGATGTGTTCTGTACAATTTTAAGCATATCCTTGGTCGAGTACTCAATGAATCCTGAAACAAAGGAGAATGGAAACTCTAGGGAATGGGTTTCTGGGGGCACAAATAATTAAGTCACATGTCAGGGAGAAAAAGGGAAAGTATTATAGTAGCAGTAGGATTAAAAGTCAGAAAAAAAAGCCAAAGACTTAGAAGAGATAAAATACAGAGAATAGGAAGTCACCTTTAAATTGATCAATTTACAAAAGCATGGCTACATTTTATTTGCAAAGATCCTAAATCTTGGAAAAAGGGAAAGGAGGCGATAGATTCTGGGAAGAGTTAAGGGAACTAGAGGTATTTTCAGTGGAGAGAGTAAAAAGATACCTGTGGATTCAGGGAAAAAAAGCAAACGTGGTCTTCAAAAAAAGAAAAAGCAAAGTTCTGGCACTTAGTTGCCTAGGGGCAGCCATGGGATGGATTTAGGGAGGAAAGAAGAGAAAACCAGTTACCACCAAGGAGAACTAGATATAACTAGGCTGACAACCCACCATCCCCATTGCCTGCTAACAGACAGAGAGGTCTACCATAAGGGAAGAGAGTGCTAGGGAGATACTGGGACAGTTTATTTCCTTGAATAACCTTATTCCAAGTCAAAGAGGGGATCTGTGTCATTTACGCCTGGATGGGACACAGGATCAAAGAGGAGTGATGAGACAGTTTCAAAAGGGAACTCACCAAGCCCAACATGCACTGTGATTCCTGTACAGCCCCGCAGCAGCCCAGGAAACCTACCAGCATCATGAGGGCACCAGCCCCAATCAAGATATAAACACCTTAGAGGAGAGAAAGGAGAGAAGAAGTAACACATTCAATCATACTCTCCTTAGCACAGTTCTGCAAATTGTTAAAAAGTCCAACAAAACCAAAAAAAATCTACTGATTTTGATTTTGTACACTAGGCTTAAGGAAAATGTATCACGAAATAGCAAGAATATTGGATTTAGAGGCAGAAGATAAAACTGGATCACACTGGCCAAATCAGTGGGCTTCCCTGGCTCTTCATTTCTTTATTGTAATGTGAAATGAGCGTGACAACTATTTTTTTTAAAACATATGGACAATATGTGTCTACTTTGCCAAGGAAATATTTAATGATTCAGGGAAGTGGCTGGTGTACTAAATTTCTTTCAGGAAATAATAGTCCTCTAGGACCATTATGGTGTAAGCAGACTTAAGTGGCATAAGTCTTGTAAAGTGAAGAGTTGCCAGCTTCTTAGGACTGTAAATTCCTACAAAATAGGAATAGCTTTGTGTGTGACATTCTTTATAAAGCATTTTATACAGGATAATAGTTAGGGAGGTGCTTATCAATGCAGCTAATGGATAGAGGACCAGACCTGGAGTCAGGAAGACAGTAATTGGCTGTGTGACCCTGGACAAGTCACTTAACCTTTGTTGGCCTCATCAGTAAAATGGGGCTAATAATCACACCCACCTCTCGGGGTTGTTGTGAGGATCAAATGAGATACCATTTTACTTTAAAGTGCTTAATAGAAATGCTAGCTATTATTATTATCATTAATGTTTTTGTTCATGAATTTTTAAATTTTTAAAAAATATTTTATTCCCCCCATTACATGTAAAAATGATTTTTAACATTCATTAAAAAAAAATTGATTTCAATATTCTCTCCCTCCCCTTTCACCCTGAGAGGGTAAGCACTCTGATACAGGCTATAGATGTGCAATCATGTAAAACACATTTCCATATTAATCATTTTGTGGAAGAAAACTTTAACAAAAAAAAGGGAAAAAGAAAGAAAGAAGAAGAGTATGCTTCAATCTGTATTCAGGTGCCATTAGTTCTTTTTCTGGAGATGGATGGTATTTTTCGTCATGAATCCTTTGGGATTGTCTTTGGGATCACTGTTGCTGAGAACAGTTAAGTCATTCACAGTTGTTCATCATACAGTGTTGCTGTTACTGTATACAGTGTTCTCCTGGTTCTGTTCACTTTACTCTGCATTAGCGCATGTAAATATTTACAGGTTTTTTGGACACCTGCCTGTTTGTTATTTCTTGTAACATCATAATATTCCACCACAATCATATACCATGACTTGTTCAGTCATTCCCCAAATGATGGGCATCCCCTCAATTTCTAACTTTTTGCCATCACAAAAAAGAGCTGCTTTTTTATACAAAAATATTTTTGTATAAGTAAGTCCTTTCCCCTTTTTTTGATCTCTTTGGGACACAGATCTAGCAGTGGTATTGCTGGGTCAAAGGGTATGATCAGTTTTATAGCCCTTTGGGCATAGTTCCAATTTGCTCTCCAGAATGGTTGGGTCAGTTCACAACTCCACCAACAATTCATTAGAGTCCCAGTTCTCCCACATCCTTTCCAACATTTTATCATTTTCCCTTTTTGTCATATTAATCAAACTGATAGGTATGAGGTGGTACCCAGATCAATAGTTATTTGGAGCATTTTTTATGCAACTCATACAATAGCTTTAATTTCTTCATCTGAAAGCTGCCTGTTTATATCTTTTGACTATTTATCAATTGGGAAATGACTTGTATTCTTATAAATTTGAATCAGTTCTCTATATATCTGAGAAACTAGACTATATATCTGAGAAATTAGAGATTCTTGTAAAAGTTTTCCTCCAGTTTTCTGCTTTTCTTCTAATTTTGGCTGCACTGATTTTATTTATGCAGACTTTTAAACTTAATACTATTCATTTTTATGATGCTCTCTCATTTGCTCCTAAATTCTACCTGGATCCATAGACCTCACAGGTAATCTATTCCATACACTCCTAATCTGCTTATGGAATCACCTTTTAGGTCTAAATCATACACCCATTCTGACCTTATCTTGGCATATAGTGTGAGATGTTCTATACTTAGTTTCTGCCATACTGTTTTCTAATTTTCCCAGCAGTTTTTGTCAAAGAGTGAGTTTTTGTCCCCAAAGCTTGGATCTTTGTATGGAGGAGATGACAAATATGCTACTACTCAAATTTTTAAAATGGATTAGAGCACTGTTGCTCACTGCCTGAGTATTAAGACTCAGGTATGTCATTAGGGATGACTGTTACAGTCTATAATCTCAGTTTTATGGAGCACTCTAAGACTTTTCTATTATTGTTTCCATTTTACAGGTTAAAAAAAACCCTGAGGCTCGTGGCTAGTCTTTAAAATGAGAGGATCACACTACATCAGGGGTCCCCTCTAGTTCCTCAACTATGACCCTTTGATTGAATCCAAAATTCACAGAACAAATCTTCTTAATTTGTTGTATAAAACTTGGACTCAGTCAAAAGGCCACAACTAAGGATCTAGAAGGCTACATGTGGCCTCAAGGCCTCAGGTTCTCCACTCCTGGACTAGATGATCTCTAAGGTCCTCTTCTATCTCTAGAAGGGTTTATATTATTTTTTCTGGACTTAGGTATGTTTAGAATGGAAAGGCTTCTGTTGCTCTCACTGGGTCATGAATGCCAGAATGGAACTTGGAATGGAACAGCACTTTTAAAGATTAAGAGATAAAGGGATTTGGAAAGAAGGTGAGGAAAGTGGGTGGGTGGCCAATACTGCCTGCTTCATAGCAGAAGCACTAAGATTAGTGGGGATGACCTCAGATCTGCCCATGCTCTGCCAGAGGGCAAGTTAAGAAGACTCTGGAGGACCCAGATTTTATATTTGTTCATCTTGCTAGGCTATTATCTATACTACTGTTCTCAGAGGTAGGAAAGACTACCATCAAGTCCAAGGGTTATTCAGGCTACACATCCAATTGGGTGGCAAAGGCAGTACCAGAATACAACAGACTGAGAAGTCTCATGGGACAGTCGACTGTAACCTACCTTATGTACAAGACATTGTGGAAAGGTTAAAAAAAAATTCTGACTTTTAGTAGGTCTAAGAAATTGGACCTGTGACCTCATTGGCTGGTTGGAAGCTTTTTCTACCCCTGCCAAATTGGCATCTCTTCCTTAACTTAAGAGTCTTTGAAGGCTGACTAGGATACAGGGAGGTTAAGTTCTTTGGCCATGGTCACATGTGCAATGTTTACAGAGCCATCTACTCTGTATGCACCTTTTTTTTGTACCTGTTTATATAGATGTTTCTCCAAGCTCCTTAAAGGCAGGGGTTTTTTGCTTTTCTCCTTAGCCACTAGTACTAGGACTAGAACCCAGGACTTCCAGATTCTATGAATATGGGGTACTGTCTCTCATGAATACACAGAATTATAGTTAAAATGGTCACTACTCATATGGATAGTGTTGAGATCATGACACTAAGACCATATGGTCATAAAGATAAGATGGGAAGGGCACCTCAGAGCTCTTCTAAATTAACTCCCCCATGTTTTATATGAGGAAACTGTGTTCAAGGGAGACGATCTGCCTGATCACAAAGATAAGAAACACAAGCCCTCTGCCTTCCCTTGTCCCCACCCAGAGCTACCTTTCTTCAATTGCTTCTTTCAAGGGCTTCAAGCATTTATGGGCATCTCATTCATTCCTATCCATGGATAACCACTTCCAGTTTATAGATAGAAAAAACATAGGCTTGAGAACAGACTTACTCAAGATCAACAGATAGGGTAGCGATGATTCTCATCCCCACTGTACCCACCCAGGCCAGAAAGCCCCAGGCCCAAGTCAGTGCTGAGTCACAACTTTGCACACATTTGCAGGACGGGTGACTAGGAGTGGAAAGCCTGTAGCCAAAGAATTCACAGTTCCTCTGTCTTCACTGACCACCGCCTATCCAATGATGTCAAGTCACTCAGCAAAATCCTTGCTAATTATGGTTATAAATTCTAGACAATTCCAGGGTTGAATGACTTACCTGGGGGAGGAGTACAAGCCCAGATTACATTTAAATGCTGGGACTCTTAGAACCAAGCTGTATTACCAATAGGAATAAACTTTGCATCATGGAGAACCAGTGCAACCACAAAACATCCTATCTGCTAATATTTTAAGGTTTTTATAGTGAAGAACAAATGCTTTCCTCAAAACAATCACACAACACAGAAAGTACAAGTATTATTTGCCTTTTAAAGAGGATGAAAATGGGGCTCAGTGAGTTTAACAGATGCTCACAGTCACAGAGGTAGTTAGTGTCAGAAGGCAGGATTTGAATCCAGGACTCCTGACTCCAAGTCCAGCGTTCTTTTAACTACTTAACTAACAAAGCCTCTTGGTTGGGGATTAGGAAGCTGCCCACCCCCTCTCCCCCTCTAAGCTGGTGCCTTTTTCCTGCTTCTACTGAGGCATGAAAAGGATTAGTTGAGTCAAGGCATTCTACAATCTGGCTCTCATCTCCCTCTCTGGCCATTTCACAACAATCCCCTTGATGAACTCTACATTTTCAGCCAAACCTACTTCCAGAAACTGACATTATGTCATTGTCTGCCTTTAAGCATTTAAATAAAGCCCTTCCTTACCCCCTGATCACAAGGCTCAGATTCCTTATCTTGCTTCAGTTTTTCTAGATCTAGGCTCTACTTTTGAGTGCTTCTAGAGGATCAAGGATATCTGACATCCGTTTGTCCTTGGATTACTGGAGGAAAACTGTGTCTTGCACAAACTAGGTGCTTAAATGTTACTTACTGAATTGAATGAAAGATGGCATAGAATGTGAAAGTCGGGAACGACCTTAGTCAAATCCAACCTCATACACTTAGTAGCTGTGTGACCCTGGGCAAATCACTTGACCTCTCTGTGTCTCTATACAATGGGGATAATAATAACACCAGCCTCCCAGAGCTGTTTCAAGGAGAAAATGAGAAATCTGCAAAGTGCTTTGCAACACCTTACAGTGCTATGTTAATGTTACTCATTATTCACAAAGAAGTGACTAAGAAATTAAAATGATTTACAATTCATGAGGTGGAAAGATTCCTCCAAATTTGTTCAAATTCCATTTTACAAAACAGAGATACCATGGTTATAGGAGAAGGCACTAACAGAACTTAGGTGAACTTAATCCAGGCTCACCTACAAAACAAAATCTGTTCTAGTGGTTACAAAAATCAAGAATAAGGCTATTCTTCATGGGGAAGGAGAGCATAAAGAGTATTTTCTAACCATAGATGCAACTGTCTTAATAGTTCTCTCAATGATTTTTTTACTTAGAGAGCTATAGAACAAGTTAGTGGGGAGGATGGAGGCTTTTGGTGATCAATCAACCAGTACTTACTAAGCACTCACTATGTGCCAGGTACTGTGTGCTAAGTGTTAAGAATACAAGTTTTTTTGGTCAGTCCACAAGCACCCATGAACACAAAGAAAGACAAAAGACAGTCCCAAGTACTGTCAAGGAGTTCCCAATCTGATGAAGGAGACACTGGGCAAATGACTATGAGCACACCGATCCAGACAGGATAAATTGGGGATATTCTTGGAAGGAAGGCACTAAGATTAAGGAAGACTGGGAAAAGCTTCTGTATCAATAAGCACCCCAACAGACATATGAGACCCTGCTATCACTGGTTCTCTGATTTGCTTTTCTAAAAGGAAAGGCAACTTTTGAAGGGTCAACAATCACTTTAATCAAGCACTTTTATTACTCACTTAGTTCAGGGGAAAACATCAGCAGCACCCTTAACTTTAGAGAAAATATAGAGAAATCAAAGATCAACAGACAGGTTTCCAACTGTCAGACATACATCACAGATCGACAGATGACTGTCTGACCACTCATACATAGTTACCAGAGAGGGAAGCAACAACATCTGGGTTTTCAAAGCCAGGGGGCTCCTCAGTGGCTTCCCAGAGTATCCTCTGGCCAAACAAAATACTTCCTGTCAGTAAGCCCCAAAGTAAAACCTCACCCTCAGAGTATTTAAACATTTTTTTAGAGCCAGAGGGCATTACAACTCTAAAGAACCAGTGCCTCATAAACAAAAGGTGTGGGCCTTCCTACAAATCTTCCCTAATCAAACCCCCAGTAATCACAGGCCCATTAATGGGTCGGGAAGATCTTTAATCGTATTAAAATAATTAACAATACAATTACACATACTGTTTTTAGTTAAAGAAACTCTGGTTTCTGTACTTTACTTCTAGTAAAGTATCTGGTTGACAAAGGCAAGATTCAGTCTGAGGCACTTGATTATACTAAAAAAACAGCAAATGCCATTATAGCTTCTTATAGAAGGTAGGACTTTAGTAGAGACTTAAAGAAAGCCAAGGAAGCTAGGAAGTAAAGAGGACAGAAAAGAGTTCTCAGTTTGAAGGAGCTTTCTCAAGATGTGAGTCAGATGTTTTTAGCAGGAGATACCAAATTATAACCAGAAACAGGCCCCCGTTTAAAGCCTTCAGAGTAGGGCTGGGTTTTAAAATGGGCAGCTTATTTTGTCTCCATTAGAAATTCCACCCTTATTTCCAACCAATAACCCTTAGGATCAGCAGCCAATGACAAGCTGTTACAGTTTACAAAACAAATGCATGTTAGCTTTTTGGGTCTGACTCATGGAAAAAGTCATCTGTCGCTGGGCATTCTCTCCTCTAGGATTACAGTATTAACTTCTGTAACAACCACGTTGTTTATTCCATTCTTTCAAGCAGGGGCTTCAGGCCTCACACACATTTCAGGCATTCAGATTAGGAAAATTCAGAACTTGGGGTGTGACGGTTATAATATGCAGGGATGACCATCACACTAGGATAGATGACTAGTTTTCTGAGACTCAGCAAAAGGAAAAGAAAATTTCGTACTTGATCCTTCTGACCACCTCTTCCGCCCTCCCCCCCTCCCCCCCTCCACTGAAATGGTACTTACTTAGCTGTACAAGAGAGTTCCCAGACCACCTAGGGATTTTTGTATATAAATAAAATCCAGGAAAGCCTTTGGGCTCTACTTCTTCAGAATAATTATATTTCTCATTTCTTTCTTATCGGAGAAGCACATATTGGGACCGAATTTAGGAAACTATTTTATATATCTGATTCTCTTGATACCAATTTTTGTCATAATAGACAAGTTCTTTCTTTGAAAATAGGCATCCTTGGAGGGCCCAAGGGAATAAAAACTTAATGCCTCTTTCAGATGCCCCAAATATCTGGTTGCCTGTTCAGGTCAAAACACATTTTTTTTTCAATGACAGCAGACTCTTTCCTCATACCAATACATTTATCCCAAGCACTTACTGCCTGTTTGAATCCACAAATACTAAGAACTCCTTTACCCTCAAAGGTCTCTAGGTAAGAGCAATTGTTGCTTTCTTGCAAGATACAGAAAGCATAGAATTAATTGTTTGTATCAGCTAACCACAAGGCACTCAGCCATTAGCATTATCAGCATTCAAACCCTCCAATACTAAGAGCTTCACCAATAGCTCTCATATGGAGGCTCTCTGACCACAGACATCCAGCTGGACTTCCAGGAGAGCTTGCTCCCCACTGTAAGAACTGAGGCTGTTAGTGTCAATGATGGGCTTTCTACTCAGTTGAGTATTGGGGTGCCACTACCAGCTGAATGGTCTGGGATATGTCCTAGGGACAACGGTATTGATATCCTGGTGCCTGGATGGATAGCTACTGCTTCCTGAATCAATTCTCTGTGGCTCCCTGCCCCAATCCAATTTATGAGACTCTCATTCTGTCTCTGCATGCATAGAAAACATTAAATAGATGTTCTGACAAGTTATTGTCTGTGCTCCTCTGAGTGACCTGTTCTGGTCACCTAAACAGGTAACTGTTCTGCTTGAAGTGCATTCCTACCACCTGCACAAACATAAACCTTCCTCTTCGGGTTCCAATTTATCAAGAGCCTTTGTGGAGGAAGAGAGAGTAGCTGCTCTCTAGGGCCAAGGGCGCTGTGGCCAGTCCCAGAGTCTCTGGGTTTAATTCCATGGGAAAGGACCTGTAAAAAGTTTCTGCAAACTATTTGTTTCTTAAAACGATGATGGGAGTGAGGTTATAAAAATAGCAAAGTCTCTTTGGCAACTCTACTATACAGTTTAAGTTTTTAGCCTTTACTTAACTGCCAAAATATTTCAAACCACAGTCATGCAACATGTCTTATTATATGAAATGTATTATTCATCCCAAGATAGTTAGCTGAGACCGAGATAGTTTAGTGTTATCGCAGTCATAAATTGACTACTTCACTCATGCCCAGGTGAAGACTGGCAGCTGGCATAAGTGGTGAAGAGGGACTAGCAAAGGGTTAACAGACAAGATACAGGCACAAGATCAAGTGTCTAACCACTTAGGCTAGTCTATGGCCACATCCCACCCAATATTATTTACCATTACCTTCATTCACATGAGTGGCCATTTGTGGCATAGTTGATAGGAAGCTGGCTTCAGGTTCAAGGTCTGCCTATGACCCTTAGTGGCTAGGTGACCCTGGGCAAGTTACTTTTACTCCTCAATTCTCTGGACAATTCTCTAAAGACTTTAAGATGCAGAGAAAGTGTTGACTTGTATAGGTAGAAGGAATTCCCTATACCAATGAATTCACAGTTCCAGTCTCCCTCTTTATACTCTAAGAAAGTGGTTACCTTACAAAAAACTTCAGTCTATATAGAGAAGGTGGTGCCTGAAAAATGGTACCTACTAATCGATTAGCATAGGAAAAGGTAATGGGGATTGTGACACTGGTCATGTAGGAAGATTTTTCAACATCACCATCATTTTTGTGTGTGTGTGTGAAGGGAGAAAGCTTCTGTTCTTGTATTCCTTAACACATAATTCATAAACAGTTTGCCTATCTGAAAGAAGAAGGAGTTGGCTTAGATGGTCTTGAAGGTTCTTCCCAGCTGTAAATCACAGTAATCTGTAAGATTTTCTGGCTTGCTTCTCAACTTCAGGCACAGCTGCCAGTTTTACAGTGACTGGTCTAGAGTTTTGGACCCATGTGCCTAGGGTAGAATGAATTAGAGAGAAACAAATCTGCATTCCTCAAAAGATTCTAGGTGTTGCAACCTTCTGCATGCACACAGCCCTAGGCAGCTGATCTGCCTAGTTTCGGTTGCTGGGGGTGGGGGGGGCCAGTTCCCACCCCAAAAGTGACAACAAGGATCAGACTCTTGACTGGCTCAGAATTAATACTCTTTCCTACTCTTGGAGGCATTCAGGGCCACTGACCAGCTGGAGGTATTCCCTGCATTGACCGGATGTCTCCAAGTGCAAGGAAAAAAACGGCCCTCTGCTCAACTTAACACATGTGACTACCTTCCAAACCACAGGGGAAAGGTTTGGTGGAAAAAGGAGTAAGTATTTACATACTTACTACGAGCTAGGCACTGTGCTAAGTACTTTATACAAATACCATCTCATTTGACAGATAACACTGTAAGCCTCCATCCATCCACTCCATTTTACAAAACATTAAGTAGCCAAAGTACATTCTAAATATGCCCTGACCAACCAATTTAGCCAGCATCCAGGCCACAGTTAATAAAATAAACATCTGGTTATCAGCAGCAATCAGAATGGAGAGGTTATTCACCCTGCAGGGAGGACAATGAAAGAATTAAGGGCCTCTTTTGGGGGAGGGGGTGGAATATTGGTATGACTTTGGGCTGATGTCAGGAAAGACACACTGAAATGGCTCCTGATATTTATTGTCAATTCCACTTTCCCTAAAGGGATCAAGGAAACTCAGAGTTGAAAAAAAACCACGCATTTATTAAACACCAAATACAGTATGTGCCAGGCACAAATTTTATATTTACAAATATAATCAAGGGATCCTCAGAATCATGTTGTGAGGTAGTTGCTATGATTACCCCAATTTTACAGTTAAGGAAACAGAAGTTAAGCAACATGCCCAGAGTCATACATCTACTATGTGACAGGACTTCCTGACTCCCTGCCAAAAGTTTTACTGACTCTAAAGAACCCAAGAGGTGAACCTCTAATTGTACAAATGTTCATTTTAGGATCCCAGAATCCTAGATCTAGAGATGGGAAGGTGTCAAAGAACTTCTACTGGATGATACTGCCCCCTGGAAGGCACTGGAATGATCCAGTGGGGTAGTAGTAGCCTCAGGTGCAATTGAGGGGCCTTGAATAAAAATAAAAGGGTGGTGGAAGCATAAGGAAAGAGAAGACAATTTTGAAACAACATGTGCACATGTTTCATCTGTTGTGTATCAGAGTTAAAGTTGTAATGATTACATTATTTTCCAAATAAACACACAAAATGCAAGTTATAAGCAATCAGTGGTCAAATCCACCTACAGGTCTTAACAAGCAAGTACTGGTAGGCATGTGTTTCAGGCATTGTTGGGAAGTCCAGCATGCATCAGCAGGAATACTTACATGTAATGACTTGTTTATAATACAATACTATACGGTAATGCGACACCAATATTATATCATTAGAATTTCAATGCAGAAAAAACTCCACAAATTACAATTAATTATTAAATTTAAAATGTCTTTTAAAAACTTACTTTTTTTTGAAATGATGCAAATTTCAAAAAAAAAAAAAAGGTTTAAAGACAGTAGATTTCCAGAGGGGTGCTGAGTATTTTTTTTTAAAGAGGGTAGTAGTAGAGCCATTGGTCTTTCTACTACTTCCAAGATCCAACAAACTCTGCTTGAAGACCTGGGGTGAGCAGAAACCCATATTTGTTGTTTGGTTGTTTCAGTTGTGTTGATTCTTCATGATCCCATTTTGGGGTTTATTGGGCAAAGATACTGGAAGAATTTGCCATTGCTTTCTCCAACTCATTTACAGAGGAGAAAAGTGAGGCAAAAAGGGTTAAATGACTTGCCCAGTGTCATACAGCTAGTGAGTGTCTTAGACCAGACTTGAACTCACAAAGGAGTCTCCCTGACTCCAAGCCTGGTACTCCATCCACTGAGTCACCGTGCTGTCCTAGGAACCTGCTACCTACTTCTAACTTAGGAAATCTGTCTCTACATTTCCTACTCACTGTTCCTGCTGCTGCCCTCTGAGGCTAATCAGCACAAATTGACCCCTGATTCCACATGACATCCCTTTAAAGACTTAGATATTCTTTCTGGCCAGAAAGAAGGAGGGATTCTTTTTTTTAAAAGTGAAGAAGTGCTGTTCTACAGCAAAAGGAAATAATTTGCCTCCCAACCCCACTCCCTACCTTCAAAGACCCTCCAACCTGCCTTCCTGTATTTTCTTTTAAGCTACCTCTTTGTAAACACTTCTCTCGAAGCTGACTGTACAGGATGGTACAACAACCTTCCTGTGGCCTCTCCCTCTCTCTCTGTTACTAAAAACAAGCCAGGACACTATGGAAACCTGTTCTCTCAAAACTGGTTTTTTGACACTGTGCTCACTCTTCTATTTCACTTTCTTTTGATAGGGGGTGGTACACCCTAAAACAAAACAAAAGACAAACCAGTGAAGTCCCAGCATTGTGTCTTGTTTGGAATGCAACCAAACAGGCCATGTGAACAGACTCCTTCCTGCTCCAACCAGGCCCAGTGGAGAGTCCAAATCGAAACTCATCTCGTCCCGGGGTGAGGGGGAAGAGAACTTCTGTCTACAAATATTGTTCCCCCCTCCTTTAAATGGCTTCTTTGGTAAGTGGGAAGAGTTGAGCTCTATGATAGCATCATTTGAAAATTAAAGAAGTTTCTTTTGTTTTTTATAAAAGAAGCCACCTATTTAAAACACTCAGGAGAAAACAGAACATTCTGTGTTTTACTTGGAAGCCTGGAAATCCACTTTGATGGCCCTCAATCAGCATTTAACTCTGCCTTATACCTTCTGTTTGTGTGAGGTGCTCCATTACATGATGCTCTTTCACAGTATTTGGAAGAGCTTAAATGTAAGAGCGAATGATAATAATGGTGAAGCTTGGCTCCAGAAAACAGCTGAGCAAATGCACCTTCTTCTCTCCTCCACAGAGATGGCTGTTGGTTTTGCTGTACTGCTTTCTCTTCCACCTCTAATATCTTATTTTAGAATCTTTGTTATAAGGGGTGACATGTTGGGTGATGAAAAAGCAATAAAAAAAGATTCAAAAAAATGGAAAGCTCTGGGGTGGAATTGGAGGAAAGGAGGAACACACACATGTGGGAAAACTTGGGTTTTTATTTGTTCCAATGTCCCCATGCAGTTAGGTGGCAGAATGGATAGAGCACTGAGTTCAATTCAAGCCTGAGACACTTACTTACAGTGTCACCCTGGGTAAGTCACTTTACTTCTATCTTCCTGTTTCCTCAAGTATAAAATGGAGATAATAATAGAACCTACGTCCTAGAGATGTTATGAGATTCAAAGGAGATGATATTTGTGCAAGTGCTCAGCGCACCGCACGGAAGAACGTAGTAGGTGTTTAATCACTACGTCCTTCCTTCCTTCCTTCCTTCCTTCCTTCCTTCCTTCCTTCCTTCCTTCCTTCCTTCCTCCCTTCCTCCCTTCCTGTATTTAAATTTAAAATCCTGACCATGCAATGCAAGCAACTTGGAAAACAAACCCTGGGATTCACATGGGAATCTGAAGTCTACATTCTTGGGTTCTCTGATATGCTACCACTCAACGGCTTGGGGAATAAGTCTTACCTGAGTCTCAGGTTCTCTTATTTGAACAAAAAGGCTGATCCAATTCCCTCCCTCTTTGGGTTTTGGTCAGTATAATTGAATCAACTGAATTCCTTGAGTAAAAGGGGCAGCAGAGTCACAAGGAGATTTTCATTAAGGAAGGATTTTTTTTCAGCCTTTGAGGCCCAAACTACCTTCCTAAAACCAACTTAATACTTCTGGCTCAAAGTGACCCCTACTCAAGTTTAATTGGAAAAATAATCCTTCTGCTCCCAAGGCCTACCTTTAGCTAAGCTCTGGGATTCCACAGTAAAGAAAGGAAATATAGTTTATATTACTTCCTAGTAAGCACAGTTAGCTGGAGAAACTAGTTCTCCAATTCCTTCCCCAAGAGATCACTTCTCCACAGTCGGAGGTTCCCACCCTCTTTCTCCTTTTCTGGCCTTACCTGTGTAGAAACTGGAATTGTTTTCTTCCTGCTCAAATATACTCTTCGTCTGAGAGTCAAATCTTAGCCATAGGCCAATGGCAAGGACTGCAATTCCTGCAAGCTATGAGAAAGAAAACAAACTCATATTAATAGCTGTTATTGAGGATAACCCTCCTGTACCTCAAACTGTTATATTTGTAAAGCACTTTGTGTTTAGTCAGTGTTCCTTACCATGTGCCAGGGAAGACTCTCAACCTGCTGGTTTTACACATAAGATGGCATCTACTATGCTCAACCACACAAATGAGGATGAACATGCTATCCTAACTCTTCATACTTGGAAGGAAAGAATATCAAAGAATTAACTTTGTGCCTCCTTACCTCTCCCCAGTAATCACCAAATCCATGAACCCTAAATGGAAATATTTTTTTCCAACTAGGGGACCAGTAAATATTAACCAATGAGATCATGTTTGCTCAGTTGAAAGAAATTATCTTATTTTAAAGATGGAGGAATTGAGTAATGGGAAAATGGGGGATGCCAAGCTTACCCAGTGTGTGGTAACCTGGGTTTTTTAGGTCAACAGGACAAAGATCAGATTTTCTAATGCTATATGCTCCATGTTACCCTACCCTGGTCTATCCTGGGTGCTGGTACACACTACAGATCTCTACCTAAAATCTGGGTGGCAGAGTGGATAGAGTGCTGGGCCTGGAGTCAGGAAGACTCATCTTTCTGAGTACAAATCCAGCCTCAGACAGCCTTACTCACTGTGTGATCTTGAAGAAGTCACTTAATCACATTTGCCCCAGTTCCTCATCTGTAAAATGAGCTGGAGAAGGAAATGGCAAATCACTCCAATATCTGTCAAGAAAACCTCAAATGGGGTCATGAAGTCAGACATGACTGCAGTAGGATACTCTTAAGTCACAGCCTGTTTCCCCAATCTATAAAATGGGAATATTTGTATTACCTATCTCATGAGGTTGGTGTAAGGAAAGAATTTTATGAAAGTCTACAAAGTCATCTTTGCTATGGATGTCAATTTGATTGAACTCTGCTTTACTGCACTTTGCAGATACTGCAGTTTTTTAATTGTAAAAACTGAAGGTTTGGGCAATCCTGTATCAAGCAAGTCTATCAGCACCATTTTTCCAACAACATGTGCTCCCATCATGTCTCTGTGTCACATTTTTGTAATTCTTATATTTCAAACCTTTTCATTATTATTATATCTGTTAGAGTGATCTGCGACCTTTGATATTACTATTGGAGCACCATGAACTGCACCCATAAGTCAGTTCCGTAAGTCATGAAACCTCATCCATAAATGTTGTGCATATTCTGACTATTTCAACCACTGGCAGATCCCCAGGCCTCCCTATTCTTTGAGACACAACAACGTTGAAATTAGGCCAGCTGATAACCCTACAATGGCCTTTAAATGTTCAAATGAAAGGAAGAGCCAATTTATGAGGCCAACTTCATTGTTGTTTTATTTTAAGAAATTGCCACAGTCATTCCACCCTTCAAGCTGCCACCACCCTATTAGTCACAGCAGCCATCAATACAGAGGCTCCTCCATCAGCAAGAAGATTTGACTTGCTGAAGGTACAGATGATGAATAAAATTTTTAAAATTAAGGTATGTACATTGATTTCTTTTAGACATGATGCTACTGCATGCTTAATAGACTACAGTATACTATACTATACTACAGTACACTATAAACAACTTTTTTATGCACTGAGAAAATAAATTTGTATGACTCACTTTAATGCGACATTTACTTTATTGAGGTGGTCTAGAATTGAACCAGCTAGGTGGCACAGTGGATAGAGTGCCAGCCCTGGAGTCAGGAGGACTTGAGCTCAAATCTGACTTCAGACACTTCCTAGCTGTGTTACCCTGAGTAATTCATTTAATTCTGTTTGCCTCGGTTTCCTCATTTGTAAAATGAACTGGAAAAAGAAATGGCAAATCACACCAGCAACTCGGCCAGGAAAAATCCCAAATGGGGTCACAACTGAAATGTCTCAATGGCAAAAATAGGGACTGTTTTTGATTTTCTTTGTACCACTCAGTAAATATTTATTAAGACTCTACTGGGTGCCAGGCATTTTGCTAAGCACAAGGAAAATAAATACAAACAAAAACAAAGACAGTGCCTAACCCAAGGAAGATTACATTCTAATGGGGAAGACAACAGGTAAAAGAAAGCTGAAAAGAGTAGAATCCAGGGGAATGCCTGGGCACCCTCCTTCAGTGGAGCTTCTGGGAGGAGCCACCAATCAAAGACAGGGCCCAGGGATAAAGGATGAAGAGGTTTCTGGGTCATGATGAAGAAAGAAACCTTTACTATGAGAGTTACCCCAAGTCATCCCCCAGTGCCAGACCAGGTAGCTGGCACATAGTGGGCACTTAATAAATGCTTGTTGACTCTGTGAATAGAGAGAAAGTACTGGCTGAGAGATGTTATGAAGGAAAAAATGCAAAGATTTGGCCACTGATCAGATGTGGGAGGGTTCCCTCCTATGGAGGGAAAATGAGGAGTAAAGGATAATAAGGATTATGAACTTGGGGGACTGGAAGGATGAAAGTACCCAGAAACAGGGCAATATGGAAGAAGGGACACACCATGTTAACACTACAACATTTGTTTGTGTTTTTCAAAGAAACATTTTTTAGAATGATATTTTATTCCCTCCCCCAATTTCCTGGTAAAACAATTTTTAATATTTATTTTTAAAGTGTTGAGTTCTAAATTCTATCCCTCCCTGAGAGGGTAAGAAGTCTGAAATAGATCATGTAAAATACTTCCATATTAGTCATTTTGTACAAGAAGACAAAAAAAGATAGAACAAAAAACAGTGAAAGAAAAAGAAAGTGAAAAATAGTATGTTTTGGTCTATATTCAGACAATATCAGTTTTCTTTGGAGGTAGGTAACATCAAACATTTTTTACCAACATCCTATGCCAAATACTGGGCTAGGAGATGGAAGAGACATGAACTTGAGATAAGAAAAGGCCACAGAATTTGGTTAAGACAGAATACTGCATATACGTATGGTAAAGAATTACAATACAAAGTCAAATATGCCTTTCAAGGGGATTAGTGAAGGAGCTGTAGGTACGAAGTGATTTGGAAAGAGGGGGGATTTTGAATTCTTTCAGCTCGGATGAAACGTAGAAACCCTTTTCACATCATTTAAGTTCCCCATGGTGAATCACAGTGGTAAGGTCACTCGAGACTGCCCTTTGAACACTGACTAGCCAATCCCCACCATGGGCCAGCAGATTAAATAGTTCATTGCGCAGTATCAGTCTAAGTCTATTGACCTTTGTGACCAGATCTGATGGGAGGACAGCTGTGGAAGAAAAAAAAAAGATGTGAAGGAAAAGGTGATTTGAGTTCAGACAAATAGGCTAAATTTTTAGTTTAGTTACAAACGGTCACGCAAGGAGACATTGGCACATGGGTCTATTTATAAAGAAAAATAAAGCATCCCTTTAGTAAAGCATCTTCCCTCCACCCTCTTACCTTGATGACACTGTGTAGGAAAAACATAGTGGTACAGATGGAGGTTTGGAAGGAATTATCTGGTTCAACATCCTCATTTCGTAGATGAGAAATTTGAGGTTGAGAGGTAAGGTACACAGCAGCAGGTCTTCCTAACTGCAAGTCTGGGATTCTATTTGCTTTGCCACATCAGGCCCAGGACCTGATCCTCTAGGGTTCTGGCTAGTAAAACAGTGTCGAGATTCTTAGATGTCTGGATGGGTCCCTGAACTGGATTTTAGGGAAACACTAAATAGACTCTGATTCTGCAATGGGGGAGCTCACCTGAGGTTCTGAGGGAGTCGATTTACCTCTTTAAACAAAGCAGTTCCTTTTCAGTATTAATTATTAAGGACAGCAGAAAAGCAGAGGGAGAACAAATCCATATTGGCTTCCATGGAGGGTGGGAAAAGTAACAAGTCTCTCCAGTTTCTTCCTTTCAGCCTCCTGGCTACCTTCCTTACTTGAAAGGGTTACCATCTAAAGCAAATAGGATACAACCCTACACACAATTCTGGGCCCCGGCAAAGGGCTCTGGTTTTTGGACACCCTTCAGCCCACAAATATTTTTCCTTAGTCAGTAGTGCTCTTGTGATGGAACACAGCTGATAGCCAGGAGCAGTATAGTAGTGGCCTGGAATAAGACCATCCTAGGGCTGTGGGACAGTCCGATTTCCTTTCTTCCTTTGAACCTCTACTTGACTTGGGTCATCGCAAGTCATTTTACCTATTAGCAAGTGGCTGACTGTAGTTATACACTTACTCGTTGGTATGCCAAGAAAAGCCCTACATCAAAAAGCACCATGAAAAAACTGACAGGTAATCCAAACAAACAGATGAAGACTTTATGTTCTCATCTCAAAGCATAAAGATGAGGTGGGAAGAAATGTGGACTTGGAAGGAGTCAGGAGAAGATCAAGTTCCAGTCCCTTGGCAGCTAATTTCCTTTGTGAATTTAGATCACTACATCACTACATCTCTCAGACTCAGTTTTGTTCTCTATCAGGGGTTTGGGAGAGATCTCTTCCACTGCTGTAACTGAGAGAAGAACATGAAGCTTCTTATGGACAGCAAACTGAGGTAGGAACAAGTTAAGTGACCTACCCAAACTCCCTTAGGTAACAAGGGACAAGGCCAAGATTCAAACTAACATCCTCAGATTCCAAGTCTAGAAAGTCTTTTCTACTGATTCACATTGGACTCAGAGAAATGCTGAGAAGCCGCAAATCCCACTGTAGACCAAGAGTAGGACTCCCATTTCTTTGGATGCTCTTCCCAGAACTAATAGTGCCATTGCCTGTTTGTAAAGACAAAGTATTTAGTTACAGTTGGCTTGGGGAGTGGCACAAAGAATCATAATGTCTCAGCCTCCCTGAGTAATTAAACTTAAAAGGAAGTTGAAAAGAAAAGGAAGTGAGGCAGGGTTGGGAGTTCTGAGTCACAAAACTCATAGCCACTGATGGATAGATGACCTTGTTTCCTTTTCTGATTGAATTAGGTATCTAACTAGCCAAAGGAGAAGATGCCATGTATGCTATTGAAGACATCACTTTACTCTAAATCTGTTAAAGAAATTGCTTTCCAGGACATGCAAGGAGGGCTAATGGAAGGTGACAGTAAGTGGTACTAAAAATAACAATTATAACAGGACCTTAAGAAATCAAGATACACTTACAAGAAACTGTAAGCATACTAAAGAATTCAACATTTATTAAGTGCTTACTGTATACACAGCAAGAGGTAGTTAATGGAACTGTGGACAGAGAACTGCCCGTGTGATAGGAAGCCTTACCTTTGACACAAACTCAGTGCGTAACCCAGGGCAAGTTATTGTAGGTGTTTATCCTTACTTTTCCAAGAAGACCAATGACTTCACTGAGAGTGATGTCTTGATTTGCTCATGAATTGGATTTAAGTGAGGCAGAGTTGCACAAAGTCATCAGTCTCAGTACTCTCTCTTCCAGAGTCACTGAAAGTCAGTGGCAAGACAAAAGTCAAGGTAACTGGAGATGGTGTGGGATGCAGTGGATGATGTCAGCATCTTCAACATTAGTCCTAGCTCTAAGAGCTCCACAGCGTCTGCTCCAGCCACTTTATGACTGCTGGAACAAACTGTTCTCGTCCACTCACTCCACCAGGGGAAGTCTTCACAAGGGTGGGGCAGACATTCCCCTAACTTACTGACAGGTTTGAGGTCTGCTGGTTACCCTGAATGATATAGCAGAAGGAACAGTCAGACAAGCCTGGGTTGAGGTGCAAACTCTGACAATTATTAGCTATGTAACTTTGACCTAGTCATGTCCAAGTCAAGTCAACTGAGCATGTCCTAAAGTGCCTATTATGTGCAAAGATCTCTACTAGGTGGTGGAGATACAAAGACAAGACAAAAGTGAAACAGAGAAAGATAACATGTAAACAGACAAGATAAAGCAAGGTAGTTTGAGGAAGGAGAGCCTAAAAGAAAACAAGTGAAGAAGAAGAAGCACTGAGATGGGTCTAAGACATGGGTGGGATACCTGTAGCCTCTAGGTCCTCAAGTATGGTCCTTTGACTGAATGCAAACTTCGTGTGATGTGAATGCTAGGCACATCTCATATGCTTGTGAGATAAACTGGAATGGTGAGTGGAATAACTAGTAATTGACATCAGTCATGTCCTTTCCCTGGGTCTCGGTTTCTTTATCTGTAGTCCAACCCACTATATTTAGATCACAACAGAGTTTCTTTTTGTCTTTTGATAGATATGAGAAATGCCATATTTAAACTCTGAAAGGGTCAGACTAGTACCTTCTGTCTCAAGCTGCCAATTTATTTAGAGCCCAGGAAATATCCTGAATTCTCTTAAAGAGGATTTTTGTTCTTAAATGAAGGACTCAAGACAAATTTAGAAAACAACTTCAGAAAATAAACAAATGAAACTTTGCGGCGGAGGACTTAAGAAATTGCCTGGATGTCCTTCAATGATGACGAAATGAAACTCAGTCATAAAAATGGCAGCACACGGTCGCCATGCACCTTAATAGCTCATGTTTTAAGTTTTATCTCACTTGATCTTCACAATGATCACATGAAGTAGGTACAATACATGCTATTATTCTCATTTTATTGAGGGAGAAAATGAAACTCAAAGGTTAAATAACTTAGCTATGGTCACACAGCTGATAGACAGGAGACAGAATTTAAAGTCAAGTTCCAAATCCAGAATTCAATACCCCATCCTTCCTCTCATACTTGTTCCATAATAGTCTACCATCACGGCATTGCCATCTGTCTGACCCAGAGTATGTTCTTAGGCAGTATTTTACCTGGAGCCCCAGAAGGAAGAAAGCTACTTTTGCTCTAAGGTCATATTTATATCATGTGACAAGCAGGAATCTGAGTCTACACTCACAGTTCAGGACAGAACTAGTTTACTCTACTTCATTTTATTTCTAACCATAGCAGAATAGAAATATTTTGTCTTTGCTGAGAAAAGCACTGGGTACATACCAGCAACTGGCTTGTTTATTTGGCCACAGGGATAAAAGCAGAAGGGAGAGAGCTTCTCATGTTGTTCTGGATAACTGCATTCTATTTTCACCATTTTATTTCAATTCTGTGTCTGTGGAATAAGGGACCTTGGGCATCCCATCCTTTCCTGCTTCTTCCATCTGGATATTGACCCCATCTTCTACTGAATCACCAAACTTCCCTAATATCCTCAAGGGAACCACCACCCTTCTGGTCACCCGGGTTCCTAATCTTGCAGTCCCTTAAATTTCTTATTATTCCTCACCCCATTTATCTAATCATTTGCTAAGTTTGGATGATTCTATCTCCCTAGTACAGTCAGAATTTGACCCCTTCTCTACTCACAAGGCTACCACCCTAGCTCAGGCCCTCATCATTCTCTTGCCTGTATCATTGCAGTAGTAGCTTTCTAATCGACATCTGGGTGATGCAGTAGATGGAGCACTAGACCTGGAGTCAGGAAGATCTCAGTTCAAATCAGGCCTCCTATACTTACTAGCTCTGTGATCCTGGACAAGTCACTTAATTTTGTCTGCTTCAGTTTTCTCCTCTGTAAAGCACTAATAGTAATAGTACCTGAGTCTGAAGGTTGTCATGAGGAATAAAATGTGATTTTCTTTTTTTAAAGCAATTTGTAAAGCGTAACTTAACTTGCTATATATGGCAGCTAAGTGGTGCAGCAGACACAGGCCTAGAGTCAGGAAGACTCCTTTGTAAGTTCAAATCTGGCTTATGACATTTACTTGCTGTGTGAATCTGGGAAAGTCACTTAACTCTGTTTGCCTCAGTTTCCTCACCTGTAAAATGAGCTGGAGAAGGAAATGGCAAACAATGCCAGTATCTTTGCCAAAAAAGCCCCAAATGGGGTTGAGAGAATGAGACAACACTGAAAACAGCTGAACAACAAAGTGCTATATAATGCTTGTTGTAACTAATAATTATAATTATTGGTCTCTTTGCCTCAAGTTGGCTCCTCCACCAACCTGCTAAAGTCATTTTGCTAAAATGCAGGTCTGAACATGTCATTCCCCTGCTCAACCCCATTGGCTCTCTATGATCCCTAGACTCATAGAAGTGCCTCTGGTCGGCATTTAAAGGCTATTACAATCTGGCTCTGCTCTACCTTTCCGAACTTTGTTATCTATCACTTCCCTTTGTGCACTCTGTAGTCTAGCCAAACTAGCCTTAATTACATTTCTCACACAAGAAGTCCCAACTTCTGTCTCCAAGTCGAGGCACCAACCATTTCCTATGGCTGGCTGGGATATATTCCCTCCTCAACTTGGCCTCTCAGACTGCCTAGTTTACTTCAAAATACAGCTCAAGCACCACCCTTCACGTGAAGCCTTTCCTGCCACCCATCTCCCCAGATGTGAGTATCTTCCCCCCAAATTACCTTTCATTTATTTTGTATAGAGGGCACCTAGATGGCCTGGAGTCAGGAAGACTCATCTTCCTGCGTTCAAATCTGGCTTTACACACTTACTAGCTGTGTGACTCTGGGCAAATCACTTAACCCTGTTTGCCTCAGTTTCCTCATATGTAAAATGAGCTGGAGAGGGAAATGCAAACCACTCTAGCATCTTTGCAAAAAAAAAAACCTCAGATAGGGTCACGCAGTGTTGGACACTGTTGAGAAAAAGGACTGAAATAAAAAAAATTTATTTTGATTGCGCTTATATAGAAAGAAGAAATATCTATCCTAAATCTTGAAGGAAGCTAGGGATTCTAGAGGTGAGGAGCTTTCTGGCTTATTTTCAAGTGTGGAAAATAAGCTCATTCTAATGCATGAAGACAGGAGCCAGCATGCCCAGATCTGGAAACAGAAGTAGATTACTTAGGTTTAAATTTAGGAGGGAAGATGAAGAACTCTTATCAATCTGTAAAGGTAGAGTAGAGTCAGGTTGTGAATGGCAACCCAGCTCTGTCATTTGTTGGGAGACCTTGAGCAAGTCACTCTTTGGGTTTCAGTTTCCCTCTTTGTAAAATGAGGAGGCTAGACTATATGACTTCTAAAGACCCTTTCAACTCTACATCTATGACCCTATGGAAAGGGAAAGAATGGTGATCAACCAGCAGCCTATGTCACAGTCCAGGTAAGAGGTGATAAGGCTCTTAATCAGATAGCCACCATGTAGAAAGGATGGATACAAGAGATGGTGGGAAAGCAGGATTAAAAAGAATAGGCAACTGAATGGAAATGGGGGTTGATGGAGAAGGTAGAGTTAAAGATAACTCCTGGGTGACTCAACAGTGATAGGGAAGTTTGGAGGAAGGCAGTATAGGGTGAGGAGGGAGATGAGTTTCATTCTGAGTTTTTTTAGATGACGTGGGACATCTAGGAAGAGCTGTCCAGCAGGAAGCTGGTGAAGCAGGGTTCAGCAGAAAGACGGGGATGGCTATAGAGATTGGGAGCAGAAGAACACACTGAAATAGATGTGAAGGGAGAAGGGTAAAGATCCAGGATTGCTGCGCTCTACTCCAAATTTTTCCACTAGTTAGCTATGTGATTTTCCCTCTCTTTGCACTTATAGCTCATTTCCTTTCTCACCCCAAAGTGACAGAAATAATGGACAGCCAAAAGACTTCTTGAATGTGGAATGAGCACTTGGCTCTGGGTTGGCTAATGTCTGAGCTCATGGCACCAAGAAACTCAAAGTGTCTCAGGTCTGGGCAAGGCTGGTTCAAGATGGCAAGAAGTCACATGTCTGCTTGCTAGATTATTTTAGAAGGCAAAGGTTTTTTTGTTTTGTTTTGTTTCTTTGGGTGGTTTGGTGAAGCAGAGTCTTTTGCAGATGAGGAAATAAATTCAGAAAGGAAAAAGAACAGACTAAAATCACATAGCCCAGTAGAGCTGCAGAACCTAGGCCATAGACTCTCAAATGGACTTGTAGTTCAATCTATATTTAAGGCAAAAATCCCCTTCTAGAAAATAGTCATTCACCTACTTAAAGACCCTAGATTTCCTGACTTTTAGGCCATGAAACTTTCTACTCAACAAATAAATAGCCTGACAGTAAACAAGCCATATCACATCTACGTTCAGGAGTCACCTTAGCTTTGGAAACAAAAAAAAGTTCTAAATTAAGCACCAGCTCATTTCTGAGTTATTTCTCTTACCCCATCTCCTCTTCCCTCACCTCTGTAAGTGTACATTAAGCTGAGCCTAGAGCAACGTTTATTAAAAAAAAACAAACTATGGGAAAATCTTCTAAATATAATTTTATTTTTCACCCAATTATATAAAGTATCATATTTCAAAGATTTTCCTCATAGCTTTTTTTTATTAATTAAATCTTTATAAGGATAAGATCAGAAATCAAAGTGCAACAAAAGCACACAGCTGAAATGAAAAACAAGTTTCCACTTCAAAATGAGGCTTAAATTTTTTTTTTTAAAGTATTAGGGAGATTTGGGTCATTTGGCAGCACAAATGCTGCAAAACTGGTTTCTATTTAGAATGTGAGTATTCCTATTCAGTCAGCCAGTTCAAAAGAAACACTTGAAGTAGGTGTGGATTGAGGGGGCAAGAGAAGATTAGGGATCTGGGAGTCAATGAAGGGGAAAAATTATGCAAATCAAAAAGAATCAGGTTCAGATATGTCACAGAACCACAAAATGCCAGTTAGAAGAGATACCAGAAGCCATGTAGTCCAATCCACAACAAAAACCTGACCTAGAACATAGGACCATCACAGAGGCAATGTGTTCAGTGGTGTGGAGAGGGAGCTGGCACCTGGAACCAAGAAGACAAGTTCCTAGCCTTTAACCTAGGCAATCTCCACTGGAACTGTGACCTGCTAGTCCTGGCTCCTGTGTCATTCTTAATGAGGCTTAAGGTTGTAGCAGGGGGTGACCTCTCCTGTTGAACCTATTCCATGGGATCTTACCCTTTCCTCTCTCTGAACTTTTTGAAATCTGTTCTCAAAGGCAAATATAGTTGAAATTAGCTGTCTCCTTATAGCAAAAATTTTTAAGCCCCTCCTATTTAGCTATGTTTCCTTAGGTCTCTTCCCTATGGATACCCTGGATTTACTCTATTGACTCAAGTTTTATTTTTTTCTTAATTTTTCAGTGTTCATTTTAAAAAATTTTAATGTGTTAATTTTATGTGTTAATTTCAGTGTTAATTTTAACAGACTGTTTCCACACCAAAGCCTTCCACGTCTATTCTTCAGAATTGATGAAAATGTGTTCCACTTTGTCCTGGGATCAGTCTGGAGGAGGAGTGGGGAACATATGGCCCTCTAGGTCCTGAAGTGAGGCCCTTTGAATCTGAACTTCACAGAATAAATCCCCTTAATGAAAGGGTTTGTTCTGTAAAACTTGAACTCAGTCAAAAGTCACACCCAAGGACCTTGAGAGCCTAGAATGTGTATTCAATACAAACACAGAAAGCAGTTTAAGTTTATTTGCCTTAGAGTTAGGGTACAAAATTTCTTCTTAAAAAATAGGAAGTAGAGTTAGGATCAGCATGTTTTTGCAAGAAGTTTTCTCCCACATCCCACCTAAACTCTCCTGAAGGTATTATTTCTTTTGTTAATCTGACCTTAAAGAATGGGGACTGGGATACATGGTGGGGAGAAGGGGAGGAAGGAGAAAGATGCGGCAAAATAGCTGGGTGTTTTGAAAAGATGGGGCAAGATAGCAGTGACATGCTTAGAGGCTGAGTAGGTTTTCCTCTTCCTTTACGGAAGGTGGTTAAGAATTCTGGGACATTCAGGACACCAGTCTCCAAGGCTGGGGATGGGTGGGAAGGAAGAAGTGGGTAACAGGACAAACTTCCCCATTACCCCAGAACCATGACTTCAGTCCCTCAAGGCAGGATCCAACCTAATTAGAGACAGCAACAGTACAGGTAAATTCCCACTAGCCATATGACCCGCTAGAAGAGATGTGTAGCTCTTTAACATTTGCAAGGCACTTTTATAGCAGTTAACTCATTAGGATCTCACAACTCTGGGGTAGGTATTATTCTTCCCCCCACCCTCCCATTTTATGAGTGAGGAAACAGAGGCAGAGACATGTAAAATGACTTCTCCAAAGTCATGATAGTAATAAGTGAATGAAGCAGGTTTCAAATTCATGTCTTCCTTACTCATAGGGAAGCCCTCCATCTGCTTATATTAACACTACTTCTTAAACAAGTACAAAGCTCTCATTAATCCTCATATGTCCTTGGTAAAATGAGGGGTGCCATTCCTTGTTCCCTCTATCTTCAAAGGTTGTAAGGCTCAATTAAGAATATGCATGCAAAGCACCTTGAAATCTCTATATAACTCAAGAAATATTTATGAAGTATCCACTACGTATAGGGCATTTGGAACCATAGAAGGTGCTGGACTTGGTTCATCTCCAGATGGTGGCACTTACCAACCCTGTGACCACAGACAAGTCAGTGTAACTTTCAGAACCTCAGGAAGCTCTTTTACCAGTCACCTACGTTTAAGTGGGACATTTTTAGCAGAGGGAGACCCTCCATCCAAGGAAAACACAGATCTTTTGATTTCTGTTCAAGGCATAGTTCAGCTGGTGACAGAAAAGGGAAAATAAATAAGCAACCAACAACCCTAGGAGCTGCTGAAAACCAACGGAGGGAGAAGGGAGAATCTGGAAAGAACCCAAATAACACGGCACAAATAGAATGTGGTAAGGACAAAACAGAGAGCCCTATGCCAAGATTCTTGGAGAAAGTTTGAAGAGGGAGAAGTCATTGATACATATAAGTTGTTATAAATACTACATATTATCTCCTGAGGATCATGGACATGAATATTTTTTCCAGTAGAAATACGAACCAGCGCATGACTGCCAGGGTCAGCAGTGTAGCCACAAGGATCTTCTTACTTCTATTGTCAGAGTTAGGGCCAGACCAGGGAGTTGGACCTTAGAGGAGGCCAACTCAGCTACCTTCTTCCCAGCTTTCACCTTAGAATTCAACCCTGTCATCCACCTCCAAGGTTCCTTGGGTTACTTCCCCCTCAGGTTTTCTCTAGCCAGGACCAACTTCCCTAAGGACTCTTTTCAGCACTGGCTTTCTCTCATCTCTCCACCCTTTCTGTCCGCTCTGGTCCCAGGACACTCCTTCTCCAATGCCACTTCCAGGGTTTTCCTCTACCACCACCAGTCAGCAACCTCTCTCCTCCGAGGTCATACTATCCAAGTAATGTAGGTTCCGGTGGCAGTTATCTACTGACCCTCAGGACAGTCTTTTTCCTTCCTCAGGAGGAATGAGCCTCAGTGAGCCAGTACTTGGCTCACAGCTTCTCTTCACCCCAGATCCTGCCTTTACACTAGAGAAATTCAATAAACATTTTGGTGATTCTCGAATAAACTAATATCCTACTTCCTCAATCCATTCACCTCCCAAGAACTACTCATCAGCTCTCCCTAGATGTGGCTGTACCTTTGACTGTGCTCTCACCCAGATATTTCACTTTACATGCTCATCAACTCCAAAATTCCTTTATCTGATCACAATCTTGGGCAATTCCATTTTTGCCTATGCCTTAGGATTTCTAATCCTGCTTTTCTATCCTCAATGTAACCCACTCAGTTCTTTTAAAATTTTATTTGTTTTATTTTTAATTTATGAAATAAAATAAGCATTTTCACAGTTAAAATAGGATAAAAAAAGATGACTAAACATCAAATTGCTGCAACTTGCTATTCCTTCTAAATATATAATAGTTATCATGTAAATTTCTATTTTTTCCTCCCTTGCCCACCTCCCTCCCCCACAGCTACCATTAGACACACACATATACACATATGTATATATAACATATATGTATAAACACACATGTAAAATCATTCTATACATACTTCCAATGATCAGTTCTTTCTCAGACTGCAATGAGCATCTTCCTTCATAGTCCTGTGTAATTAATCATAAGTCTAAATGACTCAATTCCTCAAAGTTGTTCTTAAAACAATATACAACGTTCTCTTGGCTCTGCTCCTTTCGCTCTTTATTGTTTTGTGCAAGTCCATCCAGGTTTTTCTAAGATCAACAAGCTCTTCATTTCTTACAGCACAAATTACCTTCGGCTCTCTCCTACCTATCATCTCTGCCCTATACCCTTTGGTGAGCCAGCTAAACTCTACACTGCCCTCTTCATTGAATCCCTTACCCCCTTTTTATCACTGATCATACTCTGCCCATCCCAATCCTGGATCATTCCCATATCCACCCTCTTCAGTCTTATTAATGTTTGTACTGCTTGAGAAAAATCACTAAAATGTACCAAATGGGTCCATATAAATAAGTTACCTCATGCCAGTTGGGCCCTCACCACAAAGGAAATTTTTTTTTGCTCCTTTTAAATTAATTTTACTTCAATCTTCACAACCACTGTCCCAAATGTTGCCTCCCCTTAAGTCTTGCACAGCATTTCCTCTCTCCACTCTCTTAAATTGAGGACCTCATTCTATTGCTCCTGCTGTTTCAGTCATATCTGACTCTGATCCCACTTGGGGTTTCTTGGCAAGGATACTGGAATGGTTTGCAATTTTCTTCCTCCAGATTTTACAGATGAGGAAACTGAGGCAAACTGAATTAAGTGACGTGGCCAGTGTCACAGGGTTAAGTGAGTCCAGGTTTGAATTCAGGTCTTCTGGACTCTAAGCATGTTGCTCTATCCACTGTACCACCTAATTACTCCCTTATTTTATACTTCATTAAAAAAACTTCAAGTCATTGTCTTAAGACTTCCTTTTCTCTCTTCCTCCTCATCTCCTATGACTCAGACATCTTTCTGTTCTATCTCACCTTGCACTCTGGTCTTGGATGAAGAAGTGGCCTTTCTCCTGGTCAAGGCCAATCCTCATATGAGCACACTTGATCCCATCTTCTCCTGTCTACTGACCATCATCCCCACTCTCTCTTTAATCTCCAAATTTCCCCACCTACTAGCTACTTCCCTGCTGCCCTTTTCATCCATAAAAAACCTCTTTCTTGATCCAACTATCCCTGATAATCTCTTCCTAATCCATCCTATATCTCTTCTCCTTCTCAGTTAAACTCCTTGAGGAAGTCAATGACTTTCCCCTCCTCTCTGTTCTAACCCGTCTACAATCTGGCTTCTGACATCATCACTCAAATGATGGCTGACCTACTAGAGTTCTCAATTCCTTTTTGGTTTCAGTTCTGGTTTGCTTCGGCTCCTACTTTATTCATGTGAGATGGAAAGGTGAGGCAGTTAGAGGATTTTGGTGGAAGAGAGTGACTAATAATAGAAAAGTAGCATGTCCTAATGGAGGGAGTGTCAGTCTCAGAATTAGAAAGACCCATGTTCAAACCCCACCTCTGACATATACTGACTGTGTGACTCTGGGCAAGTCATTTAACTTCTTAGAGTCCCTCATGCAATCTTCTAAGATCAAGTCAAAAAACAGTTGCTGACCTGCATTGATAGCGGGAGTTTCCCTACTGAGAGTGCTCTCTACCAATAAAAAACAGGCCTAGTTCAAACAAAAACAAAACCAAACCTCAAAAAATCCCCACTAACCTGATGCTAATTATAATTAGCGAAGCGAAAACTAGAGGGAAACATGATAGGGATCTTCAAGTATTTGAAAGGCTATTACGAGGAAGACAGGTTGGACTTGTCTTGCAGTGGTTAAAATTGTAGAGAGGCAGTTTTCAGCTTCACGAAGGGAAAATGTCCCTAACAACACAAGCTATGCAGAAGTGCCAGAGATTAGTTTAAGAGGTGGTGGGCTCTTCCTCACTGGAGTTTGATCAGCAGGGGCTAGAGGATTCTCACTGTACAGCAGTTCACAAGGTGAACTCAGGCTCTGGGACTGGCTCTTTTCAAAGCTCTAAGAGGGAGGTAGAGGGCAGCTGGGAGGTGCAGGGGATAGAGCACCAGGACCCGGAGTCAGGAAGATTCATCTTCTTGAGTTCAAACCTGACTTCAGACACTTTCAACTGTGTGATCCTGGCAAGTCTCTTAACCCTGTTTGCCTCAGTTTCTTCATCTGTAAAATGAGCTGGAGAAGGAAATGGCAAACCACTCTAGTATCTTTGCCAAGAAAACTCCAAACAGGGTCATAAAGAGTAGGACATGACTGAGTAACAAAAAAAGTAGGGAAGCAGGGCTGATGCGATAGAAGAGGTGACTGATCCAAGTTCATTTGGTAGGAGCAGGTCAGGAAAAAGGGTGGTCCAAGGACAACCCCATAGCATAGCAGTGGATACAAGGCTTATGCTCCCTGACTTTTTCTCATCTACCTTTCTGGTTTGTGCACTCTGCTCTATCCAAGAGTCTGGGAATATCAAGGAATGTTTTAATTCCTTACCCTTTCCCAGAACCTTGATGTGGATTGGGAGGGTGCCAGGTAAGAGAAGTCAAATCATCATGGGGAAAAGGTCTGAGGAGTGGGGCAAGAGAAAAAACAGAGGGTCCAAGAGAGACCAGCAGATAGTGGTGAACTGAGGAGTCAACAAGACTTGAGTTCGAATACCGGTTCATAAAGGAGGCAGGATTATTCATTTATTAGCTCTTTGACCCTGAGGAAATCACAACTTCTCTCAGCTTCAGTTTCCTCATCTATAAAATAGGGGTGATAGCAGCTACCTCCCAGGCCTGTGGAGAGGGTCAAATGAGGTAATCTATATAAAGCACGTTGCAAACCTTAGCCAGGTAAATGCTAGCTATCCTTAGTTTCACTTTCTGAGAAGTGAAAAAAATCTTTCTAATTCTTTGCTCCAAAACCAAAGAACCAGAACAATCCTCAGGTAGAAATCATTCTGGTTGGAAAGGGCTCTAGATAACATCCAGTGGAAATCTATCCCTTTAGAGAGGAGGAACCTGAATTCCCAAGAATCCAGTAACTTGACCAAGGTCACATAGTCAACTAAGGAGCAGAGGTGAATTTAATTAAGATTTTTGTTAATGCTAAGCAAATACTTCAATGGGTATTCATGACCTCACTGATATGAGCACTTCCTGGAATGGCTCAGATCCCACATACCTCACCCATGCATGCCTTCTCAATATCTTCCTGGGAATTCCCACACTGGCCCCACCAACTTCAACCAGGAGCCTCCTTTCCCCAGGTCCTTGGCCAATCATGTGCACTCCAAATCCTAAGTGCACACAGCTTAGGCAGTACTTAGCCTGGGGTTTCCCCACAGAACCCGTCCAGTTGCCTGTCTCCCTGAGGAGGCACTTTATAACATTCCTCTTGTGTAATTCCTTATGAAGGGTTACACACACCCACCATGCCTCTCAACATTGCCCTGTAAGCACCCTCAATTTCAATTCTTTGGAAAGTGTGATGTTCCATAGAACACCAAGAGAATAAGGAGATGTAGGCACCTGATCTGTTATTTCACTGGTTGCTACAGTGGATACGAAAATTCCCCATACTCATTCAGGTCAGCACTATCTTGGAGGTACCTGGAGCCTAGAGAAGTTAAGTGACTTGCCCAAGGTCACCAAGCTGGGATGCTTCAAAGGTCAGAGGGGCAGAGGCAGAGTGGATGGGGAGAGAAGACCTGAGTTCAACAGGAGAATATGGTTGTTCAAAAATTACCTAAATGTCAGTACATGCCTCCTGCGTAGAGGCAGATGAGGGGACAAATTCTGAAACCACTGTTTACTGAATAGTAAAAGAGGTAAAACGAGGAGAGATATTACTGAGGTTTCCCTAGGCTGCTGATCATATGATTCTATTGAGGGGATGAACACAAGCCAAGAGAGACTTACTACATAAGCAATGCAGATTCAGCATATGTTATTCTAACGCAACTATTCAGGACTCAACCTCCCTCCCTTCCCCCACCAGTTGGGGCCTAAGGGCAGCATCAGTAGTGTCTATCAGTCCTTCAGTGTAGGGGGAAAAAATCAGGCAGCTGCAAGAATTTGAAACTGAGCAGATTTGAGAAGTCTTTTTAGGGGTAGAGATGAATTCAAAATCCAAACCATCATCCTAGGGACTAACCGGCTTTTTAGCATGGTCTGCTTTTTAGAAAACAGTCTTAAACAGCGGGTAAAAACACTGAACTCAGTCTAAGTCTTGCTAAACAAGGGAGTCTGTCCACGTACTGTTCTCCCCTATCTTTGATTTTGCTCAGGCCAAACAAAACACAGCACTTGGAACAGAATGTCTCCTCCCCCCAATCCCATATCCACCGTCATTCCTTCCTTCGTTTCAGACGCAATTCACAAGTCAGGCCCTCAGTGAAGCCTTGTCCAATGTCCATGATGCTCTTCGGATTTTTCATAACAATACTCAGCTCTTTCTCTCTTCTCTGTCTCTCTTTAACTATCATTTTCTATCTTATACTATATGTTTATCTGTATACATGTCAACTCCTTTCTTCCATTATTCTATAACCTTGGGATCGGAGACTGCAATCTCCTTTTTCCCTCACCATAACCTTATACACAGCAGGTATTTATCAATTACACATGCAATTCAACATGGTGTGTACTGCACATTATGTAAGAGTAAACTAAATCAATTCCAGAAAAATCACCTGATCAAGGAATTTAAAAACAAAAAACCTCACAACATTTGCTTTCTATCGTGCTTGGGTCTTGATGAGACTGAAAATCAAAGTCATGCCACCACCACCACCAAGTTCCTGCGTTATCTGCAGATCAGTAGTTTCAGAGACACTTCCTCTCCTAGTGACCCAGGATGCTGCTCCTATTACAGAGCAAGGCACTCCAATGAGCAAGTTCAAGTTACGAGTGAATGAGAACCACAAGCAAATGGAGCTCTTTGACGGTTCACAAAGATATCTCTCTAATTCCCAAGCACAACTCATGGGGAGGCTGGGTCACTGGGAGTATTGAGTCAGGCGAGGGAAACACAATGATTATTTTAGCCAGGTCAAAGCCTACCTCTTTGACCCCATTCCCCTCCTCCTCCTTCTGGCCCTTCATCACACAGGTTATTTTCCCAGAATCCACAGGTCTCTGTTCCTTTCACTTTTATTTCTTTCATGATCTTCTCTCTTATTCTTTACTGTGCACATATTCTACATAATCTTTCCAATATCTATTTTTTAAAAAAAAATCCTTCCTTCACTGCAACCTGCAATCTTGACTCAAAAGGAGAAACTTCTGGTCCCTGAAAGTTTCACAGAAACTACAAGAGCTACTGTCTAGGAGTGGAAGGGGGGAAAAAACCCTAAGACTTTTCAGTGATTTGAAGACACCCTTTGCATTCCAACCACAACACTAAAGGTGGTAGCCAAAATCTGGTTAAATATAATGAACAATTTTGGTCCAGGAAAACAGATGATAAAATACACTTTTCATCTCCGTAGAAAGGTGGAAGACTGTGGGTATGGAATGTTACACATGGCGAGAAATGCAGTCGCTGTGTTGGAAGTCTACCTGGCACAGGAGTCTGGGCACTCGCAAGATCTGTGGGCAAAAGTTCTGAGTTCAAATTCAGTCTCAGATACTAATAGCTGATTAGTAGGAGTGACCCTGGGCAAGTCACTTAACTTCTGTCTCAGTTTCCTCATCTGTAAAATGAAGATAATAATAGCATCCAAATTCCCCAGGATGTTGTAAGGAAAGCATGAGATATAGAAAGGACTTTGTTGCCAAAGCACTATATAAATACTAGTCGTTATTTTGCTTGACTTTTTTCTGTTAAAAGGGAGAGTTCAAGGTCTAAGTCAGAAAAATGTGATGTATAAGCAAAACACATCGGTGGTACAAGATTAGAAATAGAAGTACAGGTAGACTCTATATAATGCTCCCAACAGAGTCCAACTAAAATCTCCCAATTAGGAACCATCTTTAAAATTGGTCTGTTGCTACTTGGTTTCTCTTATCCCAAACAAAGCGCTCCTTTGTAACATCATTTTGCCTAAAGTGCTGTTTGAGAAACTTGTTAATGCCAATAGAAGGGGTATGCCTGAGATTGCACGGCTGTTCTCCAGAGCAGGACCCACAATGGGGAGGACCTGTGCCTCTTCAGCTCATAAACCCCACTCCCTGGAGCAGGTTCTTAGGAATGATTTAGCACATCTGTCTTTCAGTCTGTTTAAAAAAAAAGTGTGCATGTGAGGGGAGTCATCTTAGCTTGGCTGCAGTTGGAAATCTGGCAAGGGCTGCCACTGTGCATCTATCAATAGGCCATTGTGCCTGTGGACAGAGGGCAGTTTATCAACCACTGGCCCCACTCTCAGAATGCCCTGCCTCTTCCAACAGCTATGTCCTGGCAATAAAATGGCTTCATGACAGGCCCAAGCTTCTCTCTGCTCTTGCTCAATAGTAGGCCATGTGGAGGCAGGGGCTTTTGGTGAAGGCCTCTCCAGGACTTCTGCCCCTCAGGCACATCTTGGCCTTTTTGCTACTGCTGCATCTGGGTTGTGTCTGCTCTCAGCCCGAGTCTTCTCTGCTATGCCAACGTGTGAATGAGTTTCTCTGTACACACGCACAGCATGCACATTTTCACAAAGTGCAGGAAAAAATCTTGATCAGGGATTTCGGTCTTATTCACTAAGGCTATCATTAAATTTCTGCATGATGCTTCAACATTATATATCAACTCAACTAAAATATTTATTAACTAATCATCTACTATGTGCAAAGTAGTACAGTGAGTCAGAGTGGTGGACTGGCCATCAGGAATATCTGAGTTTAAATTCTGCCTCAGACACTTACTGGCTGTGTGTCAGTTACTTAACCTCTCTGCTTTGGTTTCCTCATCTATAAAATGGGAATAACATTAGCACCTACCTCACACGGTTGTTGAGAGGATCAAATGAATTTACATTTGTACAATCATTTCAGGTTTCCATTATGTCCAACTCTTTGTGACCCCATTTGGGGTTTTCTTGGCAAAGATACTGGAGTGGTTTGCCCTTTCCTTCTCCAACTCATTTTACAGATGAGGAAACTGAGGCAAAGAGGGTTAAGTGACTTGTCTAGAGTTGGTCGCTTGGTTGGTTGTTGTCCTTTGTTCTTCAAGAGGACCAAAATGACATCACTAGGCTAGTGTCAAGTTGTATCCAACTGTGACCGGTCAGACCAGTATGAGGTTGGTTGGAATGCTCTACCACAGGTCGGGCACATTTGAACATGTGGGGTCTAGGATCACACAACTACTAAGTGTTCAAGGTAAGATTTGAACTCAGAAAGATGAGCCTTCCTGATTCCAGGCTCAGCAATCTATTCAATGCACTACCTAGCTAGCTGCTCCAAACATCTGTATAGCACTTTGCAAACCTTAAAGGGCTATATAAATGCACACTTATTATCATCCTTATCCGATACCCAAACTAAATGACTGAAGTCTGAGCAGGGATCTTGTGGATGGAAGTCATGAGCTAGCCAAGCTGCAGACAGCAGAAAAAAGGAGTCTCTTTAATGAGCAATCAAAATCTATCAGCTGGCAATGGTCTAGGGAGACACTTTAAATATGTGAATTATTCCATATATAATCTGTCCCCAAACCTCTACAGTTTTGAAACTCTGGGATCTATTCATTAGATGTCCTCTTTATAGAATAACATTTTTTTTCCTAAGTTGAAAGGGACCTCACTGGCAATATTGTATAACTTGTATTCCCCAAAAGAAGTCCCCCTCCTGTCATAAAATAACTCACAGACAGCTAGCCTTTTCTTGAAGACCTTTGGTGAATGGGAAATGAACACATAAAAGACAAAAACAAACTCAATCACTTTCCCTAATGTATCTATGCCTGCCATTAATCTTGACCTTTTCTTCCCAAATCATTGGGTCTCTAGCTGTGAATGCCCTAGATGTCAGTCCCTGGCTCTGTGCTACAGTAGGAGTTAATAAAAAATGAGTGGCTTGGATAATGGGACATAAAGCATGACTATTAATACTTGAGGATGATACCAAGTAAGGAAGGACAGTGTGTTGTATCTTAGAGTCAGGATCCAAAAAGCTCTTGACTTTTGGGGACAATGGACCAAATCTAACAAAATAAATCTTACACAGTTTCAAAAGCAATGAATTTCACAAGTACAGGACAGAAGATGTAACTAGCCCACAATCTGTATCAAAAAGATCAGAGTGGACACATTAGATTCCAAATACAAGTGACAAATGCTGTTAACAGCATGACAGCAGCAAAATACCCCAAACAAATCCTAATGTGATATTGGTGAGGGACGGCTGTGCAATGTCACCAGCCTTACTTTCCTCTCCTGAGCCATCTGGATCCAGTGACCAGATATTCATCAGGATGACTGGAGATGGCCAAGGATGCAATGGGAGACCTTCACCTTTTAGGCTAAGGCCTTTTTCAGGTACTCACTTAAAGTGAGGTAATGCAATATTAGGCTGAATTAAGAGAAGCAGAGAATCCAGGGCTAGGAAAGGATAGTTCTTCTGTACTCTCTCTCAAATCAAACTACATATGGAGAACTGAGGTCAATTCTAGGCATCATGTTTTGGAAAGAACAATGATAGTGTCCAGAGGAGGCCAACCAGGGAAGAATTCTCAAGACCAAACCACATATGGAGGTCAGTAGAAAGAATGATAGATGACTGAACTGGAGAAAACAAAAGACAGAGGGGGAGAACATGACGGCAATCTCTAAATATTTAAATAGCTGTCACATGGAAAAGGAAGTAGGCTTGTCCTGGTTAGCTCCAGAGTATCCTCTATAAGCAATAAGTAGCAGCTTCAAAGAGGAAGATTTTGGGTTCAAAGTAAGGGAAGATTCTTTTTAATAATTAGAGGAATTAAAAAACAATTGGTTATTTGAAGAAGTTACCATACCCAAGAGGCCTTCAAAAGTAAAGGTTGGATCACCAGTTGTTAAAGATATTGTAGTTGGGGATTCTTGTTCAGGTGACTTCAAAGTCCTTTCCAAAGTCCTTTCCAATTCTTGAAATTCTATGTTTATCCTACAATTGGGGAATGACTCATAGTCTTATAGAGTTGACAAAGTTCTTTATATTCTTGAGATATGAGACTATGAATTCCCCTCCCAATTTGGTTACATTTGTTTATTTGTAGAAAACCTTTTTCATTTAATGGAATTGAAATGATCCATTTTTTACCTAACTTTGTTCTCTATCTCTTGTTTATTTATACATTGTTCACCTATCCATGTCTGAAATATGTTTCATGTTCTTCTAATTTTCTTGAAGTATTCTCTCTTTATATCTGGGTCATGTGTCCATTATGACCATATCTTGATAAATTGGTCTATGCCCAATTTTGGCCATACTGTTTTCTAGCTTTCTCAAGAATTTTTACCAAATGATGAATTCTTATCCCAAAGTCTTAAGTCTTTACATTTATCAAATACAAGGTTATTATATTTATTTGCTGCTGTAAATTGTATATCTACTGTTATATTGATCTACCTTTCTATTTTTTTAGCCTTCATGTAAGCAAAAGGTTCTTCTGGAGTTGAGTATCTCCCTTTTTCTCAGAAATCACTCAAAGAAAGATCAGGTAGAGCTTTCTATATCCCCTGTTTTGGGGAGAAGTGAAAAAGGATATGACCTTCATGGGTAACCTTCTCTTTGTTCTGAAGTAGTGTCAAGCTATGGAAAAACTGAACCTAGGAGGTGAAGCCTGGCAAGAAGCTAATAAAGTTCCACTTGTCTGAACTACAAATGTTGTCATCACTCATTAAATTTAGAAAAGAAAGAGGGAAAAGGGTTCAAAGCTGTTCTTGGGGCTCTGATTAGGTCAAATGTCTGAGCCAGGATGGGTGGGGAAGCTTGCTGAGACTCTCTCTGAACATAAGAATACATGGAGTTCTTTTTCCATCCACTTTAAAAAAAGTATTACTGAAATCGTGTTTTTTTGTACAACATAGTTTCCTGATTTCCTCCTTCCTTTCACAAAATCCTCTCTTTTAAAAGGAAATTTCAAGCAAAAACAATATAAGGCCCATATTTGACATCACATGCACCATTCCACACCCATAGTCTCCAGGGAGGAATTCCACACCGTCATGTTTCATCATCTGTTTTCCTGGACCAAGACGGGTCATTACCAATTTTTAGTGTTACTGTAATTCACTGTAATTATAGTCTCCTGGTTCTGCTTCTTTGTTCTGCAACAGTTCATGAGAATCTTCCCATGTATCTCTGAACCTTTACTTCTTATGGTTCAATAGTAATTCATTATATTAATAAACAATAATTTATCGAGCTATTCCTCAATTGATGATCGCCTTTGTTTCTTGATGTTAGGTAACAGAGAGTACAATGGAAATTTTTGGCATATTTCATTTCTGTCTTTTACCTCTTTGGAGCATACAGCTGGTAGCCAGATTGTTGGACCAAAGAGTATGAACAGGTTGTTGATTTCCTCCCCTTCCTCTTCCTGCTATTATCTTAAATAAATTTCCAGAATGGTGAGAGCAATTTACACCCCCTTCTTCATATGCAATTCCAAGGACAGGAGTGGGGAAAGGGAGAAAATTTCTGAGGGTTAAACATCTAATACTGCATGATGGGAAAGTGACAGGACACAAGACAGAGTAGGGGGAACCACCTGAGATAAATCGGGGATGATAAGTGTAGGTGTCCCTCAGGGTTCTGCTCAGGACCCTTTTTGTTTTTCTCTCTATACTACCTTCATTTGGTGATCTCATCCCCAAATCGATTTTAACTGTTTTTATGCTGATGTCCAGCAGCTAGGTGGTAGAGTGGATAGAAGTGCTGAGAGTCTGGAGTCAAGAACACTCATCTTCCTGAATTCAAATCTATCCTCAGACACTTACTAGATATGTGACGGTGGGGCAAGTCACTCCTGAATCCTGTTTGCTTCTGTTTTCTCATCTGTAAAATAAGTCGAATAAGGAAATGACAAACCACTCTAATATCTTTGCCAAGAAAACCCTGCAAAAAGGGTAACCAAGAGTCAGACACAACTGAAATGACTGAACAAAATATTGATGATTTTCACATCTATGGTTTTTGCTCCAATCTCTGTGCTGACACCTATTTCTTATCTCCATCTGCCTTTCAGATATCTTAAACTGGATGCCCAGTAGACATCTTAAGCTCAGTATGTCCAAAATAAAACTCAACCTCTACTCTCTTTCTCTGTACGTGTATATATACACATATATGTACATGTATGTGTGTATGTGCATGTATGTATATATCCCTCCCCACCTGCAACTTTCCCTATACACCTTTGTAATGGCTCTTGAATCCACCCGGTTCTCTCCCCTGATACTACCACCTCTTTAGGGCAGGCCCTTATCCCCTCACACCTGGACTACTGCAATAGCCTGCAGGTGAGTCCACCTGCCTCAAGTCTTTGCTCACTCCAGTCCATTCTCCATTCAGTCGCTAAAGTGATTTTCCTAAATCACAGGTCCCATGATGTCACCCTCTCCTACTCAATAAACTTAGTGGCTTCTTACTGCCTCTAGGATCAAATACAAAATGCTCTGTTTGTCATTTGGAGTCCTTTATAACCCAGCCCCTTATTAACTTTCTAGTCTTACACTTTACTCCCGGACTTTACTCTTCAATCAAGTGACTCTGGGATGAGCCATCAACAAGACACCACCTCTTGTGCCTTTTCTCTGGCTGTCTTTCTGCCTGCCTGTCCCCCCACATCCCTGCCAGAGCTTTGCACACATTTTTTGAATGCTGTCTCCCTCATTAGAGTATACTTATACTTAAGAGCTGGGATTTGGGTTTTTTTTTTTGCCTCTTTTTGAATCCCTAGAACTTAGCACAGTACCTGGCACTTTATTTGTTGTTTAATCATTTCAGACTTTTTGTGATCCCATTTGGGGCTCTCTTGGCAAAGATACTGGAGGGGTCTGCCATTTATTTCTTCAGTTCATTTTATAGATGAGAAAACTGATGCAAACAGGGTGAAGTAACTTGCCCAGGGTCACACAGATAGTTAAGTATCTGAGGTCACATTTGAACTCAGGTATTCCTGACTCTAGGCCTGGCACTCTATCCATTGTACCACTTAGCTGCCCTGCCTGACACATAGTAGGTGCTTAATAAATGTTTAATGATTGATAAGAAAATATCCTTGCTATCAAGGTATTCCATCTGGGATAGAGATGGACCTTTTACAGTTGAAGGTTCTCACTAGAAAATGAAAGTGAGTTTTCTAAAGGAATGAAGTATATAAGCTGTTGTCAAATCTCAAATATTACAAATCCCCAAATCTGAAGATGCCACATTTGATTTTTAGACCCCCCCCTTTGGTGAGAAGTAAAACGTAGTGGGACCATGGATCTATGGTTTGTGATTGATCCTGAGAGAAAGCTTCTAAGATCCTATCTTCTCTTTTCACAAATGACATTGCTGACAGTGGTGATGGTACTTGGCTGTCAAGACAGATGCATGACCAGGCACCCTGTGCTGTGCACCTGGAGGTTGTTATAGATTTACAGTCACACTGTTCCCCACTGCCTATTCGTATTGCCAGCCAAAGGCACAGATGATAGCGTTGTCAATGCTTGATTCAAATAAAACATATACTAGTGCTAACTGGAGCAAAGGGTGGAACATGAGAAAGGGGAGCTTGGAATACAAAGGATGAAAAAGGAGGGGAAAAAAATTCTAACTTCCCCTTTCACCCAACTCAACAGAGCTCGACAATTTGCTGCTAGCAAAATTTGTTGCACCGCTTGTGATCAGGGAGTTTGTATAGTGAAAAGGAGGCTGGATTGCAAACCAGATGAGTTGGATTCAAGTCCTGACTAAGCCATTAACTGTGTTCTTGGGTAAGTCGGGAACATAACCCTATCGGGCCCCTAATTTCTTCATTTGTAAAAAGAGGTTTAGATGAGTTTATCTCTAACAATTTTGTTTAGTTATAGATTTTAAGACTCCAATATATTAGATTTTTCCAGTTATTTTTCACTTGACTGCCAGACTTAAATCATGTGATGATTTGTCAGGCTTTGAGTTCATCAGAAGAAAGGCCCCATATAGAGCCAGGTGTCACTCAAAGTGGCCACACCCATTTACAAATGAACTGAAATGAAGTCAAATGGAACTCACCAGGTTTGTTTTTTTTTTTTTTTTTAAAGAATGGAAAATTCCCAGGCAACTTGCCTTCTGAAAGTATTGTTCCCAAATAGGGGGGTGGGGAAAAGTATAGAGAAGAGATGTCCTTTTTTCTCTGGTTTCAGGTGCCCTACCTTCTCCCTTCCCTAACCAGGCAGCATTTTGTCAATAACCTCATCCGCCCATTTTGTATAGATGCCAGAGGCGGGAAGCCATTTCAGTACAATGCTCCCTCTTCAGAGATGGTTTTCTTGGCCAAAATGCCCACATCAAGAATTAGAGCTCCTTGGAACTTGGGATAAATGAGGGAATTTGGTGAAGGGATGTCAGGCTCCTTTTTATCTTCCCTGAACCCTGACTGTACATGCTGGCACTGAAAAGCTGCTCTTTTTAAAAAGGCGGGGCACTGCCCCACAGCCTCACAAGTTCTAACGCATGAAATGTGGCTACATGATTCAGTAATTACAGAGACAGTGAAGGTATAGGGTCGCCTGGCACTGAGGAAGGAGGGAGAGGAAAGAGAAGGTAGCAGAACAAAGGTTGTATGTACCTTTATGGAAAGAGCTGTGTTTATGGTGCAAACTTTCACAACTCCACCAGGAACTGTTGCCATCCCATTACTGACTCTGCTGGCTTCTCCTCCTTTCTACCCCTCCCTTCCTTTTTTTAAAAGTGAAGTTTAGTTTTAAAAGCATAAGAGGCTTCTGTGTGTGGGTGAGGAACAGGAATACCCAAACAGAATAGGCCTAAGCTCGGAAGCAGCAGAGAGCCTCCCTCTGCCCTCGCCCCCAGTCAGCAGCTTGGCAGTCAAGTTCGAAGCAGTGCGCAAGGCTCATTACTGAGTACACAGTTAAGAATGACATTCTAGAGGTCTAGAGCACCGCAAATAGGCCCATTGAATTTAGAGTTGGAAGGTGGCCTCAAAGAGATAGTATGGTTCAACTCTCTTATTTTACAAGGAACTAAAGCCAGGAGTAGTGAAGTGATGTAGCTACTACCCAAGAGCTCTGCATGGGGCTAGATCTTTGAACCCTAAATACAGTGCTTTTTTCTACCACATCATATAAAATTGAAACCAAGACTTGTGAAAACTGGCATAATCTTCATAATCTTCTCAGTTTCCCAATAAGCTTAGACTTATTTATTGCGCAATTTGTGCTTCCTTCTAGCTTTAGGTTTCTACTTCAAGCTGGCAGAGCGATTGGATCAGTCCTGCTACAGGAGGACAATGAGGTGGGGAAGTTTCACAGAATCCTAACTCTGTAAGGGACACTCAGAGGTCACTTAGTCCAAGCCTCTCATTTTATAAAGGAGAAAACCAAGGCCCAGAGAAGATTAATGACTTGCAAGAGGTAGCACATCAGGGGCCAGCTATGAGAACCCTGATACCAGGCAAGAGGCGTGTATTAAGCCCTGGGTTGGTGCATGGCCCTGAGCTCTTTCCACTTATTACACAGGGCTTCCTGGTAACGGGATGGTTGCTTTGCCATTTTCTCCCTCCTCCCTCCTGCAAAGGTCTTACTCAAAGGAGTATCATGGGTAAGACACTTGGGGAGGTGGAGAAGAATAGGGTATGTAGGAGAGGATGACTCTTCTCAATTGTAACTACCAGGGAACTGGGAATCCCTTCTACGTTCCCATCAAATATGCCCAAAGAGGGTTGATTAGCCCATGTGGGTGCTCTTCTACCCACATATTCCATGTTAGAATGCCACAGCATAGCTTATACTCTGTCCTGCATCAAGTGGGCTAGCACTTATTTTGGAAAGGGTGGGTAGGAGGGGAGAGTCTAAAGGAACAGGAAATCATCAAACTGGGCAGTTCTGAACGATTCAGTCACTAAGACAGCAGACTGTTGGTGTGGTTTCGGGCTTCCCAGGAAGCTACACACTGCCCCGAGTGCTGGCCTACATTACACGTCAGAAGCCAAGAGCAAGGATATGTTTTAGCTGGGTACCCCTTGGCCCAAAGATGACCAGTTCAAAACAATCATGTTTATTACATACCTACCATATGGAAATATGTGGGAATACACAGACACAAGCCAAAAAAAGTAATTTTTGAGGTGCTTTCTAGTCTACGCGGCAGAACAGGATGCATCTGATGCAAAAGTACTTTAAGATAATCAAGCATACAGTCATTTAAGTGGGAAATAAAAGGGAACTTGGAAGACAAAGCTAGGCTTGGAGCTTGAAAAGACCTGATCCAAGTCCCACTTCTAACCCATACCAGTTGTATGAACCTGGGAAAATCACTTATAACCCCCCAGGGTCTCAGGCAAGATTATAAATTGCAGAGCAGGTGGCTACTGATTTAAAATGGGAAAATTTGTGCACTGGGATTTTCCAGTGCAAATGATGATACAGGTTGGGTTCAAATTAAAAAAAAAAAAGGATGGATAAGGGACCTGTAGTTTTTTAGTTCATCTAGTCTTTTCCTCAATCCCTGACAAACTCTTTATTTTAACATCTGCTCCAAAATACATGCATGCTGAAATTCTTGATACAGAGAGGCAGGGAAGTGAGGGTATGATTCCAAGAAGCCACTATGGTTCCTGGCCCCTTTCCTTTCCCAACACTTCCTTTCCCCTCAACCTCCCCCTAGAAACATGGCTATTTGTTGGATTTTGACGCTCCCTCAGATCAGCACCTCTCAGAAAATGGAGCTATAATGTCACGATAGAATAGAAAATGCTGAATCAGAAAAACCTGGATTTGAGACCTGGTTCTGCCATTAACCTTGGACAAGTCATTTTCTTCATTTGAGAATCAGGGATACTACTCATCATCTAACCAGGTTGTTGTGGGGATCAAATGATATAGTGCATGTAAAGATACCTAGTAGTTGTAAAGCATCATATATATTTCAGTATTTAGAGGATTGACACAAATACTATTCCTTTACCCCCTCTTTCCTCCACTACTGAGTAACTAATTGAGTAAAAAGTAGCTTAACTGAGTCAGAAGACAAGACTACTCATTAGTGGCAGAGCCTGGATTAGAAATTTCTCCACATCCCTGGTCCCATAACTTACTGCCAAGCTTTCGTTTCCTCACTTTTTATAAAACGGAGTTTAGTTGAATGATTTTTAAAAGCTTAACATCCTATTACTCTCTCTCATCTTCCAGTAACTGAGTACGGGCACACAGACCGGGGTCTGTCTTAATACTGAAAGTACCTTCCGAGGAGAAAGGAAATAAGAACCAGCTGCCAGAAGAACCAGCAGTATAAGTGGCTCGGAGAGGCTGGGAAGGATACCCAGGAGGATCTGAATGTGGCCCTTCGTTGAGGAGGAAGAGACACAAGGGGCCACTGTGTCTAGATACCAGTTCATGATTTACAGATAACTGGGGTGTGGTGTGGAGGAAGCATAACATTTAGGAAAACGTTAAGTCATATTTGCTTCCCTCTGAAGGCTGGGGTGGGGACAGATCAACTCTTCCAAGATACTTTCTTCATACTATGGAAGCCACTCAGCTCTTAAGTATTAAAAAGCAGGATGACAGGTGGCAGAATACAGGAGTAAAGAACTGATCAGCAAAAAGGGTTCACCAGGCATCCCCCAGAACAGTGAGGAGGGACAAAGGTAATGGTCCTGATAGCGGCTTTCTCTGTACCAGCTTTCAGTGCTCTGTGTCTAGCCTGGGAAGACTCTGCAAGGATGATGAGACACCCTGTACTATGTCCCCCCCATCCATGCCTTTTCTTAGCCTTGGGCAGGATCAGAGGATTTGGGATGGAATCCTGGGTCTGCTACTTACTGTGTAACCTTGGGCAAAAATCTTTTACCTTTTGGGGTCTCAGATTCCTGTCTCTAAAAATGAAGGGGTAGAATTAGATGATCTCTAAGGTCTTTCCAGTCTATGATCCTCTAGATGAAAAAAATGATTGAGTATCAACAAAATGGTAAAGAGAAATTTTTCCCCAAACGGTTTCAAATTCCTAATTACGGCGAATAGGTAGAAATGCAGTACCCTTCACCACTCACCATTCTCCCACACCCCAACCTTCCTCAGCCAGGACAGTAGCATTTAGCCTCATATTTATCTAAAAAGGAACTGAATTTTCCCCTAGTCTCTTTCTGAAATAGCATTGTGCAGAGAGCTGGGACACCTGAGTCTTAGCCCTGGTTTCTGACCCATCTTAAATAAGGGTGGGGAGAACAGAATGGAGGTCAGTTATTTTTCTCACCAAAGCTCAGTTTTTCTACTCTGAGAAGCTGGGGCCACAGGCAGGGGGAGGGTCCTAGTCCTTGGTTGAACTCAAAGAGTGGTAGCTAGTCCAAGGTCTGGGTAAATGGGGTTGCAGATCCCTGGTGCCACCTGGACCTGGGGGAAGAGGTGAGACATTTCTCTCCTTAGGCATGAGGGCACCTGATTCCTCATAGCCCAGGCATGCTCCTAGCCATGAGAAGCCCAGTACTCAACTGGGAAACCAGTACTGATAGAGATCTCACAGTTCCTCCTCCCTCAGCCCCCAGCATTTTCCCAGTTAAGATATAAAGGAGAGGAAAAAATAAGACAGGCTAGACTTTCAGGTAGGGTTTGACAGAAACTCTTGACTTTTTCACGAGTCAAAGCCCGCTAACGGTAAGGGGTAGGTCCGAGAGGGACAAGAGTTCTTCACGTTGACCCCAGGAAGGGCCTGGTAAAGGGGTACAAGCACTAGAAGCGCTTTTAAATACGGCATGGCAAAGGGGTGTAGTGTCCTCCCACCTCCTTCCCAGTCCTCTGTGAGGGGGAAAAATAAAAAAAAAAATTCTTATCCGCTTCACCCCTTTCCCAAGAACTCTCCTTCATGTTGCACCGCCCCAAAACATCAGCACCACCCTTAAATACTGCTTTCTAGACCTACCCTGAACCAGCTAGCAAAGCCCAACAGCCTTCTTCAACGCCAGTAGACTCGGGACGGGGTGGTGACTAGGTGGGGCCGGGGAGGAGACTCCAGGGTGGTGGAAAAACAAGCCCCGGCCGGTCCTCACCCAAGGGGTGCAAGAGGAGGGGAAAGATATCCCGGATCCCAGTTCCCCATAACTACATCCAATAAGAGATCCATGCGGCCCCTAAACATCCCGTCCGTCCCATGCCCTGGCCAGCGCCCACAGGAATCCTCGGTGACCGTCGCCTCCACCTCCCACCAGCTCTCCTTAGTGCAAGGTGGAAGGAAACTCCTCCTCCTCCTCCTCCTCTCAGGTCCTGTACTGGCTTGTCCCGACCCGTGCAGTCGCACGCCACCCGCAGGAGATGCCAGCTGGCGACAAGGACAGACACTCTTTCCCGAGTCCTACCAGTCTTCCCCATCCCGTCCCTGCCATCTTCCCTGGCATCCGACCCCGCACCACGCAGCCCCGGCTGCCAGCTCTCTCTGCTCCATGCAGGATGGGGGAGCAGGTGAAGAGCGGGGGATAGGGTGCGGGGTACAGGGGTGCGAGGCGTTTACCTCTGCTCACTCACCCAGAAGATGAAGTTAAATCCAAACAGCAGATATTTAATGCACTTGGTACCTCCTTTGACCGGCATGGTGGAGACCAGCTGGGCTGGGTTTGGGTTCTCAGGGAGGAAAGCCGGGCGCACACCGGGACCGGATCGGACCCAACAAGTAACTAAACTACGGTAGGAGCGGGTACTGGGTGGCCTTAGGGCTGCACTTTTAAAAAGTGCCACTCCTTAAGGCGCTTCGCCTGGGTTCTGTGCGCATGTGCGAAGAAATTCCGTGCCCCCGCCCCCGCAGACCCCTCCCCCTTTTTCCAGCACCTGCCCCGCCTCCGCCCTCCTGACTCGCCCCACCCGAGTTCTGGGGGTTGTGTCCAGTCTAGGAGGTGGCAGACTGGCTTGTGGCTTCCAGCGCTTGCTGCACTGGCACCGCCAATGTCAAGGTGCAGCTGCGTGTCCAGGACACTGCTGTGCCATCCTCAAGAAAGCGACGGCCAGCCGGCACCTTCCATCCTGCCTCAGCAGTGCAGAGAGGTCTTTGCAGGCGGCTCCACCGACAGCCCCACACCTTTCCGGGGATGCTGTGGGCATGCCCACCGAATCCCCCCCTTACCCACTCCGGACTGGTCCCACCGAGTTCTTACTCTTTCCTTCCTAAAACCTTAAGATTTGGAACTGGAGAGGAACACAGAGCTCTTCTAATTGAAATCTAATCTCTTCATTTTACAGATGAAGGAAATTGAAGCCATAAGAAAAGAAATGACTTACGGAGGGAAGTGACTTACTCAACATCTCACGCATAGTAAGGAGTACAGCTGAGATGCCTACCAGCTCTTTCCAGTTTTTCTTCGTTCCTAGCTGGATGCACTTTTTAAGGCTTCGTTTTAAGAGAAATTTCCTACTTATCTCATTTCCCAAACCTTGCATCCAATCAAGTGATCCATTCATTTAGCAAAGTAGCCAAGCTTATCAGAGGAGAACTTAGAAAATAACCCATTCTCTCTTTGCAGTGGTAGGAGACTATGGAATGGTACATATACTGTCAGAGCCAGTGGATGTGTTGGTTGGTTTTGCTGAACTGCTTTTTTTCCTTAAATATGTTTTTGTTTTTGGGAGTATAGTCACCGTCTGTAGTAATTGCATCTAGAACCTTAACCAATATGAATTAATTGCTACTACAAGGAGACAAAAAGAGCCCAGGAAGAGCCCAGAAATAAACAACTGACTTGCCAAGAGGAGGGAGACAGCTGCCAAAAGCAACATAGGGTTAAAATAGAAACTCGTTTTTAAAAAAGGATGATTGAAGGTTATGAGCACTATTGTCTCATAAAGCAAAAAGGAATAGTAGAGGGTGAAACCAGTTTAAATGAAGCTTGGCAAGGTATCCAACTAAGCAAAGTAAATCTGAGGACATTCAGTGATGAAAATAGAATGACTCCTAACAGAGGAAGAGGGGAAAGATTTACAAAAACTATGGGAACAAACTATTTTCCTGATTAAGGACTGTAGTAGTGCCATGCTTGAACCCTAACCTCACAGTCCCAGATGTATTCACAGAGGAGGAAGAAATGACACTAGGTTGCTTGCAGTTTGTCCTTTATTCTCAAAGAGGACCATGCCATCAGGGAGGTGATGCTAGGACATACAAGTGAATTGGATTTAAGTGAGGGAGGGCTGTGCAAAGTCACCAACCCCACTTTCTCCTCAGGAGCTCTCTGGGTTCAGTGGCCAAATATGGATCTGGACAACTGGAGATAGCTTAAGATGCAGTAGGGGTCCTTAACCTTTTCAAGCTAAGGTCTTTAACAGGTCTCAATCTAAGTACCCATTCAGATGAAGGTTTAAAAAAAAATGAGGTAAAGAATGATCTCTTAAAAAAAAAAATTGACCTGGGAGGGGAAGACCCTCAAGGTTACTGGTCAAAAAGAAGCAATTCTTATTTATGTTCATTCTGAGTCAATCAGGGTCCAAACTGACCAAGTAGGGTTTGCTCTGAAACTAGAGTGATTTCCAGTTAAGACTGGTCTTTAAGAGAAAAAAATAAACCAAAACAAAAGTTTCAGAAATGACACCAAGGAGAACCATGGGAAGTGGTTGAGTTGGACTGAGGTATTTGTAGAAGAGACTCAAACTGGGATAATACAATTGAAAGAATGTTTGAGAAAGCAAGATAGATAAAAAATATCTGGAAGAGAAGATATAAAAGGTGTGGAAAAAATCTTGGACTTTATTAATACTGAAAAGGGTGAGAAAACATTTATAACTATGTGTATGTGTTCTCTCCTATTTCAAAATTTGTAAAAGTCTTCTATATATGAATTGAAGGCATCTTCTGTGAGAGTTTTAGTAGAGAAAAAACAGAGGTTCTAGAAATAATACTCAACCATCAGCCAAATATTTACCATTTCATAATTAAACTGAAAGATATAAGAATTTAAGATCTAACAATTATTTGTTGATTACAAAAAAATAAAAAGCTTTTGATTTGGTAGAACAAAATGATGACTTACAGACTTTTACAACAGAGTATCTCCCATACATCAAGATTATTCAATATTCTTTGGAAGTTATAACAATAGAAATAATATTATTAAATGATCCTCTGATAGTAAACATCAGGTGGGGCATGAAGCAAGGAGATGTGTTTGCTAAAGAAATTCGTCATTATAAAGAGGAGAAACCCATCACAGAATCAAAGTCTAGAGAAATTCTCCATGGTGGAGTCTACCAGGTAGACATTTCCCTAACTCACCAATGAGTTTGAGACCTGACAGATACCCTTAACCTGGTTTAGCCTGTCTGCTAAGTAGATTTTACTGGAGTGTGGCCCCTGCATATGCTAAGGCTTCTTGGAGTCTCGGGTGAGACTTGGATGACAGGTGAACACCAAAGATGGATGAGCAGACATCACACCAGAGGAGCTGGTCTGTCTATCCACATGGGAAAGACCAAATGAATGAAGAATGTCTGTTGCCCAGATTTCAACATGCATTTGGATGTACACTCAATTGAGTTTGTCCAACAGTATTGTCAGACATCTGAGGTGCATTGCAAGTGGACAATGATCTGGACTTAGAGTTGAACAGCAGGAGAGTGGGCTGGATTGCTTTAGAGAAATTGAAGTGAGGGGAGGAATAGTGGAGGGTGAAACCAGTTTCATTCCTTCCACTATTTTACTGATTTGACTCGGGAAGCCAAGCTACCTAAGGAAGCAAAGATGAATCTTTTTAATGTTAGCATTTAACTGACACTGCTGTGTAGAACTGCGATTTGAATCTCCATAGAATTAAAGCTGAGTTGTACACAGACGATAATGGAGGGGGTGGAATGGTGTGAATTAGCAGGCTGCAATTGTAACTGTGGAACTCTGAAGAACAGGAGGGAAGGATATCATCAAGAAATTATGTGACAGAAAGAGAAGATGAACTGGTCAACATGAGATGTGAAGAATGACTGGTAGACTGCCAGAGTGTTCCACTAGTACCCTTATGATGTCAGGAGAAAGCAGGGAAGGGTTCTAGCATGTTGGGCAGAGTCCCTGTGCTGAACTTTTGGAACAGTATGGTCAAGAATGGCCCAGGATGGGCAGGCATAGATGGGTTGCCATCTTTATCACTGGAAAACTCCTCAATTGGTGAAATAACAGTTTCATTGGAATATTGAGTGTCATTTAGGCCTCTTGTTACTCTTCCTTCTTTCCTGAAGAAGACCAGTGACACCATGAGTATGATGTCTTGGCTTGCTGTGAATTGGATATGAGTGGGGCAGAGCTGTGCAGAGGTGTCAGCCTCACTCTTCTGGAGTCATTGAAATTCAGTGGTAAGACAAAGGTCAAGATGACTGGCAATTGCCTGGGATGCAGTGGTTGACCTTGGCCTTTCTGAATTAAGATCTTTCCCAAATGTCTGAGGCCACACCCATTGAATAACTGAGGGCTGGATAAGAGAAGAGAGAAGAGATGGCTTAATTTACCATTGCAAAGATATCAGTCTGAGAGGGGGAGACCCTTCGTTTCCAATCAGAACAGAAAACAATTGCTATTTACACTCATTCTATCTAAGCCATCAAAAACTTAGACTATGAACTACAGAAGCTTATTCAAGCTCTTTTCAAGCCAGAGTGATTTGGGTTTTAAAGTGTAGTCCAGTAGCTCCATTTAAAACATAATGGGTTTTTAAAAACCTGTTTTTTTCAGAGCTATATTTCAAGAAATCAAAAATGAAAACCATAAGCTACAAAAGTAAATAGTCTCACTTCTTGGAAAAAAAAATCAAAACCTAATACAAATAAATAAATGAAGAAGAAAAATAGGAGCAGTCCCCAACTTCAGCTCAAATGGGCAGTTTTAATGCAGAGCTTTTGCTTGGAAAATCCTCTCTGTGTAAAGACTTCATGCAGAACGCCTATTGTTGGTTTTTGTCCTTAAAGACATCATGAGGTCCTATTTGTAGCTGAATTGGGATTCTTTTTGTAATATAGGGTCCTAAAAGTTTTAGTGCATTTTTAAAGTGGTCATCCAACCTTTGCTTGAACATTCTAATGAAAGGTGACCTACTACTTCCCTAAGTAGTATATTTCACTCTTGGATAGCTCTAATTGTTAGGAAGATTTTTCTTATGTTAAGACCCCTTACACGTAGGAGCAGTGGTGTATCTCCCAAAAAAGCCCTGATACTGGGATCATGCACACTGGGTTTAATCTTTGGGAAACCCATGCACCATCCACACACATCCCCCTTCTGTTTTTAATCATTATCTCTGACCTCATGTGTCCTGATTCCAGAGTAGAATTCTGGGGACAATTTCTTGAACAATGTTTAAGTTTGGCTTCTGTGTAGAGTTTCCTCAAAAGGATATAATGGAGGAGCACTGTTCAATGAGGGCTCATTCTGATGAGGTTCAGACTCTGGGAGCCTTCTACAGCTCCCCTTGAATCTTCCCACTTAATCTGGCCTTTCTTACTTCAAATCTAATCCTTGCATTTGTTCCGGCCCCATCAAAACCCCATTCCCCCGGGCTGCTGACCACTCCCATCAAGATCTGTATCCATTCCCATACTGCCCCTATCAAGATCTCTAGATTGCCCCACCTGCTTCCCACCCAAACCCTCCATTGTCTGATATCTCCTGATAGCCTCCAGCTATTTCCAGCCCTTGACCCTCCTTGGACTGCTCCTCAAGATCCTTCCTAAACCCCTCCTCCCATCACCCTGGACTACCAGACCACCCCCCAGATCCCTCCTATACTCTTTTCTGTATTTAAGTTCCATCTTGCCTCCATGAAGGTGCTCAGGTGTAATCTAGCTCAGATTCTGTCTAGCTGGGATTCTATCTGGCCGGCTTGTGAATACAAGCATTACAAATGCTTAGGCTCCTTAAGAGGCAACTCAATTTGGCTAATCTTTAATAAACTTTGTTTTCTTTGGCTTTAAGAAGACTTGAGTCGAATTCATTTGAGCACGACCCGGATTGTCAGTATTTTGGGGTTCCCCATTACCCCCAAAACCTTGTCAATTCCTTACAACATGTGAAATATATTCTACTTGGTAAAAATCCATGTAGAGTCTTATATAAATTTGCTTCAGGATATGCAAGATGAAGGGCTGGCTTCCTACATCACTTCAGAGCAGGCACCTTAATGATGGCGATAAAAAGCCTATTAATTGGCTACTGGTTCAAAACTGAGTATGCATATTTTTAAAAATTGCCATTATTTCCCTGGTGGCAAGCTAAGCAAGAACTATGGGTAACCATTTGTCTCTGAACTCATACCACCTCTCTCTCTCTCTCTGTCTCTATCTCTCTCCTCTTATTTCTTTGTATTTATTCTTTACTGATTGAGGTAAAGGAGTGTCAGAGACTGAACAGACCAGATTATGACTTTATCTCTTCAGGGAGAGTGGAATCAAGGTTAAAGTTATTTTTACAGGACTGTTGCCTATCCACCCCCCAGGCAAGTTCATTTCTCAGGGTTGCATTGCAGGCGGAAGAGTCACTCTTTTGTTTACAGTACACAATATTTTGGTTGTGCTGGGTCTAGCAGCTCACTGCTTAGCACAGGACTTGGATATTGCTGCTACCAGCTCCAGTTGCTGAGGAGACCTTTGATGCTTCTTATGGCCATTCAAACCTCATACTATTGTAGGCTGATCCATTTCATTTCTGTCACTTTTTCACCTAAGATCATAAAAGGATAAACACAAAGAAGAAACAGAGGTGTCATGTGCTCATGACCATCTGGTAGCCATGTAAGAGAGAGAACCTGAGAGCCTGAGGCCGCTCTCTCTCATCTGAAGTTAGTTCTACAGCAGTAATTGCCTACAAGGAAGAGAGAAAATTCATTCATTCAAACCTTTTATATGCAAACTCAGTTCTGACTCAGCATCCACTTATAATGCTATTTATAGCCATGCACTAAGTTCCCCACCCCAAAAAAGGAAGAAGATACCTGTGCATGCTCTGAATCAGGAGGGAAAGGGCCCCCCATCATGCATTTCTAAAAGCAGACTCACCAAGTCTCCATGCAGGTTGGTACTAGGAAGAGTATATTGCCTTATGGACTTGGTCCACATTATCCTATCTATTGTAAGGGATTATTAGAGTACCTTTCAAAAAGGTATTCAATGTGCAAAGGTGATCACTAGAGTTATTTATTTCCTCTACCACAAGAGAAATAGGTGCTCATTGACAAATAATTATGATACATTATACTCCCAGAAGGTTGATACTTCACATTAAATATGAAATACTTTGTGGGACTGTTGAATAGTCATAACATCCTGAGAGAAATGATTGTTTCTCTCTTATATTAATAAGTAGTTGTTAATATAGGGGGGATTTGAAATTTTCTTTCCCTATTTCTTTATTCTCTACTAGGTCAAATCAGCCCCTGAAGAATAGGGCCAATAATGAGATTGGAATTTGAAATTCTCCTTAGCCTTGTTCAGTTACTAACTAGGGAAGATTAGTTTTAAGAGTAAACAGAATTTGATCTGGGTGAATTCTGGCCTATTGTGTTCTACTCAGACTTGGGGTGGTGTCAGTAGATCCTATATCTAGATTGCCCAAGACCGGGGGTGGTTTGGGAGTAAGTGGCATCATCAAAGTTGTGTCTCCTCTTATTATAATATTCATTCTTCTCTTAATTGTTAACCAGCGTTTATTACTGTATATCAGGAACACCCACTCTTTCAAGGGCATATAAGCATCAATAAGTCACCACGATCTATCTTTGGTTCATGAGACATCGGCCAAATGACCAGTTCTTTTATTATTTGGTAGTCATAATTAATAATATGATTAATTACCCAGAAATTATGTCTCTTGAACTTTTTATACATCACTATCTTTACTTTAACTCTGTGTAATTCACTCAAGCTCCTTGTCTTCTGGCAAGTCAGGATACATATAAAAGATATCAGTGAAACAACCAACCTCTAGAAGACTTGTAATAAGACATGATACATACCTCTGGCAGAGAGGTGATAGATGGACTCAGGTATAGACTGAGAAGTAAACTTTTTGGACATGGTCAATGTAAAGATTTATTTTGTTTTATTACATGTATTTGTTTTTTTTAATATAAATTTATTTATTTAACTTTTTACATTCATTTTCACAAAATTTTGGGTTCCAAATTTTCTCCCCATTTCTCCCCTCCCCCCCACCCGATACACTGAGCATTCTAATTTTCCCTATCACCAATCTGCCCTCTCTTCTATCATCCCTCCCTTCTCTTGTCTCCATCTTCTCTTTTGTCCTGTAGGGCCAGATGACTTTCTATTCCCCATTAACTGTATTTCTTATTTCCTAGTAGCAAGAACAATACTAAACAGTTGTTCCTAAAACTTTGAGTTCCAAATTCTCCCCATCCCTCCCTCCCCACCCATTCCCTTTGGGAAGGCAGGCAATTCAATATAGGCCATATCTGTGTAGTTTTGCCAATGACTTCAATAATAGTCGTGTTGTGTAAGACTAACTATATTTCCCTCCATCCTATCCTGCCCCCCATTGCTTCTATTCTCTCTTTTGATCCTTTCTCTCCCCAAGAGTGTTGACTTCAAATTGCTCCCTCCTCCCATTGCCCTCCCTTTCATCATCCCCCCTACCCTGCTTATCTCCTTCTCCCCCACTTTCCTGTATTGTAAGATAGGTTTTCATACCAAAATAAGTGTGCATTTTATTCCTTCCTTTAGTTGAATGTGATGAGAGTAAACTTCATGTTTTTCTCTCAGCTCCCCTCTTTTTCCTTCCACTAAAAAGTCTCCTGTTTGCCTCTTGAATGAGAGATAATTTACCCCATTCTATTTCACCCTCTCTCCTCCCACTATTTCTCTCTCACCGTTTACCTTAATTTCTTTTAAGATATGGTCCCATCCTATTCAATTCACTCTGTGCTCTCTGTCGCTGTATGTGCCTGCATGTGTGTATGTGTGTGTGCACGCACGTGTGTACATGTGTGTGTGTGTGTGGTCCCACCAACTACCCAGATACTGAAAAGTTTTAAGAGTTACAAATATTGTCTTTCCATGTAGGAATGTAAACAGTTCACCTTTGGTAAGTCCCTTCTGACTTCTCTTTGCTGTTTACTTTTTCATGCTTCTTCTCATTCTTGTGTTTGAAAGTCAAATTTTCTTTTCAGCTCTGGTCTTTTCATCAAGAATGCTTGAAAGTCCTCTGTTTCATTGAAAGACCATATTTTCCCCTGAAGTATTATACTCAGTTTAGCTGGGTAGGTGATTCTTGGTTTGAGTCCTAGTTCCTTTGACTTCTGGAATATCCTATTCCACGCCCTTCGATCCCTTAATGTAGAAGCTGCTGGATCTTGTGTTATCCTAATTTTATTTCCACAATACTGGAATTGTTTCTTTCTAGCTGCTTGCAATATTTTCTCCTTGACCTGGGAATTCTGGAATTTGGCCACAATGTTCCTAGGAGTTTCTCTTTTTGGATCTCTTTCAGGCGGTGATTGATGGATTCCTTGAATACTTATTTTGCCCTCTGGTTCTAGAATATCAGGGCAGTTTTCCTTGATAATTTCATGAAAGATGATGTCTAGGCTCTTTTTTTGAACATGGCTTTCAGGTAGTCCCATAATTTTTAAATTGTCTTTCCTGGATCCATTTTCCAGGTCAGTTGTTTTTTCCATGAGATATTTCACATTCTCTTCATTTTTTCATTCTTTTGGTTTTGTTTGGTGATTTCTTGGTTTCTCAGAAAGTCATTAGCCTCCATCTGTTCCATTCTAATCTTGAGAGAACTATTTTCTTCAGTGAGCTTTTGAACCTCTTTTTCCATTTGGCTAATTCTGCTTTTGAAAGCATTCTTCTCCCCATTGGCTTTTTGAACCTCCTTTGCCAATTGAGTTAGCCTATTTTTCAGCATTTTTTTGGGTCTCCTTTACCAAAGTATTGACCCATTTTTCATGCTTTTCTTGCATCTCTCTCATTTCTCTTCCCAGCTTTTCCTCCACCTGTCTAACTTGATTTTCAAAATCTTTTTTGAGCTCTTCCATGGCCTGAGCCCACCGGACATCCACCTGGGATGCCTGGGATACAGAGGCCCCGCCCTCCATGTCTTTCCCTGATGGTAAGAACCGTTCCTCGTCATCAGAATCGAAAGGCAGGAACATCTGTCCTCCAAGAAAGTAGCTTTCTATGGTCTTATTTTTCTTCCCTTTTCTGGGCATTTTCCCAGCCAGTTATTTGACTTCTGAGATTCCTCTCCACCCCTGCCTCGACCTGCCCAGCTGGTGCTTGGGGTCTGAGATTCAAATGACTCCCCAGCCTTGGGGCTTTCAGTGGTGGGTGCGGCTGCTATTCAATGTGAGCTTAAGTTCTGGTGCTCAGGTGGGGTTAGGGCCACCTCCCAGGCTCAGTTCCCTCAGGGGGTTTATGTGCAGACCTTTGGTAACGGACCCAGCCCCTGCCTGCTTGGGGAGTCCCAGGCCGCCGCTGCCTCTGCCGCTGCCTCTGCCGCCACCTCCACCACTGCCTCCCAAGGGGTCCCGAATCACAGAGACACCCCGCTCCCCTCTCGGCCAGCCCAGAAGTCTCTCTCACTGACCTGCAGCGCCTATGGGTGGAGGGACCTTCGCAGCCGCCGGAGATTCCGTCCCTGAAGCCTGCTCGGATCTGCTCCTCTGGGGCCGTGTGGCCAGGGCAGCGCAGGGGTGGGCTCCACTGTCCGGAGCATGATGGACCTTTGGGGTTGGTTTTTCAGGGCTCTCTGGAACGGAAATCTCTTCCGCTGTGTTTCTGTGCGGCTTGTAGTGCTCCAGAATTTGTGGGGAGTTTTTTTTACAGAAAATTTATGGGCTGTGGGTTTGGAGCTAGCATATGTGAGTCTTTCTACTCCTCCATCTTGGCTCCTCCCCCCCACATATATTTGTTAAAGGACTTTTTCTTTTTTTATGGGAAGGGGAAGGCAGGGTTGAGAGATAATTCATTTTTCTTAAATAAAAACAATCAGAAAATTATAATTTGAGAAGCAGAATTTTTCTGTTACATATGTAGACTAGATGGGCAGGGCATAGAGCACCAGGCCTGGAGTCAGTTCAAATTTTACCTCAGACATTTACTAACTATGTGACCTAGGCAAATCATTTAACCTCCGTTTGCTCATTTTCCTAGTAATACCTGTCTTGCAGGATTGTTGTGAGGATGAAATGAGACAATAGGTGTAAAGTGCTATAGTACAAGGACTGGCATATAGTAAGTCCTATATGAATGTTAGCTATTATTAATGAACTCATGAGGAGTATTTTCACTTGGTTCAGAGGAAGCTGATACCCAAAGAATCTGTATTGTGAAAGAATTGATGGGAGAAAGTCCGAGTTTATCAATAATTAAATAAAGATGACAAAATTCTGCAGAAATCTTTGGTATTCAGAGAGTATTGAAGAGATCTGAAAAAAGAAATTATAGATTTGAGCCTGAGACAGAAAATCTTGAAAATGAGCTATCTTAGCTGAATTGGAAAAGGTAAAGTGAAGGCCTGCATTTAAAAGAAAAGAAACAAGTCATCCAATTGATACAGAAGATGTAGAAAAATGAACTGGTACAACCCCTGTTACATTGAAGCATCAAGTCAAGAAGGTTGAAGCCCAACTTCCTTCCCAGTCAGCAAAGAAAACTGCTGAGAAAACTATTGCTTGGAGTAAAGTAGACACTGCATTTAAGAAACCCAATAATTTTACCCTGGACTGAGGAGAGAGCCCCTGGTCAGACAAGGGGGTAGAAATTGCCTTTCTTGCTGAGAACCTCAATTATAGAATACCCTAGATATGGAATTTTAAAATACTGGTAGTAAATTTATATCAGCTCACTTAAATATATAAGCTAATAAGTCAAAAGAGAATCAGAACAATTTAAAAGATTATGTAACTGATTTCCCTGACCTTCTACCTGATAGCATCACTACAGAAACTAGAGATTCAAGCAGATGCAATCCTAGAATTCATCAGTTTGATGAATTCTCTTCAAATTTGGCTATAGAAGATTTTGGGAGGAGGAAGTTGGAATAGAAGAATTTGTCTGCCTTGGGTCAAGCAAGAGGAAGTGTGGTTAGTAAGATCAAACTACATCTAACTTTTAGATTCCTTACTGGTTCCTCCATTTTACTGCTCTAACCAAAATGATCAGTACTGGTTTATGCTGTTTATCTCCTGTAGCTCCATTTCCAAACCCATTGGTGTAAGACTCTTTTTCCTCATTGGTGTAGACCAGTGCCCTGTAAGGCTGGGTGGAATTGATGAGAACTGGAAAGATCCAGTGTCTTCAGAGCTCATTAAGCTTCCAGTCTCTTCAAGTGCTTCTATATTTCAACTTTGAGAGAGAAGATAGATGAATGTAACTTCACTTTAGGTTGCTGAAGGACAAAATTCTGGGAAAATGAAAAGCGCAATCTCCATCATGTCCCTAGCTTACAACTATTCCCCCCTCCCCCGCCATTGTTGTTTATGTCCAGCACCTGATTATACATGAAGAAAATTCAATGACTGCTGAATTCTTGCCTAGTGGAATTGACGCTGGTGAGAATAGAGATTTTTGAAGACTTTTTGATCCCTTTAATGAAATGGTAGATTCATTTCTGTTTGAGTAGGGTGCGAAGGCTCAGTGGGAGGAGTAGCTGCCACTGACTCCAATTCCATGTGGAAATCCATGGAGAAGGGAAACATACCAATCTTGTGAACCTAAGTAAGTACTTGCAAGTTTCCAATAAATAGGAAAACATATATGCATACACACACTTCCATACACATGAAACACACATCCATCCATATCCAAATCCATCACATCTATATCCACATCCATATCCATATCCATATCCATATCCATATCCATATCCATATCCATATCCATATCCATATCCATATCCATATCCATACACACATACACACACACACTCACACACACACACACACACATGCATACACACACACAGGCTAGACCTAAGATAAATCTTGGAAAGTTCAAGCTGAACTAGGGCAGGGAGGAGGTGATAATGCTTTATAGAAGAATTAGGTCTATTACTCATACCTCTTATCCTGGGTAGGGGGAGGGAGGGAAGGAGATAGTTTTTCTATACATGGTTCTTCTAAATATGGTTAATCAAACTTCCTTACATATGAGAATTTTATCTTTAGGAAAGAATTCTGAAAGGTTTTTTTTTTTTTTTTGGCTGCTGCTCTGTGCTGTTGTTAGGATTTAGTATCATTTTGAAAGGCCATCTTGTGATTGGGGTTTTGGTGATGGTTTTGAGCTTTGAGCTTAAATGGTTGAAATGTATTGTCATAGTGTAGGGATCAAAAGTTATAGGGATTTCCATTTATAGTATGAGTAGACTCAGATTATGACTAAAAGTATTTATAAGAATAAAAATATTGCAAAGTAATATAGAAGACTTGGAGTGTTGCAGAGTAATACATGGTGTCCTAAAAGGCTTAGTGCAGTTTTGTGTTTTAATAGCCTAACATTGCCCTAAAGCTTTTAGGATCCCCTCTATATAGTAAAGAAGATAGGTGAGGTCATTAAGTACTCTGTGAATTACCTGACCCATTTGATCATTCATACTTTCCTGATGTAGTGAAAATAGAGAATACTATCTGGGAAATAATTTCTAAACCACCCCCTGAGGAGGAAAAGCTACTTAGAAAAGTGGGATCTCTTCTGAACAAAGAAGGTTTTCCCACAGAGAAACTGAGAATCACATTTGAGACTGAAAACAACACTTCCCATGTAGGTAAAGCCAAAACCAGACCTCTTGTAACAGAGAGCTAGTACAGGTCCAAATTACAGATCTTTTCAGGATAGGAAACAGGACACCCTGGGAAGCCTGTATTATGGGAAGCCTGTATTAGCCAAGTGGCAGATACACTACAGCATTGGTGGGCACTAGAGTCAGCAAAGAGATGAAGATAGATAGAAAGTTTACTTGGCTTTGTGAAAGGCTTAAAGGTCACCCAACATGGAAAACAGGGCATGCATGTTTACAAAACCTAGAGATACAATATGGTGGTGATCAGACATCACAGGGGTATGTACTATATTTATCAACTTTATTGTTCAGTGTAAAGGAGAAAGGTCTTTGAGTTTTATGTTTAGAGTAGATTACCAATTATAGAGACTAACAGAGAGAGGTGCATTAGAAACTTAGAAAGAATGTAAAGTCAGATTGTAGCCAACACAGTTTGATGTAGGCCATGTTACTGGCCTTGAGTCATAGCTACAGTTAGCCAAGGTGAGGCACATATTAACAGAGACGTGGAATCTCACTACCACCACAAAGAAGGGCTTTCCCTTGACTTGTTTGGGGATATCTTTTTATGTATAGATTGCAGAAGCAAAGCAAGAGAGTCATGCTGCAAATTAATATTCAAAGACAGGAGGGCAAAAGAGAATTGAATTAGAGATGGATAAAACTGTTGAATTTGGAAAGGTAAAGAGTCAAGGGAATGCAAGCTTTAATGGCCTGATACAAGAACACCTCCATCTGGACATGATCAGAGAAGCAGATCCAGCTTCTGTCAACAATTATGGATTAGAGGTGGCAAAACAAAGATGGTGGAGTAAAAGCAGAGATTTGGTTGAGCTCTCCCCCAAACCCCACCAAATACCTGTATAAAATGATTCCAAACAAATTCTGGAGCTGCAGAACCCACAGAATGATGTAGTGAAGCAAATCTCCAGCCCAAGAGAGGCTGAAAGGTGGACAGGAAGGGTCTATCACAATGGGCTTGGAGCAGAGGCCCCAGGGGACTGTATCACTGGCAGCTGTGGTAGTTTCCAGACTTCTCAACCCCAATATGCTGAGGACAACATGGAAAGTCAGTGGCAAAAAAACTGTCAGACCTGTGTGAGAGAGTAGCTCAGTCTGGCCCCAGTCCCAGGGTGGTAGAGGTGGTGAGAAGCCCACAGTAGCTGCAACAGCAACAGTAACAGAAGCAGAAGCAGTTTCTGGAACACTAAGCCCACAGATTGTGGGGGAATTGAGTGGCTGACAGCAACCTCCCCCGCCTCCCCCAGAACTCAAAAGTCAAGTAATTGACTGGGGAAATGAGCAAAAACCAGAAACAAAATCAGACTATCGAATCTTACTTTGGTGACAAGGAAGATCAAAACATATAACCAGAAGAAGACAAAGAAGTCAAAACTCCTACATCCAAAATCTCCAAGAAAAATATGAATTGGTTTCAGGCCGTGGAAAAGCTCAGAAAGGATTTTGAAAATCAAGTAATAGAAGCAGAGGAAAAATTGGGAAGAGACATGAGAGTGATGCAAGAAAATCATGAAAAATGAGTCAACTGCTTGCTAAAGGGGACCCAAAAAATGCTGAAGAAAATAACACCTTAAAAAATAGACTAACCCACTTGACAAAAGAGATAAAAAAAGTCAATGAGAAGAATGCCTTAAAAGGCAGAATTGGTCAAATGGAAAAGGAGGTTCAAAAGCTCACTGAAGAAAATAATTCCTTAAAAATTAGAATGAATTTGTGAGAAATCAAGAAATTATTAAACAAAACAAAGAATGAAAAAATAGAAGGCAATGTGAAATATCTCATTGGAAAAACAACTGGAGAATACATTCAGGAGAGACAATTTAAAAATTATTGGACTAACTCAAAGTCATGACCAGAAAAAGAGCCTAGATAGCATCTTTCAAGTAATTATCAAGGAAAACTGCCCTATTATTCTAGAACCAGAGGGTAAAATAGATATTCAAAGAATCCACTGATTGCTTCCTGAAAGAAATCTCAAAAAGAAATCTAGGAATATTGTAGCCAAATTCCAGAGCTCTCAGGTCAAGGAGAAAATATTGCAAGCAGTCAAAAAGAAACAATTCGAGGATTGTAGAAACACAGTCAGGAAAACACATCTAGCAGCTTCTACATGAAAGGATTGAAGGCCTTGGAATATGATATTCCAGAAGTCAAAGGAACTAGGCTAAAACCAAGAATCACCTACTTAGCAAAAGTGAGTGTAATCCTTCAGGGGAAAAAAAATGATCTTTTAATGAAATAAAGAACTTTCAAGCATTCCTGATGAAAAGACCAGGGCTGAATAGAAAATTTGACTTTCAATTACAAGAATCAAGAAAAGCATTGAACTCATATAAGATTGCATGCTGTCTTGGGGAGCAAGAGGGTGGGAAGGGGGAGAAAAATCTAAGACTTAATGGAAATAATTATAGAAAACTGAAAAGAAAGAAATAAATTTTAAAAAAGTTGATAGGAAATTGGGTGCCAAAATTGCTAATTATGCCTCTGTTACAGTGCAATGAGATAATACCAAAAAGTGAGATCAGGAAAGAAGTCAAAAAACTCATTTACATTTCTTTGGCCTGTACTTAGATGTAAGTAGTGTCATAAAGCTCTTGCCTTTGTGGAAAGAACTAGTGAAATACAAATCTTGATCTTCTGGGTATCCTGGACCAATAAATGTGAGCTGCTACTGAATTATTTTGCAATTTTGTTTAAAAAAAATGAAAAAATACCAAAATACTGAGCTATTCTGTCTGTCTGTCTGTCTGTCTCTCTCTCTCTCAAAAAAAAAAAAAGAATCAAAGAGAAACATGAAAAGGTAAATAGGGAAGAGAGATCATAAGGGACTTACTAAAGTTGAACTATTTACATTCCTACATGGAAAGATAATATTTTTAACCCTTGAGAGTTTTCTTAGTGTTAGGGTAATTGGAAGGATTATATATATAGATATAGATATAGAAGATTATATATATATATATATTATATATCTATATCTATATATATTATATATCTATATATATATATAGATCACAGGGTGAGTTGAATATGAAAGGATGATAACTAAATAAATAAAATTAAGGAGTGAGAGGAATATATTGGGAGAAGGAGAAAGGGAGAAATAGAATGGGGTAAATTATCTCCCACATAAAAGAGGCAAAAACAAAAGCTTGTACAATGGAGAGGAGGGGTAAGGTGAGAGGGAAAGAGTATACCTTACTCTCATCGGATTTGGCTTAAGGAGGGAACAGCATGCGCACTCAATTGGGAATTAAAATTTATCTTACCCTGTAGGAAAGTAGCAGGCAAGGGGATAAGTGGGGGTGGGGAGGGGAATGGGGGGAATGATAGAAGGGAGGGCAAATGGGAGGAGGGGATAATTAGAAATAAATATCTTATCAAAAAACTGTCTGTTTTGATCCCACCCCTGGAAGAGATCATATATTTTGTACCTGATAGAATCCTGCTGCTAACAGGATCATTCCACACATGATTTCTGGAGTCCTCCTTCTCTGGGACTCTAGATGTGACAGAATAGTGGCAATTGGAACTGATGGGATGTTCACTATCCTCTCCACTCTTCTTCCTGCTTAGTTAGAAGAGGAAGAGACAGGAGAGAAAGAGGTTTGACCTGGATTCAAATCCTACCTCAGATATTAAACCATGAAGTTTTAGTAAAATCATGTCTCAGAGTCTCAGCTTCCTCTTCAGTAAAATGGAGACAACAATATTTGTACTGCTTATCTCACAGGATCTTATAAGAAAAACATTTAGCAAATGTTAAAGTACTATAGAAATACAAGCTATTGTACTTACTTATCTTTATATATGTTGGTATAAACCATGGCTCAGGGTTCAAGTATTTTGTCTTATATAGAATAGGTTTGATGCTGGGAACTTTACTTCATGAGAGTTATTGTAGAGTTGCTACCTGGTGTTACATGTAGGAAAACTTCCAAAAAAGATGTCATGTGTCTAGCTTTTCTCAAACGTAGTAACAGGGTCACCCACTCCTGGACAAATATTCCAGGTGGCAGATAGGTATGATACAGGCTTTATTTCACCTTGAAGAAAATATGAGGATCCATTTATTGTTCAGTTGTTTTTTTTATTAGCATCTGACTCTTCATGACCCTGTCATGGGGTTTTCTTAGCAAAGATATTAGCATAGTTTGCCACTTCCAGCTCATTTTTCAGATGAGGAAACTGAGACAAACTGGGACAAGCAATTTGCCTAGGTAAGTGTCAGAGGCTGGATTTGAACTCACAAAGATGAGTCTTCTTGATTCTACTGTGCTCTATGCATTGTTTCACCTAGCTGCTCTATGAGCATTCATAGGAGCCCATATATAGATTAAAAAAATACGCATATAAGTAACTCAAATAACCCACTGACTTTTCTCATGAAGAAAGTAAACTTGGGGTTACCATCAAGACACCTTTTTAACATTTCAGCAAATTCCTTATGGCCAGAGTCCTTCAGAGTTTCCACCAGGGTTCATAGTATCAATCTGTAGTTTAGATTCCCCCTAGAAGGTAAATATATTTTAGGGGCTGCTGTACTAGCAAGCACCCCAGCATATCCGGGATGGCCTGCCAGCACAGGTTCTTTGATCTGCTTGGCTAAAGGAAAGACAACTTTTAAAGAGGTCAACGATCTTACTTTAATTAGAAAGAAGTGAGTATAGAAAATACAGGCAGAGAAACTAACACAGAGATTCAACAGACAGGGCTCCAACTGTCTGAGCAAAGTACTACAACCATCTTCATATACCACCAGATGGGGAGAGCTGAATAGTGTGGGAGCAGGGCTCTTAACAAACATCTACTCAGAGTCCCATCCAGAGAATCAGAAGGTCCTTCTCATAAGTGAAACCCACAAAGTAAAATACCAACCTCCCAGTACATATAGTTTTCAACTAATAGGCTCAGAGCCAGATGGCATCGCAACCCATGTGACTCAGCACAGCTGTGAATTATCCATCAGGCGTTTTCAATGAGCTTGGGAACCTGAACTCCAGAAAGAAAACAATAAAAAATCCCACTTTGCTTGGGCTTACAGGATGCTAAGAAAGGATGCTAAGAAAGCATCCTTTCCCATTGGATGTATGTTCATCCATGTTGCTGAAGAACACCATGCCATCAGAGAAATGATGACATGACTTGCACTTGACTTTGTTTTGAGTGAGGGAAGGCTGTGCAGGTCATCAGCCTCACTTTCTTGTCCTGAGCCATCTGAGTCCAGTGACCAGATATTCATCAGGATGACTGGAGATGACCCAGGATGAAGCAATTGGAGTTAAGTGACTTGCCCAAGGTCACACAGCTAGTGAGTGTCAAGAGTCTGAGGTGAGATTTGAACTCAGGTCCTTCTGATTCCTGCACTGGTGCTCTATCCACTGCACCACCTAGCTGCCCTAATTTCCATTGGATATGCAATGTCTGAATAATTCCCTGACTTTTCTCTCCAGGTAGAACACTATAGGAACTAATCAGGCAGTCAGTCAGTCAACAAATACGGATTCATTAATACGGATTCTACTAGTGCCTCACTCTTCTAAATGCTAAGAGGACAAGGAAAGGTAAAAACACAGAGCTTGCCCCCTAAGAGTATGTTTTCTAATGGGGGAGATAACATTCAAATTACTTACATACAAAATATATACCAATGTGTATAGGAGGCAGATGTCAGAGGAAAGGCTCTATTGATGAATGGGAAGATTTGGGAAAGGCCTTTGGTAGAAGGTGGGACTTGAATTCCATCTTGAAGGAAGCCCGGCAATCCAGGAGGTCAAGATGAGAAGGGTCAGCGTTACAGCCCTAGGGTTGCTAGATAGAGTATGTGTCTGAGGGACAGTAAGGAGGTCAATGTCACTGGATAGTGGAGTATGTAGAAAGAAGTGAAACACAAGAGGACTGGAAAAGTAGGAAGGGGTCAGGTTATGAGAAGCTTTAAAAGCCAAACAGAGGATTTTATATTTGATTCTGGAGGTAATAGGAAACAATTAGAATTGCTTTGATTGTAGCTGTCTAGGAAGGAGGGGAGTTTCCTGCCTTCTTGTACATCCATTCCAGCACACCACAGGTGCCCCGTATCCAGCCTCTTATATCTCCAGATTAGTTAATCCTTGCAGGTACCCCTTGTTCTCTTCCCACCCTAACCCTCTCCCTATTCCTTTACAGCTACACATAGCTTCTTGATGTCCTGGGACAAATCCAGTCTACACAAAACCCCTATGGACCACAACCCACCTGAATTCATTCCTCAATGATGAACGTACTTCCACCTATCAGACCCTTTCCATCCATGTAATTCTGAACCTTTGACTGCCATTGATCAGTCTCCATTCTCTGAGCTTTCCTGTTTCCTTATTCCCATCCCCCTTAACCTCCCCTATCCAATCCTACTCTAAAACTTTCTGCCTCTTGATGTCATGGTCCTCTTCTAGAACAAAGGACAAACACAGCAACCACTACCACAACAACCTCTTCTGCTGTGCTTGCTAGAATTACTGCTCTAGAAGTAACAAACTAGCTTTATTGTAAGCCATTCCTGTCTTCCTCTCCCTTCTTTTATTCCTCGAGACCTGGCTACCTCCTGGAAACCCTTACCAACACTGATTTCACTTCGCTCTTACGCAACTCACGGCTTGTGGTGGAGGACTTAGAATACTACTTATTCCCCACAACCACTTCCCAGGCTCTCCCTCTACCATTATCACTCATTAACCTCTCCTCCTTTGAGGTTCATTCACTCTGTGTCTACTACCTTCCTAATCAATATGCTGGTAGCTATTGCCTACCAGTCTCCAGGATGCTACTTCATTCCTCCATGAATTTAGTATCTGGTTCACAGTCTTTCTCTTTTCCCCAATTCCTGTCTTCATACAAGGAGACTTCAACATACATACTGAAATTCCCTCAAACACCTTAATCTCACAATTCCTCAGTTTACTCACTTCTCCTGACCTACTCCTCCTCTCCATTTCAACTACATAAAGACAGTCACACCCTTGGTCATGCAATCAAGCACAAGTGTACCATCTTATCTGATCACAATCTGCTATCATTCCACTTCTCCATCTACCTTTCAACCCCCAAAACTCTTATTCATCCTCACCATTATCTTTAATCTCTCCATGCCTCAATTCTTTCCCAAGCTCTTACCCTCTAACTGACTACTCTTTTTTCTTTTCCTCATCTTGATCCCTTGGTGAACCTGGTCAACTCTACACTGGTCTCTTCCCTTCAGCCCTTTACCCCCTTCTCCTATCAAATATCTTACTTTGCTAATCTTAGTCTGATTACTTCTACCACCTTTGCTCCTTGCCACATGCTGCTGAACAAAGCTGGAAAAAAAAATCATGAAACTGTTTAATGGATCCACTACATGTTTATGTTACGTAATTTCAACTGAATCTTGGTGCAGCAAGGAAATCCTCTAATAGATTCTCATTGTTCATTGCAATTGCTCATCGCTCATTGCTAGAGCTAGCTGTACTTTGGAATGCTTTAAATGAAAGTGTGGGAGAGAAGAGGTATTAGACTATCTATCACATTAAAGGTCTATAGAGTCATTGTGCTGACATTGTTGTATGCTTGTAAAACCTGGATTGTATACTGTTGTCATGCCAGGAAATGGAATTTTTTCCATTTTTAGATATATTTTATTCCCCCTCCCCTAATTATATACTAAAACATTTTTTAACTTTTTCTAAGTTTCGAGTTCCAAATTCTATCCATCCTTCCCTCCCTCCCTTACCCCTCTTCCTGAGATGGCAAGCAATCTGATATAGGTTATATATGTACAAACATGTAAAACACTTCCATATTAATAGTTTTGTACAAGAAGACTTGAACAAAAACCAAAGAAAGGGAAAAATAGTATGCCTCAGTCTGTATTCAGACAATATCAGTTTTCTCTGGAGGCAGATAGCACGTTTCATCATGAGTCCTTTGGGATTGCCTTGGATCATTGTATTGCTGAGAATAGCTAAGTCATTCAAAGCTCTTCATTATATAATATTGCTGCTACCATGTACAGTATGTTCTCCTGGTTCTGTTCACTTCACTTTGTATCAGTTCATATAAGCCTTTCCAGGTTTTTTTTTTTTAAGCCATCCTACTTGTCATTTCTTATAGTACAATTATATTTGATCACAATCATACACCACTACTTGTTCAGGCTTTCCCCAGTTGATGGACATTCTCTTGATTTCCAATTCTTAGTCACTAAAAAAAGAGCTGCTATAAATATTTTTTTACATATATGTCCTTTTTCTTTTTTGGATCAAAGGGTTTGCACAGTTCTATCTATAGTCCTTTCAAATTGCTCTCCAGAATGATTGGATTAGTTCACAACTCCACCAAAAGTTCATTAGTCTTCTACTTTTCTCATATCCTTTCTAATACTTATCATTTTCTTTTTTATGTCATATTAACCAATCTGGTAGGTGTGAGGTAGTACCCAGATCAATAGTGATTTACAGCATTTTTTTATATGACTCATATGATAGCTTTTTTCTTCTCTTATTGCTATAGACAGCATTTCCAGTACATTAGTAAATAATAGCAGTGATAATGGGCATCTTTGCTTCACTCCTGGTTGTACTGGGAAGGCTTCTAGCTTATCCCCATTACAGATAACCCTTGCTAATGACCTTAGATAAATATTACTTACGTTTTAAAGGAAGCTCCATTTATTCCTATGCTCTCTAATGTTTTTAATAGGAATAAATAATGCACTTTGTCACAGGCTTTATTTTCATCTATTGTGATAATCATTTAATTTCTGTTGGTTTTGTTATTAATATGGTCAACTATGCTGATTTTTTTTCCTAATATTGAGTCAGTCCTACATTCCTGGTATAAATCTCATCTGATCATAATTTATAATCCTAGTGATATATTGCTATAATCTCCTTGCTAGTGTTTTATTTAAAATTTTTGCATCAATGTTTATTAAGGAGATTGGTGTACTATTTTCTTTCTCTGTTTTGGCTCTTCCTGGTTTAGGTATCAGCACTCTATGTGTGGCATAAAAGGAATTTGGTAGCATCATTTCTTTGTCTATTTTTCCAAATAGTTTATATAGTATTGAGATTAATCATTGAGCTTAAAAAAATATTATTTAATTATTATAATTATGTAATAATTATTGTAACAATTATTAATTGTTAGTGAAATTGATACTTTTGATTATATTAAATTAAAGGTTTTGCACAAAGTCAATGTAATCAAAATTAGAAGGAAAACAGAAAACTGAGGAGATATATTTTACAAATATCTCTGACAAAGTCCTTATCTCTCAAATATATAAAGAAATGAGCCAAATTTATAAGAACACAAGTCATTCCCCCAATTATAAATGGTCAGAGGATATGAACAGGCAGTTTTCAGATGAAAAAATGAAAAGAATTAGGCAAGACAATGAGAAAGCAAAAATACTTATGTCTAAGTATTTTGCAAATACTTAGACAATTCTAGAGAATCAACCAAAATAATTGTATAAATAATTAACAAATTTGGCAAAGTTGCAGGACACAAAATAAACCCATATAAATCATCAGCATTTCTATATATTACCAACAAAGTGCAGCAGCAAGAAATAGAGGGAGAAAATTCATTTAAAATAACTGTAGACAATATAAAATACTTGGGAGTCCACCTGCCAAGAAACCCAGGAACTCTATGAATACAATTACAAAACACTTTTCACATAAATAAAGTCAAATCTAAACAATTGGAAAAATATTAATTGCTCATGGGTAGGCCAAGCTAACACAATAAAAATGATAATGTTACTTAAATCGGTCTATTTGTTCAGTGCCATACCCATCAAACTACCAAAATTTTTTTTTATAGAGCTAGGAAAAATAATAACAAAATTCATCTGAAAGAATAAAAGGTCAAGAATATCAAGGGAATTAATGGAAAAAAATGTGAAGAAAGGGGACTTAGCTTTATTAGATCTCAAATTGTATTATAAAGTGGTAATCATCGGAACAATCTGATATTGGCTAAGAAATAGTGGTAGGTTAGTAGAATTGATTAGGTACACAATACACAATAGTAAATGACTACAGTAACCTAACATTTGATAAACCTAATGATCCAAGCTTTTGAGTCAAAAACTGACTCTGACAAAAACTGCTGGCAGAAACGAGGTATAGACCAACTCTTACCAAGAGTATACCAAGATAAAATCAGAATGGGTAAATGATTTAGACATGAAGGGTGATATCATAAGCAAATTAGGGGAGCTTGGAATGGTTTCCCTGTCAGATCCATAAAAATGGGAAGAATTTATGACTAAACAAGAAACAGAAAACATGGATCATTTAAATTCTCATAGGAAGATTCAGATCACCTGTCAAGATAAAGCATCAGACACTGAGGTCATTTCTTAAGCTGAACTGCCAAGGATTCAAACTTTAATGCAGAGAGTGCAACTCCGTTGGACTGGTCACATTGTTTGAATGTCAAAGGTACGTTGTATTCTAGAAGACTATTTTATAGAGAACTCACACAAGGCAAGAGCTCATATGGAGGTCAGAAGAAATAATCCAGGGATACTCAAGGTTGCTCTTTGGAATTGATTGTGAGACATGGGAGACACTGGCTCCGAACAGCGTGCCCTCACCAAAGAAGACTGCGCTCTCTGAGCAAAGCAGAATTACAGTAGCTCAAAAGGAATAGGAGATGGGCAAATTTAGCAACATGTCCTCTCCAGATTTTCATAGTGACTATTTGTACCCCACCTGTGGTAGGGTCTGATCAGACGCTGTACCTTGACCCCAACATAGTGAAGTCATTTTGGTGCTCTTCAAGAACAAAGAACAACAACTTCAGAAGTTTTTCTAAACCTTTTCACTTCTGCTCAAACCTCTCTCAAGTCAACCTCCTTTCCCCCTCTCAGCTGAGGCCCTTCCCTCATATTTCACTGAAAAAGCTGAGGCCATTCCCTGAGAGCTCCTTCTCTCTTTCTCTCCTCACGTCACATAGAGGAGGGTCTGCCCTGGACCTCTTCTCTTCTTCCTCTATACTATTTTACGTGGTGATTTCACTAGCTACCATGGATGTAATTATTATCTCTTTGTAGATGATTCTCAGATCTAATCAATTAGACTTAACCTTTCTCCTGACCTCTAGTCTCACAGATCTTCTGTTACTGGACATCTTGAATTGTATGTCTCATTGATATGTTACTCGTTATGTCCCAAACTGAACTCCTTATCCTTCTCAAATTTTCCCTTCTTCCTAACTTCTTTATTGCTATTGAGAGCACCACCATCCTTCTAGTCACTCAGGCTCAGAGTTTAGGATCATGCCTCGCCCCATTCCCAGCTTGTTGCCAAGTCCTGTTTATTTTAATTTTATAGCATCCCTTGCACATGGCCCTTCATTCCTCTGACACTGCCTCCATCCTCATGCAGGGCCTCATCATCTCATGCTGGAACTATGGCAATACCCTGCCACAAGACTTTCCCATTCTAGGACACCCTCCATTCAACTGTCAAAGTGATCTTGACTGTTGTTTATAATGAGGGTGATGACTAAGAGCTACACAAGAAACAATTAAGGATGAGAACAAGACAGGGCAGGATATAATGAAGCACTAAACTAAATATAACCAAGAGTAAAAACATGCTGAAAATTGTTTATAGATGGCAAATAAGTGTTATGGGCAGGCAGGCGGGAGGAGGAGGAGATGTGAGAAAATATGATAGTACCAGTTGGGAGAGGAAAAGCTGGGGAAACCACTAAGTCTGAGATCATAAGGAGTCATTGTGAGGACCCTTCCAAGTTTTAGATACCTATCCCTGCCTACTCCCTGTACCCCCAACTTTTCCTTCCTTCCCTCAGGGCATCTATTTTAACACTGAAAAAACCCCAGCTCAGGCAGAAGGTCTACTTAGACTCTTCTGTCTTCTTAGTGTTGCAAATTTTATATACAAGTCCTGGGAGTGATTCTGACTACCCAGATCCATGAAACATTCATTCATTCAACAAATATTTATTAAATGGAACATTAACGCCTTCTCATTTTCTAGTCACAAAAGATTACCCTAAAGGACAATAAAGTTACAACTGATCTCTCAAAAATTAGGATTCTCCTAATTGACTTCTCAAATGGCATTTCTACCTGACTACTCTGCAGCATTTCACAGATGTTGACTACAATTTCCTTCTTGAACTTCTTTCCTGATGTACTTCCTTGTCCTTGTGTCCTTCTATTTCTCTCTCTTTTCCTCTCCTCTCCTGTCCTCTCCTGTCCTCCCTTTCCCTCCCTCTTTCTCTCTCTATCTCTCCCCCCTCCCTTTTCCCCTCCTTTTCCTGATTTGTTCAAATTCCATCTCCTACACGAAGCCTTTCTCATCCCCCCAGCCAAAAGGAATCTCTCTTTCCTGACATTTCCTCCTCTACTTCTTCCTTTAACAAATAAGTGACTATTTCTGCTTGTGGGCCAGTCACTTAACCTTTCTCAGCTTTAGCTTCTCCATCTGTGAAATGGGGCTAATAATCTTTATGCTAACTACCTCATAGGGTTATTGAGAAGAAAGAGCTTAATTTAACTTAGAACATCATTAAAATGTGAATTGTAAAGTTGGCTTTTAGATACTGTCTTGGGTTAACTTGAAAACTTGGCTTTTTATGCTAATATCAACTGTCGAATGAAGATTATAAACAATGAGGCAGTTTGGTTCTGCAGAAAGCATGCTGAAGATGGAGTGGGAGGATTTGAGTTTGAACCCTGGCTTTGCTATTTAACTGCTCATGTGATCATAGACAAGTCTGTGGACCTCATTTTCTTCATCTGTAGAGTGAGGGAGTCAGACTAGATAGCTTCCAAGGTCTCTCCTAGCTCTAGACCTCTGATCCTATTAGCTCCTTGAGGGCAAAGATGCGCCATTTCTATGTATCCTTCAAAGTGACCAGCACATAGCCAGGGGTATGCTGTAGCCTTGTCAAATTGGGCTAGAAACAATGGATTGTCACATTTTCAGAGAGCATCTACATCTCTAAAATAAGCCAACATTACAAAACATGGCTTGCTTGATTGTTTTGTGGATTGTTTAGACTTAAGAAAGTGATGAAGAAAATATTAATAAGGCAAATTAAATTTAAGAGTATGTACTGCGGGGGTGGAGCCAAGATGGCGGAGTAGAAGGACGCACATTCACGAGCTCCGAGCCCACAACCCATGGAATTGAGGTAAAAGGAGAGCCCCATAAATTCTGAATCTCTGCAGGGGGTGCACAAACATAGGGGAAGAGATTTCCGTTCCACTGAACCCTGGAGAGCCGTCCCCGGGGGTCCATCGCATCCAGGAAAGCGGACCCCACCCCCACCCCTGGCCGCGACCCAGAGAAGTTGACCTGAGCAGACTTCAGAGAGGAAAGCTCCGGGAGAAGCTCCGGCAGCCGGGAAAGTCCCTCTGCCCACAGAAGCTAAAGGTCAGTAAGAAGCCTGTGCTAGGGGAGGGGAGCGGGCCCCCTCGGGAGGAAGCGGCGGCAGCAGAGACGGGGCAGGAAGCGGCGGAGGCAGAGGCGTGGGCGGGCGGCTGAGGCAGCAACGGCCCGGGACTCAGGAATCCCCCAGCAGCAGGTAGGATCTTCAATACTGAAGGTCTTTCCAACCTGAGGGAGCCGAGCAGGGGAGACGGCCCTGCCCCCACCCTGCTCTACTGCTGAACGCCTCTGAATAAAACCCCCAAGGGAGCTGAGCACAGCAGGCGGGGTCCCCCACCCCGCCCCCATCGGCTCTGTTCCTGAAAGTCTCTTCAGAAAGCCCCTGAGGGCCCAAACTAGGAAGCGGCCCTGCCCCCACCCTGCGCCAGAACTAAAGCTTGCCGCGGGAAAGCGCATTTGAATCTCAGAGGTCAAGTACTAGCTGGGCGGATCCAGGCGGAGGTGGAAAGGAATCTCAGAAGTCAAGTAACTGGCTGGGAAAATGCCTAGAAAGGGAAAGAAAAATAAGACTTTAGAGAGTTTTTTCCAACAAATGCAAATGATCCCGACCTTCGGATCTGATGGGGAGGACGAGGACGTATTTTTCCCATCAGGGAAAGATGTGGAGGGCGGGGCCTCAGTACCCCAGACACCCCAGGGGGGTGTTGGGTGGGCTCAGGCCTTGGAAGAGCTTAAAAAGGATTTTGAAAAGCAAGTTAGACAGGTGGAGGAAAGACTGGGAAGAGAAATGACAAAGATGCAAGAAGAGTATGAAAAAAAGGTCAATATCTTGGTAAAGGAGTCCCAAAAAAATGCTGAGGAAATTAACACCTTTAAAAATAGGCTCACTCAATTGGCAAAAGAGGTTCAAAAAGCCAATGAGGAGAAGAATGCATTCAAAAGCAGAATGAGCCAAATGGAAAAAGAGGCTCAAAAGCTCACTGAATTTAATAGTTCTCTCAAAATTAGAATGGAACAGATGGAGTCTAATGACTTTATGAGAAACCAAGAAATCACCAAACAAAACCAAAAGAACGATAAAATGGAAGAGAATGTGAAATATCTCATGGGAAAAACAACTGACCTGGAAAATAGATCAAGGAGAGACAACTTAAAAATTATGGGACTACCTGAAAGCCATGATCAAGAAAAGAGCCTAGACATCGTCTTGCATGAAATTATCAAGGAAAACTGCCCTGACATTCTAGGACCAGAGGGCAAAATAAGTATTGAAAGAATCCATCGATCACCACCTGAAAGAGATCCAAAAAGAGAAACTCCTAGGAACATTGTGGCCAAATTCCAGAACTCCCAGCTCAAGGAAAAAATCTTGCAAGCAGCCAGAAACAAACAATTCCAGTACTGTGGAAATACAATCAGGATAACCCAAGATCTAGCAGCTTCTACATTAAGGGATCGAAGGGCGTGGAATAGGATATTCCAGAAGGCAAAGGAACTAGGACTCAAACCAAGAATCACCTACCCAGCTAAACTGAGTATAATACTGCAAGGGAAAATATGGTCTTTCAATGAAACAGAGGACTTTCAATCATTCTTAATGAAAAGACCAGAGCTGAAAAGAAAATTTGACTTTCAAACACAAGAATGAGAGGAAGCATGCAAAGTAAACAGCAAGGAGAAGTATTAAGGGACTTACCAGAAATGAACTGTTTGCATTCATACAGGGAAGGACAATATTTCTAACTCTTAAAACTTTTCAGTATCTGGGTGGTTGGTGGGATCACACATACACATGTACACGCATGCACACACATACACACATGCATTCACATGCAGAGACAGAGAGCACAGATTGAACTGAATAGGATGGGACCATACCTTAAAAGAAATTAAGGTAAATGGTGAGAGAGAAATGTAGTGAGAGGAAAGAGGGGGAAATGGAAGGGGGTAACTATATGTCATTTAAGAGGCAAGTAGGAGATGTTTTTAGTGGAGGGAAAAAGAGGAGAGCTGAGGGGAAAAACAAACAAACAAACAAACAAACAAACAAAAGTTTACCCTCATCACATTTGACTAAACGAAGGAGTGAAATGCACACTCATTTTGGTATGAAAACCTATCTTACAGTATAAGAAAGCGGGGGAGAAGGAGATATTGGGGGGGGGGATGATGGAAGGGAGAGCAAAGGGAGGAGGGAGTAATTGAAAGTCAACACTTGGGGAGGGACAGGATCAAAGGACAGAAGAGAAACAATGAGGGGCAGGTTAAGAGGGATGGCAATTCAGTTAGTCTTACACAACACGACTATCAGGAAGGTCACTTGCAAAGCTACACAGATATGGCCTATAATGAATTGCCTGCCGTACCAAAGGGAATGGATGGGGAGGGAGGGATGGGGAGAATTTGGAACTCAAAGTTTCAGGAACAATTGTTTAGTATTGTTGTTGCAACTAGGAAAGAAGACATACAGTTAATGAGGAATAGAAAGTCATCTGGCCCTACAGGAGAAAAGAGAAGATAGAGACAAGGGAAGGGAGGGATGACAGAAGAGAGGACAGATTGAAGATAGGGAAAATTAGATTGCTTGGGGTATTGGGGTGGGGGGAGGGGATAAAAGGGGAGAAAATTTGGAACCCAAAAATTTGTGAAAATGAAAGTAAAAAGCTAAATAAATAAATTAAAAAAAAAAAAAAAGAGTATGTACTGCATACATTTTTGGAGAGGTGGTTATTAAACATTTACCAGCACAGCCCCGCACAAGGCCACGCATAGAACAAACCCTCAATAAATATTCCATACTGTTATATGTTGCAGTTATTTGTACACATAGTAGCTTTCTATATTTTATAAATATTTGTTTTTTGCATAGGACCCAGTGCAATGATTCGATAGAATCATGAAATTTTCAGATTCGAAGGACTCTCAGAGATGGATCTTGTCCAGGACTGTGGAAGCAAGTAGATTTACTGAATGCTTCTCTGGTTGGATCATATCTGGAATGTTCAGTTTGGGATGCCATATTTTAGGCAGATATCCAGAAGAGGACTGCCTAGTTGGGGAAGGTCCTCTCTATTGAGCCACATGAGGACTGATGGAAGGATACTTAACTTCGTTCTCCATGAGGTCTCTAAAAAGACCTTAGATGGTACACAATCACTGTCTTTAAGCATCTGAAGAATTTTCACTCATGTAGGACTAGGCTTATCTTGTTCCAGAGGCTAGAACTAGGAGAAATAAGGGAAGTTGCAGAGAGGCAGATTTTGGTTTGATGAAAGGAAATATTTTCTAACAACTCCAAAGTGGAATGAGCTGCCTCATGAGGTTGGGGATTTTACTGCATTATCTTAAAACAGGTTAGAGATGAGCACTTGTCAGGGACATTGTAGTTATGACTTTTGGTTAGGTAGAGTGAACTGGACAGCCTTTGATGTAGAGGCCTAGAGTCAGGAAGATCTAAGTTCAAATATCGCCTCACACAGTTCCTAGCTGTTTACACCCTGAGCAAGTCACTTAACCACTGTCTGCCTCAGTTCCCCCAGCTACAAAATGGGGATAATAGTAGCACTTTGCTCTTGGGGTTGTTGTGAGAATCAAATGAGATAGCAGTTGTAAAGAACAGTGCCTAGTACACAGTATAAGGTTAATAAATGTTTATTCCCTCCATTTCTCCTCCTTCCAAATCTTAGATTTTGTGATCCTGTGAACCTTTCCTACCTATACTTTTTAGTATCTTTACATGAAAAACATAAAAAAAAAATACATTTACTGAAGGCTTTCTCCCCAAATCTATTGATATAATTACATGTTTTGGCACAATGGATAGAATGCTGATCTTTGAGGGGAGACCCAAGTTCAAATCTTGCCTCAGACACTTACTGTCATTGAGAAAAAAACAGCTTTGTTTCCAGAACTTGCTATTTGATTTAATTAAGGTTCCCTCACCCCCACTTCTGTTGCAGACTAAATATACTAAACCTGAGTAAATTGCCCCATCCCCCATTCTTTCCTAGAATGATTAACTAAACTTGTTTCAACATCTGCCCGCCCCCCCCTCAGGGTGAATACACATAACTCAGATGCACACAGCCCTCTTTAGCAGCATACAAGCCCACAAATGTTGCACCCGATACACACTTAGGGACTTTCCAGACTGACTTTCCTATATTGTAGTTGTTCGGTTGTGTGTGAATCTTGGTGACCCCAATCTACCACAGCACACCAGGACTTCTATCCTCCACTATCTCTCCAAGTCTGTTCAAGCTCCTGTTGTTTCCATGATATTATCTATCCATTTCATCATCTGCCATCACCTTTTCCTTTTTGCCTTTCAATCTTTCCTGTAGGTTCAGACGGCATCCCATTGGTCCCTTAAGATACTGTAGAATGCTGCTGATTGGCTATGTTCCCTAAGCAGGCCTGAAAAGTTTGTAAATAAGCCAAATTTGTAGAAAGCTGAAACCGCTGCATACAAGCAGTCTTCATAATTGTGCTAATAAATATTTATAGTCCTTTCAGTTTGGCTGCTTGCTTTACTTGACCCCCATGCTTGCTGACTTAATGGTTAGTGGGTGATGTTTTTGCTGGCATCCCATGAAACCCAGCTTGAGAAATTCTCCAATACTAGGTATATGATCCAGGGCAAATTTCTTAACTTCTCTAAACTCAGTAACCTCATGTAACATTGGGGATAATAATACCTACTTCACATGGTGTTTGTGGGGAGTTAATTATATATATATATATGTAAAGCACTTTGTTAACCTTAAAATGCTAGATACATGTTAAATACCATTTTATAAAAATAAAATTTAAATTTTCCCCAATTATATGTAAAAATTTTTTTAAACATTTAAAAAAAATATCAAGTTCCAAATTTTGCCATTCGCTCTTACCACTTTCCCCTCCCTGAGATGGTAAGCAATCATAGGTTATACATTAGCAATCATGTAAAACATTTCCACATTAAACATTTTGTGTGAGAAGACAAACAAAAAAAAATAAAAAATGAAAAATAGTATGCATTAGTCTGTATTCAGACAACACCAGTTCTTTTTCTGGAGGTGGACAGCATTTTTCATCATGGGTCCCTTTGGGATTGTCTTGGATCACTGAATTGCTGAGAACAGCTAAGTCATTCATAGTTCTTCCTTGTACAGTATTGCTGTCATTGTGTGCAATATTCTCTTGGTTCTGATCACTTCACTTTGTTTCAGGTCATGTAAGTCTTTACAGGTTTTTCCAAAGTCATCCTGCTTATTATTTTCTTACAGTACAATAATATTCTATCACAGTCATATACAACAACTTGTTCACCCAGTCCCCAGTTGATGGATATCCCCTCAATTATCAATTCTTAGCCACAACAAAAAGAGCTGCTAAAAATATTTTTGTCCAAATAGGTTCTTCCCCTCCACCCCACTTACCCTCCCTTTAAAAATTTCTTTGGGATACAGACCTAGCAATAGTATTACTGGATCAAAAGGTATGCACAGTTTTATAGCCCTTTGGCATAGTTCCAAATTGCTCTCCAGAATGGTTGGATCAATTCATAACTCCATTAGGTCTTATTTTTTAAAATTTTGATTTTAATGTAATTTGTCCTGTTTATTATGTCTCTAATGTTGAACTATCCTGTAGGGAAGGGAAAGGAACATGCTACTAGGTGTCAGACACTGTGCTAAATTCTTTTTTTTTTTTTTTTTGGTAAAGATACTGGAGTGATTTGCCATTTCCTTCTCCAGCTTCTTTTTTATTTATTTATTTATTTAGCTTTTTACATTCATTTTCACAAATTTTTGGGTTCCAAATTTTCTCCCCTTTTCTCCCCTCCCCCCACCCCAATACCCCAAGCAATCTAATTTTCCCTATTTCCAATCTGTCCTCTCTTCTGTCATCCCTCCCTTCCCTTGTCTCTATCTTCTCTTTTCTCCTGTAGGGCCAGATGACTTTCTATTCCTCATTAACTGTATGTCTTCTTTCCTAGTTGCAACAACAATACTAAACAATTGTTCCTAAAACTTTGAGTTCCAAATTCTCCCCATCCCTCCCTCCCCACCCATTCCCTTTGGTACGGCAGGCAATTCATTATAGGCCATATCTGTGTAGCTTTGCAAATGACCTTCCTGATAGTCGTGTTGTGTAAGACTAACTGAACTGCCATCCCTCCTAACCTGCCCCTCATTGTTTCTCTTCTGTCCTTTGATCCTGTCCCTCCCCAAGTGTTGACTTTCAATTACTCCCTCCTCCCTTTGCCCTCCCTTCCATCATCCCCCCCCAATATCTCCTTCTCCCCTGCTTTCTTATACTGTAAGATAGGTTTTCATACCAAAATGAGTGTGCATTTCACTCCTTCGTTTAGTCAAATGTGATGAGGGTAAACTTTTGTTTGTTTGTTTGTTTTTCCTCAGCTCTCCTCTTTTTCCCTCCACTAAAAACATCTCCTACTTGCCTCTTAAATGACATATAGTTACCCCCTTCCATTTCCCCCTCTTTCCTCTCACTACATTTCTCTCTCACCATTTACCTTAATTTCTTTTAAGGTATGGTCCCATCCTATTCAGTTCAATCTGTGCTCTCTGTCTCTGCATGTGAATGCATGTGTGTATGTGTGTGCATGCGTGTACATGTGTATGTGTGGTCCCACCAACCACCCAGAAACTGAAAAGTTTTAAGATTTAGAAATATTGTCCTTCCCTGTATGAATGCAAACAGTTCATTTCTGGTAGGTCCCTTAATACTTCTCCTTGCTGTTTACTTTTGCATGCTTCCTCTCATTCTTGTGTTTGAAAGTCAAATTTTCTTTTCAGCTCTGGTCTTTTCATTAAGAATGATTGAAAGTCCTCTGTTTCATTGAAAGACCATATTTTCCCTTGAAGTATTATACTCAGTTTAGCTGGGTAGGTGATTCTTGGTTTGAGTCCTAGTTCCTTTGCCTTCTGGAATATCCTATTCCACGCCCTTCGATCCCTTAATGTAGAAGCTGCTAGATCTTGGGTTATCCTGATTGTATTTCCACAGTACTGGAATTGTTTCTTTCTAGCTGCTTGCAAGATTTTTTCCTTGAGCTGGGAGTTCTGGAATTTGGCCACAATGTTCCTAGGAGTTTCTCTTTTTGGATCTCTTTCAGGTGGTGATCGATGGATTCTTTCAATACTTATTTTGCCCTCTGGTCCTAGAATGTCAGGGCAGTTTTCCTTGATAATTTCATGCAAGGTGATGTCTAGGCTCTTTTTTTGATCATGGCTTTCAGGTAGTCCCATAATTTTTAAGTTGTCTCTCCTGGATCTATTTTCCAGGTCAGTTGTTTTTCCCATGAGATATTTCACATTCTCTTCCATTTTATCGTTCTTTTGGTTTTGTTTGGTGATTTCTTGGTTTCTCATAAAGTCATTAGACTCCATCTGTTCCATTCTAATTTTGAGAGAACTATTAAATTCAGTGAGCTTTTGAGCCTCTTTTTCCATTTGGCTCATTCTGCTTTTGAAAGCATTCTTCTCCTCATTGGCTTTTTGAACCTCTTTTGCCAATTGAGTGAGCCTATTTTTCAAGGTGTTAATTTCCTCAGCATTTTTTTGGGTCTCCTTTACCAAGATATTGACCTTTTTTTCATACTCTTCTTGCATCTTTGTCATTTCTCTTCCCAGTCTTTCCTCCACCTGTCTAACTTGCTTTTCAAAATCCTTTTTAAGCTCTTCCAAGGCCTGAGCCCACCCAACACCCCCCTGGGGTGTCTGGGGTACTGAGGCCCCGCCCTCCACATCTTTCCCTGATGGGAAAAATACGTTCTCGTCCTCCCCATCAGATCCGAATGTCGGGATCATTTGCATTTGTTGGAAAAAACTCTCTAAAGTCTTATTTTTCTTCCCCTTTCTAGGCATTTTCCCAGCCAGTTACTTGACTTCTGAGATTCCTTTCCACCTCCACCTGGATCCGCCCAGCTAGTGCTTGGCCTCTGAGATTCAAATGCGCTTTCCCGCGGCAAGCTTTAGTTCTGGCGCAGGGGTGGGGGCAGGGCCGCCTTCTAATCTTGGGCCCTCAGGGGCTTCCTGCAGAGACTTTCAGGAACGGAGCGGGTGGGGGTGGGGGGCCCCCCCGCCTGCTGTGCTCAGCTCCCTTGGGGGTTTTATTCAGAGGCGTTCAGCAGTAGAGCAGGGTGGGGGCAGGGCCGTCTCCCCTGCTCGGCTCCCTCAGGTTGGAAAGACCTTCAGTATTGAAGATCCTACCTGCTGCTGGGGAATTCCTGAGTCCCGGGCCGTTGCCGCCTCAGCCGCCCGCCCACGCCTCTGCCTCCGCCGCTTCCTGCCCCTGTCTCTGCCGCAGCCGCTTCCTCCCGAGGGGGCCCGAGTCACGGAGGCGCTCCACTCCCCTCCCCTATCGCAGCCTTCTTTCTTACTGACCTGTAGTTTCTGTGGGCGGAGGGACTTTCCCGGCTGCCGGAGCTTCCCCCAGAGCTTTCCTCTCAGAAGTCTGCTCGGGTCAGCTTCTCTGGGTCGCGGCCAGGGGTGGGGGTGGGGTCCGCTTTCCGGAGTGCGAAGGACCCCGGGGACGGCTCTCCAGAGTTCAGTGGAACGGAAATCTCTTCCCCTATGTTTATGCACCCCCTGCAGAGATTCAGAATTTATGGGGATCTCCTTTTACCTCAATTCCATGGGTTGTGGGCTTGGAGCTCGTAAATGTGCATCCTTCTACTCCGCCATCTTGGCTCCGCCCCCTAAATTCTTTATAAATATTATTTCATTTCATTCTTACAACAAGCCTGAGAGATACATGGTGTTATTATCCTCATTTTACAGTTGAGAAAACTGAGGCAGGTGGAGGTTAAGTGACTTGTCCAGGGTCATATAACTAATAAGTATCTGAGGCTGCATTTGAACTCAAGTCTTCCTGACTGCAGACAGCAACGGATAGAGATCTACTGTACCACCTAGCTGCCATTCAGTCAAAATGAATAATTTTTGGGTATATGGCTGTAATTTCTTTGCCCGTGTTTTATCTAATATTTTGCATTCAAGGTTAGGTTTTCTTTTGCACTTTGATTACAGAATGATCCTAGTGGTGGTCATCTCATCCAAGAAGTGTGTTCTTTTAGAAATCTCACTTCAGTTGGTTGATGCCCAAATCCCTTACCAAAGAGCCCTTGAATTCAAAAGGTAACAGTTAAGACAGGAAACATTCATTTCTCAACAATGCTACTTGTTGTTTTGTATTCAAGGGAAGGGAACAGAATGCAGAATGCAAGTCAGGTACTTGAGGTATAGTTTCAGATCTCTCTGGTTTGTCTGTCTCTACCTTTGTGTGGCTAGCCATCACTGATGGTGGAGGTTTTCTCCCAACCCCTCTCTCCTTTCTAGAAATCTGAAGGAGAGAAAGCATTGGAAACGAATCCTAAAGAAAAAAGGGCCAAAAGAGAAAGAGGTAGAGATATTTCTATAGCTCTTTTAGACCACAGAATAGGGAGGTTCCTCCAACAAGAATCTGTCCCTTCTCACATTCAGTCACCATTTTCAATACCCCCTACTCCCAAGTTAGTGGGAAGCAATCTGGAATTCCTTATGTAATCCCAGCAAGGTTTATATCCCTCCGCTAGGAGCCTGAACATATGCCAGGCTCCAAAGCAGTTTCTCTAGGCCAGCAAATCAAGGGTTTTTCTATCAACCCAGCTATAGTAGTTTCTTAAATTTTCTTTATTTTTGCTGCATTCTTTGTAATTTCCTTCTTTTTTTGATAAATTGTTCTCATTAAATTAGCTAATAGCATATCAATTTTGTGGGTCTTTAAAACAGTCTTGCTGTTTAGCTGATAAGTTTAACATTTTAATTGTCTATCTTTTAATTTTCAAATTTTGTATTTTTTTGAGATTTATTGATTTAAAATTTTTTAATCTGCATGTTCAGTTCATTAGTTCTCTTTTCTCCCTATTTTGTTAATTTCAGTGTTCAAGGATATAAATTTATCTCTGAGAACTGCTTTAACTCTTTCTTGTAAATTTTGATATGTTGCGTCACTATTGATATTATCTTTAATATAATTTTTATTATTTCTGAGATTGGCATTATTTTTAGCTACTGTCTTTTGTTCCTATTTCTTTCACTGACTATTTTTATTGCCATATGATTTTTTAAGGGATTTATGAGTTCTTCCCTTCTGCATTTATCTATGAGTTCATTCTATACTAAAGTATAATCAGTTTTTGGAAAATTTACTTTCCATGCTAGAAAAATATGTAAACTCTTTGAGCTTCCCATTCAGTTCTTTATTCAGTTCAGTTCCACATGTCTATAATATTGAGCTTTTCCAACATTCTATTTTCTGGTATGTCCTTCATATTTAACTTTCTATTTGAAGTGCCAAGTTCTGGTCAAAGATCATTAAAATCTCCTTTTGTTAAATGCCTTATTAGCTAAATCTTTTTTGCATTCCAGTTAACTATTCCTTTATGTACTTATTTGCTAAACTGTTCTATGTGTGTGTGTGTGTGTGTGTGTGTGTGTGTATGTGTGTGTATATATATATGCATACACATATTTATATTAATGTTGTTCTGTTGCATTTCATTTCATTTACAGACTGTTTCACTATCTGTGGATGATAATAAGCATAATATAGTTTCCCTGTTTGTCTCCCTTAATGCTATCTGTTATGGTTCCTCCTTATTTGAAATAATGATTGACATTCCTGCTTTTTTTTCTACTTTAGCTGAGACATAAGAAATTTTTAATCCAATATTTAATTTTAAATCTGTATGTAATCCTGTACTTCAGGTGTACATCCTGAAAGTATCATATTGTTGAGACATATTTTCTAATGCAATCTGCATTATTATATATGTTATAGTCATGGTTATTTTGATTAGATTTTGGGTTGAATGGTTTGATTTTCTCTCTGATACATTGTTTTTTGTCAGTATAATGTACAAATATAGTTTGTTTCACTAGTATTACACCAGTCCTAGCCTCTAAATACACAAGACACTGTCCCCTTTTCCTCTTACTCCCAAACATAAACAAGGAAATAAACAGATCCATAGATCCTGGGATTCTACTTTTACTGTCTTTTCTAAGCTTCACTGCCTTTACTCTTCTTCCATATAAGACATTAACCTAATGTGTTTATTTATTTATTTATTTATTTAACTTTTTACATTCATTTTCACAAAATTTTGGGTTCCAAATTTTCTCCCCTTTTCTCCCCTCCCCCCACCCCAATACCCCAAGCATCTAATTTTCCCTATCTCCAATATGCCCTCTCTTCTGTCATCCCTTCCTTCTCTTGTCTCCATCTTCTCTTTTGTCCTGTAGGGCCAGATGACTTTCTATTCCTCATTAACTGTATGTCTTCTTTCCTAGTAGCAACAGCAATACTAAACAGTTGTTCCTAAAACTTTGAGTTCCAAATTCTCCCCATCCCTCCCTCCCCACCCATTCCCTTTGGGAAGGCAGGCAATTCAATATAGGCCATATCTGTGTAATTTTGCAAATGACTTCCATGATAGTCGTGTTGTGTAAGACTAACTGAATTACCCTCCATCCTACCCTGCCCCTCATTGTTTCTCTTCTGTCTTTTGATCCTGTCCCTCCCTAAGTGTTGACTTCAAATTGCTCCCTCCTCCCTTTGCCCTCCTTTCCATCATCCCCCCCCTTCCTTATCTCCTTCTCCCCCACTTTCCTATACTGTAAGATAGGTTTTCATACCAAAATGAGTGTGCATTTTATTCCTTCCTTTAGTCAAATGTGATGAGGGTAAACTAATTGTTTTTTTTTTTCTCAGCTCTCCTCTTTTTCCCTCCACTAAAAAGTCTCCTACTTGCCTCTTAAATGACATATAATTACCCCATTCCATTTCACCCTCTTTCCTCCCACTACATTTCTCTCTCATCATTTACCTTAATTTCTTTTCAGCTATGGTCCCATCCTATTCAATTCACTCTGTGCTCTCTGTCTCTGTGTGTGTGTGCATGTGTGTATGTGTGTGTGTGTGCATGCATGTACATGTGTGTGTGTGGTCCCACCAACTACCCAGATACTGAAAGGTTTTAAGAGTTACAAATATTGTCTTTCCATGTAGGAATGTAAACAGTTCACTTCTGGTAAGTCCCTTAAGACTTCTCTTTGCTGTTTACTTTTTCATGCTTCTTCTCATTCTTGTGTTTGGAAGTCAAATTTTCTTTTCAGCTCTGGTCTTTTCATCAAGAATGCTTGAAAGTCCTCTGTTTCATTGAAAGACCATATTTTCCCCTGAAGTATTATACTCAGTTTAGCTGGGTAGGTGATTCTTGGTTTGAGTCCTAGTTCCTTTGACTTCTGGAATATCGTATTCCACGCCCTTCAATCCCTTAATGTAGAAGCTGCTAGATTTTGAGTTATCCTGATTGTATTTCCACAGTACTGGAATTGTTTCTTTCTAGCTGCTTGCAAGATTTTCTCCTTGAGCTGGGAGTTCTGGAATTTGGCCACAATGTTCCTAGGAGTTTCTCTTTTTGGATCTCTTTCAGGTGGTGATTGTTGGATTCTTTCAATCCTTATTTTGCCCTCTGGTTCTAGAATGTCAGGGCAGTTTTCCTTGATAATTTCATGGAAGATGATGTCTAGGCTCTTTTTTTGAACATGACTTTCAGGTAGTCCCATAATTTTTAAATTGTCTCTCCTGGATCTATTTTCCAGGTCAGTTGTTTTTCCCATGAGGTATTTCACATTCTCTTCCATTTTTTCATTTTTTTGGTTTTGTTTGGTGATTTCTTGGTTTCTTGTAAAGTCATTAGACTCCATCTGTTCAAAATCTCTAATTTTGAGAGAACTATTAAATTCAGTGAGCTTTTGAATCTCTTTTTCCATTTGGCTAATTCTGCTTTTGAAAGCATTCTTCTCCTCATTGGCTTTTTGAACCTCTTTTGCCAATTGAGTGAGCCTATTCTTCAAGGTGTTATTTTCTTCGGCATTTTTTTGGGTCTCCTTAACCAAGGTATTGACCCGTTTTTCATACTTTTCTTGCATCTCTCTCATTTCTCTTCCCAGTTTTTCCTCCACCTGTCTAACTTGCTTTTCAAAATCCTTTTTGAGCTCTTCCAAGGCCTGAGCCCACCCGACATCCCCCTAGGATGTCTGGGGTACCGAGGCCCCACCCTCCACGTCTTTCCCTGATGGCAAGAATATGTCCGCGTCGTCGTCAGATCCGAAAGTCGGGATCATTTGCATCTGTTCAAAAAAACTCTCTATAGTTTTATTTTTCTTCCCTTTTCTAGGCATTTTCCCAGCCAGTTACTTGACTTCTGAGATTGCTGTCCACCCCCGCCTAGATCCACCCAGCTAGTGCTTGGGCTCTGAGATTCAAATGGGCTTTCCGCGCCGCCCGCCCAGCTGCTAATCAATGAGCTTTAGTTCTGGTGCTGGGGTGGGGGCAGGGCCGCCTCGCAGGCTCAGCTCCCTCAGGGGCTTTATGCAGAGGCCTTCAGTATTGGAGCAGGGTGGGACAGGGCCATCTCCCAGGCTCAGCTCCCTCAGGTTGTTTATGCAGAGACTTTCAGTAATGAAGATCCTGCCTGCTGCTGGGGGAGTTCCGGGGCCGCCGGCCACGCCACTGCTGCCTGCCTCCGCTGCCGCCCACGCCTTTGCCTCCACCGCTTCCTGCCCCTGTCTCTGCCGCTGCCACTTCCTCCCGAGGGGGCTCGAGTCACGGAGACACTCCGCTCCGCCTCTAGTCCAGCCCAGCCTTCTCTCTCACTGACCTGTAGCTTCTGTGGGCGGAGAGACTTTCCCAGCTGCTGGAGCTTCGGCCCCTGAAGCCTGCTGGGGTCAGCTTCTCTGGGGCCGTGGCCAGGGCAGCGCTGTGGTGGGGTCCGCTTTCCGGGGCACGACGGACCCTGGGGATGGCTCTCCAGGGCTCTCTGGAATGGAAATCTCTTCCACTCCGTTTCTGTACACCTTTCAGTGGTTCAGAAGTTATGGGGGTCTCTTTTTACATTAATTCTATGGGCTTAGGTTTCGGAGCTCGTAAATGTGCGTCCTTCTACTCCGCCATCTTGGCTCCGCCCCCAACCTAATGTGTTTTTAAAGAAGACCATGCCATCAGAGAAACGATGACGTGACTTGCCCTTGACTTTGTTTTTTTGAGTGAGGGAGGGCTGTGCAAGTCACCAGCCTCACTCTCCTCCAGAGCCATCTGGATCCAGTGACCAGATATTCATCAGGATGACTGGAGATGACCCAGGATGAGGTAATTCGGGTTAAGTGAATTGCCCAAGGGCACGCAGCTAGTGAGCATCAAGTGTCTGAGGTGAGAATATTATTTAGGGGAAAACCTTCCTCCACCCTTTCTCCATTTCTTGTTTGCTTATTCTTTACCTGAAGAACTCAAATTGAGAGATATAGATTCTCTTTTTCTTTTCCCTTTCCTACATAAGTTCATCTGCTTTTGCTTGTCTTTCAGTTTTTCTCACAATTTTTCAGTGTCCTTACAAGGACAGAGACAATTGCTTATGTGCCCTATAATATGCAGACTCTGTGAATCATCACTCCATTCCATGCTTTGAATTATTGGCTACTTTCTTCCTGGGGGCTGCTAGGTAGCATGGTGGATAGAATACTGATCCTGGAGTCAGGCTGACCTGAGTTCCAATCCAGCCTCAGACACTTACCAGCTGTATAACTTCAGATGATTCATTTAACCCCAATTGCCTTAAAAAAACCCAACACTTCAACCCTCCCCCCGCCAAAAAAAACCCAGAACCAAAACAAAAAATGACCCAGCCCTAAATAGAAAGAAATAAATGATTTTCCACTCTGTTGTGGTTCTGCTTTCTGGCCTAGTTGCCCCTCAAAGACCCTGGATTCTTTTGTAGGAAAGTTTTGAAGTCTTAGGTTGTATTAAAAATACATCTTTTATCATGAAGGGATAAACTCAATTTTCCAGGATGAGAAATTTTTTGGGGTAAAAGCCAAGTTTCCTTTGGCATCTCACTTTTTAGTCTCTGCAATTATTTCTCATGTTTTTAAAAAGAAATTCTGCTAGATTCAAATTGGTGCTCTTTGACATGTGGTTCGCTTCATCCTAACTGCTTATAAAATTCTCTTTTCATTGCTGGGGCTTTTAAGTTTGACAGTAACATTTCTGGATGAACAAATTTGGGACTTCTCTTTGAAGGTAACTTATGGATTCTCTCAATTTGTATTTTGCCTCCTGTTTTCAGTATTGAAATTTTTTTGTATGGATTTCTAAAGTATAGTACTCTTGTGTTTCTTCACATAGTTTTCAATTTTCCCTCACTGAGTTCTTTACCCTAGCTGCATTACTTTCATTTATAAGAATTTCAAATCTTTCAGTTTTAAACTTTTGTTTTGCTATTTTTTTTCCTGCCACTATGGTATTGTTATCATTTATTTGCCCCATTTTATTTATCCGATAATCCACTAATTTATCATTAAGATTTCCCATTGAAATCATCATTTTCTGTTCTTTCACTGATTTTATTTCTACCACCACAGATATTGGGTCTTCTATTTTGTACCAATCCCTGACAAAGCTCTGGCTAGCCATAAAGACTTCTGGGACTTCAGTTCTTCCCAGTTTGAGAAGAGAGGAAACTTGTAAATTTGGGGAGGTGGAGATTTTTCAGTCATGTGGCATTTTCAAGAAGAACACGAAGAGAAAAAGGGGAGATATAACAGTCATCTCAGGAAACTGGAGTGACCACGTCTGCAATTCCCTTTGGTGAGATCATGCGACATGACTTCCATTTGAGTGGACAAACACATGTGATTATGTGGGTTTTTTTTTTTTTTGTGTGTGGATACTTGCTGGACCAGGAGTAAGAGCATTGAGAGAAACAAGCCTATGGAGAGAGGAACAATGAAAAGATTCTTCTTTCTTTCTTCTATTTCTGTTTTTCTTAAATTTATTCTGTCAAAGATTCTATTTGCCAGGTTTTATATTATTTCTCATACATACCCATGGTCAATCCTGTCCTTATGATGCCTACAGCTCTTTTATTTGTGGCATGATTGGAGCCACACAGGAGAGAGGGACTTTTCCTAGTGCAGAGCTGCCTCTCACCCCCTAGTCCATTGTTAGAGATATTTACTCTTAACTGGGGCATCAGCATGAGTCATTTCATAACTATCCTGCTAAATGCAGAATTACTATGGATTTGGACATAAATATAGTTGTGACTAGATTGTGACTCAAGTTGCATTTTATTTCCCTTATTAAGCTTCTTATCAGTCTAAAGGTCTTTGTGAATCTTACTCAATATTTGTCAAGTGTATCTTGGCAACCAATAAAACAAAAGTTATATATACTCAGGTCATATTTGGAGTTCAGTTATTACTACTACATTTTAGGAAAGAAATGGTCAGGCTGAAGTATGTTCAGGGGAGGGTAACCAGGATGGTGAAAAGACCAGAAAACATGCCCCCCCAACTCCCCCAAACCTCTTGGAAAACTATGGGTAGCCTAGAAATGATAAGATGGGTATGGCAATTAGAGCTGGAATTGACAACTGCCTTCAGCTATTTGAAGGCAGTCATGTAGAAGAATGATTAGAATTGTTCTCACAGAGAAGATCTGGGAAAAAGACTAGGAAAACGTTAGTTATATAGGGGTAGACAAGTTTTTTTTTTATAATTTTTTTCACTTTATTTTTCTTGCCTTTTAAAAAAAATACCTAATTTATTTATTTTCAGTTCTTAATATTTACTTCCATAAGAATTTGAATTCAAAATTTTCTCCCCATCTCTCCCCATTCCCTCCCCCCAGGACAGCATGTACCCCATCCACCCCTTCTTCCAGTTTGTCCTCCCTTCTATTACCCACCCTTCTTCCATCTATTTTACCTTCCCCTCTATTTTCCTGTAGGGCAGAATGGATTTCTGTACTTCATTCCCTGTATAGCTTAATTTCTAGTTGCATGCTAAAACAATTTTTAACATTCATTCTTAAAGCTTTGAGTTCCATATTCTCTCCCTCCCTCCCCACACACCCTCATTGAGAAAGCAAGCAATTCATTATAGGTCATACATGTGTAACAAGGCAAAGCACTTCCATAATAGTCATTCTGTAAAAGACTAACCACATTTCCTTCTATCCTATCCTGCCCTTCATTTATTCCCTTCTCTTCCTTGACCTGTCCTCCCACAATAGTGTTTGCTTCTGATTATCCCTTTCCCCAATTTGCTGTTCCTTCTTTTATCTTCCCTCTCCTATCCTCTTCCTCCTTTCCTCCCTGCAGGGTAAAATAGATTTCCATATCTGTTTGAGTGTGTATTATTCCCTCCTTAAACCAAATCCCGTGAGAGTAAGGCTCAATTATTTCTTTTCATTTCCCTCTTTTTCCCCTCCATTGTAAAAGCTCTTTCTTCCCTCTTTTATGTGAGGTGATTTGCTACATTCTACCCCTCCCTTTCTCTTACTCCAAGTACATTCCATTCTACAGTAAATTTTATTTTTTTTTAGGTATTCTTCCTTCATATTGAGCTCACCCTGTGCCCCCCATATGTATACAAACACACACACACATACACCCATGTACATATACATACCTACACATATATAATATACACATACATGCCTATACCCACCTACATATATATACACACATATACATGTATATATGTGTGTATACATACATACATACATACGTGTGTGTGTATGTATTCTCTATAATTACCTTAATATTGAAAAAAGTCTCATGAGTTAAAAATAACATCTTTCCATATAGGAATGTAAACAGTTCACCTTTAATGAGTTCCTTAAAGTTTCTCTTCCCTGTTTACCTTTTTATGTTTCTCTTGATTCTTGTATTTGAAAGTCAAATTTTCTATTCAACTCTAATCTTTTCAACAAGAATGCTTGGAAGTCCTCTATTTCATTGAAATTCCATTTTTCCCCCTGAAGTATTGTACTTAGTTTTGCTGGATAGGTGATTCTTAGTTTTAATCCTAGTTCCTTTGACTTCTGGAATATCATATTCCAAGCATTTCCCTTAATGTAGAAGCTGCTAGATCTTGTGTTATCCTGATTGTGTTTCTACAATACTCGAATTGTTACTTTCTGGTTGCTTGTAATATTTTCTCCTTGACCTGAGAACTCTGGAAGTTGGCTATAATATTCCTAGGAGTGTTCCTTTTCAGATCTCTTTCAGGAGGTGATCGAGGAATTCTTTCTATTTCCATTTTACCCTCTGGTTCTAGAATATCAAGGTTTTCTTGATAATTTCTTGGAAGATGATATCTAGGCTCTTTTTTTGATCATGGCTTTCAGGTAGTCCCATAATTTTTAAATTGTCTCTCCTGGATCTGTTTTCCAGATCAGTTGTTTTTCCAATGAGATATTTCACACTGTCTTCTATTTTTTCATCCTTTTGGTTTTGCTTTATATATGTTTCTCATAAAGTCATTAGCTTCCATCTGCTCCATTCTAATTTTTAAAGAACTATTTTCTTTACTGAGTTTTTGAACCTCCTTTTCCATTTGACCCATTTTGCTTTTTAAAGCATTCTTCTCCTTATTGAGTTTTTGGATCTCTTTTGCCATTTGGGTTAGTCTATTTTTAAAGGTGTTATTTTCTTCAGCATTTTTTTTTTGGATCTTCTTTAGCAAGTTGTTGACTCTTTTTGCATGATTTTCTTGCATCACTCTCATTTCTCTTCCAAGCTTTTCCTCCACCTGTCTTATTTGATTTTCAAAATCCTTTTTGAGCTCTTTTATGACCTGAGACCATTGCATATTTTTTTTTGGAGATTTTGGATCTAGAAGTCTTGACTTTGATGTCTTTTGCCTGATGGTATGCTTTGTTCTTCCTCGTCTGAAAGGATAGAGGAAAATACATTTTCACCAATAAAGTAATCTTTTCCTTTTTAGGGGTATTTTCCCAGCCAGTTACCTAACTTTTGAGTCCTTTGCCAAGTGGAGGGTATGCTCTAGGGACCTGTAAGTTCTCAGTTCCTTCAAGGTGGCACAATCAAGGGAGAGGAGTTTGCTCTTCTCTTGGCCTGTGCTCTTGTCTGTGAGCAACCACAAGCACTATGTTCTGCCCAGGAACTGTAAGTAGGGTTCCCCCTTCACCATCACTACCAGCTTCACCATGCCAGAGCTCCTCCTCACCCCAGGACCACCACTTAGGGCTGAGATCCAGATCAGTCATTTGATTTCCCCAGGGTCTTTAGACTGATGGGTCCAAAAGGCGGACACTGTTGCAGTGACTTCTGCCACCCTGGGACTTGGGCCAGGCACACACCCCCCTCTCACCCAGGTGAAAGAGTTTTCTTACTGACTTTTGAAACTGTCTTTGGAATTTGTAGGTTGAGAAATTTGGGGACTGCTACCTGTGATTCTGTGCCCTGAAGCCTGTTCAAGTTCTGTCCCTGCTGCTCAGCAGGGCCACAGATGTGCTGTGCTCCACTCTGAGCCTGGTGCGATAGACCTTTCCTGTTGGACTTCTAGGCCGTCTTGGGCTGGAAATTTCCTTCACCCTGTCGTTTGTGGTTTCCACTCCTCCAGAATTTGTTTAGAGTAATTTTTTAACAGGTATTTTATGGGCTATGGGGGTAGAGTTAAAGCAAGTCTGTTCTTCAACTCTGCTATCTTGGCTCTGTTCTTCAGTAGACTTAAGTTTGATGTACAAACTTCAGGAAGACTCATTTTCATGAGTTCGAATCTGGCTTCAGACACTAATTAGCTCTGTGACCTTGGGCAAGTCATTTAACCCTATTTGCCCCAGTTTCCTTATCTGTGAAATAAACTGGAGAAGGAAATGGCAACCTACTCCAGTTATCTTTGCCAAGAAAACCCCAAATGAGGTCAAGAAGAATTGAACATGACTGAAAAACTACTGAATAACATCAATAGCAAATAACAAACTTCCTAACAATTAAGGCTATATAAAAATGTACAGTGATCTACATCAGGGACAGTGAGTTTCTTCTCATTGGAAATATTCAAACAGAGATGACAACTTTTTGGGAATGTTATTGAAATGATACTTGATCAGGTTACAGAGGCAGAAAGAATCTTTTTCAGGGGCCCAAAGTATCTCCTGATTCTGGTCCTGTTGCCATTTTCCAATACTTATACAGTGGACTGAAGTTTAGGTGGGAGCAGATCGCCTTTAGGATATCTTCCATTGCTCACATTCTGTGATGCTATGGTCATTTCTGCTGTTATCATTGTGATTACTTCCAATAAGCTATTCACAGGGAAAGTGACTGAGGAAGTTTGCAGTAACGACCTAGTTGGTTACCTGCTGGTTGTTGGTTACTTGCTGATAATAATTGCCAGCTTCCCCAAATGTCTTCAGTTCAAAACAATCTTTTAATAATTTAATTTTAATAATTTAATAATTCAGTTAATGAGAACTTTCATCTTCTCATTACTGATACTCCGTGCTGAGATTCTGCATACCCCATATATTTGATGTATGCTAGGCCAGTCTGACATGGTACTAGATAGTTTTAGGTGAGTAGTTTCCAACCTAATTTCCACCTCTGCTGTCTCTCCTTATAGTTTTCCAATGTGTCCTCAAACACAATGAGGTAATCCTTCTTGACAAGCATCTTTAAGGAGTTCATATTGCTTATGACTTTCTCTATAAGCTGCTAAAAAGTTAGTGGTATTCTTGAAATCTCTTGTGATTTTTTTGGTTAAATTGAACAAATGAAGGCCAGTTTCTCTATGACAGTACCCACTATGAAGGACCATTCTAGAGAACCACCGACTACTCAGTTGATAATTGAGGACATCCTGAATTGGTGACCTGCTCTACCTTTGTTCTTTATCAATAGATGTTCATAGATATTATGGATATCATAGATATAGCTATCAAAGATGTTCATTGTTCACACACATTTTAATTGTGCTAGTCTTCTTGTGTACCACTACTATAGATGATGCATGAGGACTCTAAGATTGTTTTAGATAGGACAACTTAGAGTTGGGGATAGTGGAGGTAAAATATGTATTATTCTCTGGGCACATCTTATATCCTATTCATATAACATAAACATTCCAGACCTAATATTGAATTTATTTCTTCAAATAGTTCTTTTATTTTTCAGGCCCTAGGCAATCTCCAAAGCAACATCTCCCAGGATCTATCCTCAAAGTTGACAGTTCAGGGACCAACTTGACAGGGCTGAATATCAGAGAACCTCTGAATGTTTTTCCAGTCTTTTCTTCTCCCCTTCTCTATTATTTTTTTAAATGAAAATTAAATTTTTTTGGTAAATAGCATTTTATTTTTTCCTATTACATGCAAAGATAGTTTTCAACATTCACTTTTAATAAGATTTTGAATTTCAAATTTTTTCTCCCTCCCTCCCATGCCTCCTCCCCAGGATGGCAAGCAATTTGATATATGTGCAATCGTGTAGCCATATTTCTACATTAGTCATATTTTGAAAGTAGAAACAGAACAAAGTATCTTTCTCTATTCTGAACAAAAGGCAGGGATGGTCACATTGTTTAGGTGTCAAACTTCTTTTTACTGATGAGTACTTAATGAATACCCTGATGAGGGTAGAATCAATCTGGGTAATGACTCCAGAAAGATTTCATGAATCCATACATATAAAGGGCATGTATGCCCACAACCTTTCTTCGACACTACAGGTTTTCCATGATCTTTAAGCTTTTTGAGAAGAAGAACATGTCTTGAATTAAATTGGAAACAAAACACTCCCTGGGGTAAGATCTAAGATGGATATGTTATATAAAATTTTGCTTTGTAGTGAAATGTTTAATTATTAAGCTCCAGTATAAACTCTAATAAAGTACAAGCACAATAAAGCTGTTGAAACAATTGAAAAGTGAAATATGCTATTACTGTCTGAATTGAGCATTTACTGTTTGCACACACATACATACACACACCCCGTCTGCTAGTAGTTTAGGCCCTATGACATGTGCAACATATATACAAATACATTTCATAAACATATGGTTGTAGTTTAGATTTTCTTCTCTGTGTTTTTCCTTTTCTCATCTGTCTAGCTTGATGGATTTGAAAAGGAGCCTTTGAGAAAGAACGATTGCTAGAGACAGGCAGTGGGGAGACAAAGCTTCTTAATCAGTCTTTAGCCTTAAAAAAACCATGGAATTTTAAAAAGAGATATAGGCATGTATAATCTATATCAAATTGCTTACTTTTTCAAGGAAAGGGGAGGGGGATGGAGGGAAGGAGAGAATTTGGAACTCAAAATTAAAAAAAACACCAAATGTTAAAAATTGTTTTTACATGTAATTGGAAAAAATTCAAAGAGAAAAACAGAAAAAAGAGGTGCAGAGGAATATTTGCTAAAATGCATGCATATGCTATCTGGCATTTTGAGAAATATAGCCACTATGCTTTGAAAATAAAATATTTTTATTTGCCAACTTCTTCCCCCTTCCAAAATATAGCCTTGCAACCTATTTGGGGTAGTTGTTTTCATAAAAGCCTTCATAAAAGCTTTAAAGTTGTAATCCTAAAATTTGCTCATAAAGTAATCTGAATATGATAGTCAATTAAGATTTAGTGTTTGACATATTGAATTTTTTATTTTTGTGTGCACTTGTGTACCTTGTCCTATGATCCCCAGTGAATGGAACCTAGGAAAGGTTAGAAGCTTTTTTTAGGGGCCTAAAATGTAGACCTTGAGTTTCAGATCTGATGGTGGTGGGTATTCCTTGTTAAATGTTCTTTTTTTTTTAGGTATCCTAATCATAGCCTCTTAGGGAGGGAAAACAACATGCATTTGCATAATGCCAAACTATGCTTAGTACTTTACAAATATTACTTTAATTTCCAACAGTACTGTGAGGTGAGTGGTATTATTACCCCCATTTTATAGTTGAGACAAACAGAGGTCCAATGACTTGCCCAGGGTCACCCAGCTGGCAAGTCTCTGAGATTTAAATGCAGGTCTTCCTGACTCTAGGCCCACTGTGCTATCCACTGCACCACCTAGCTGGCCTTTAGATTTGGAAGGTACCTTAGAGAACATCTATTCTAATAATTGCCTTTAATACTTATTGTAACCCCTAAATGCTAACTTCAGATATCCAAAGCCCCATTCAAGTCCATATTAAATCAATCAACATTTATTAAGTACCTGCTATGTGCCAGGTACTGTGTAAAGGCTCCAGGGATACAAAAAGGGAAGAAAGACAGTCCCTGCCTTCAAGGAGCTTAGGCTATAAGAGGAGACAATATTCTAACAGAGTGTTCATAGGACCCTAATTTGCCTTCTGAATCACAATTAACCAGAGTTTCATACACATGAGGGCTGAGTAATACAAAAAGATATTTACTTAAAATAGGAATGCAAGAGTAATAAGAAAATGAAAATAAACACAGACATTCTCAGTACCTGCTTTCCAAGAAAATACTCTTCCCAACCTTTATAAATAAAAAGTAGAAAGTCTAGGATGTCTCTCTCCTGTGCTGTTAAATCCAAGAGAAACAAAATGTGCAAATGACCTGCTCCATTGTTTGAGTGCTGAAGGTACTAAGTCTTGGAATATGGATGCTGTTCTCTCTAGTACTGGACTAGTGAGTTCTCAGGATTCTGCTTGGATTACATCAAAGTTTGGAAGTCCATCTCCCACGTGAGCTGCATTAGAGTGTGAGGATAACTTAGTGAGCTGTGCTGTGGCATCAGTGACTTATATTCTGGCATGAGTATGGTTGGGAAATAGGGGTGGGGGAGGGAGTCTGTAATCTCAAAGAGAACTGGCATTGTCCTCAGCCCTTTTACATTATTAAAAAATGTCTCCATTCACTTGTCTGTATGGGCCATCTGCTTTCAGAAAGTCCAGGATTCTTGTACAGGTGACATGATGCAGTGGGGAAAAAAGTACAGAACTTGGAAGCAGGGGACCTGGGTTTCTATTCCAGCTGCAACACTAACTAGTCTGGTCAACACATATGGAGATGGTAATGCTTGTGCAACCTGTTTCACAGGGTTGTTGTGGGGAAAGCTCTTTGCACACGTTAAAGTAATATGTAAATATGAGCTGTCAATGTTATTATTATTCTGTTTGTTCAGCACTTCCCCGTAGAATATTCTACCATGTAGGTAGGTAGGTAGGTGGGCAGTTAGCATGTTGTGAAAGGGCAATAGAAAGGCCACCTAACTCCACCCCCTCTAAAAATATAGATGTTATTGGGATTTCCAATCTGTCCATTCAGACATAAACAAACACAAGTAACAAGGAAATAATGAAATATCATTTTTGTTTTCAGTCTTTTTGCATTCCCTATCATGGTATCATGTCTAACTCAGTGGTCTATCCTAGTGCCTAGGACTATTTTGTGGTTGGATCTACAATGTTATTGGTTTAGGGACCTCTTGATGAAGGAATCCCTCCATCAATATAAAGTTGGAGCCTGCTTTGTAATTTATAGTCTTGGAGGATAATGAGAGTTTATGACTTGCCCAGGGTCACACAGCATATGTGACTTAATAAATGAAAAGATACTAAATAAATGATTGTTGGATTGAATTGGTCAATCGTCTTTTAAAGAAGAAGAGATATTTAAAAAAAATTTTTCCTATTGGGGTGAAGCCAAGAGGGTGTAGGAGAAGGATGGATCCACTGTAACTTTCCCCCCATAGCCCATACCTGTAAAAAATGACTCTAAATTCTAGAGTAGCAGAAGCTGCAAAATGACAGAGTGAAAGAAATTTCCAGCCCAAGGCAGTCTGGCCTACAGGAAAGGTCTATTGCACCAGGCTTGGAATAGAGTGCAGTCCAGCCTTGGCTGCTCTGAGTGGCAGGGACAGGAGTGGAGCAGGCTTTAGGGTGTGGAATCCCAGGCAGCAGCTGCAATTCCTAGATTTCTTAACCCACAAATGCCAGTTTCAAAGGTCAGTGAGAAAACTCTTTCACCAGGAAAAGAAGGGAGAAGGGTCCAGCTCTAGTCCTGGGCCCAGGGCAGTGGCAGCCACTGTGGCACAGTGTCTATTTTTGTAGCCCTCAGCCTAAAGACCCTGGTAGAATTGAGAGGCTGATCTGGGTCTCAGTCCTGAGTGGCAGTCCTGGGGTGAGAAGGAGCACTGGTGTGGTGGAGCTGGTGGAGGCTCTGGAGAAGGAATTCTACTCCCAGATCCTGGGCAGAAAAGCTTGTGGTTGCTACCAGACCAGAGCACAGGCCAAGAGAGGAGTAAACTCCTTTCCCTTGATTGTGCCACCTTGGAGGAATTAAGAAATTACAGGTCCCTAGAGTATACCTTCCACTTGACAAAGGACTCAAAAGTCAAGTAACAGGCTGGGAACATGCCCCCAAAAAGGGAAAAAAAAAATAAGACTGTAGAAGGTTACTTTCTTTGTGAAAAGGTGTTTTCTTCCATCCTTTCAGATGAGGAAGAACAAATCATACCATCAGACAAAAGACATCAAAGTCAAAGTTTCTGCATCCAAAACCTCCAAAAAAATATGCAGTGCTCTCAGGCTATAGAAGAGCTCAAAAAGGATTTTGAAAATCAAGTAAGAGAGGTGGAAGAAAAATTGGGAAGAGAAATGAGAGCAATGCAAGAAAATCATGAAAAGCAAGACAACAGTTTGCTAAAGGAGACCAAAAATAATGCTGAAGAAAATAACACCTTTAAAAATAGACTAACCCAAAAGGCAAAAGAGGTCCAAAAAGCCAATGAGGAGAAGAACACTTTAAAAAGCAGAATGGGCCAAATGGTAAAGGACGTTCAAAAACTCACTGAAGAAAACAGTTCTTTAAAAATTAGAATGGAGCAGATAGAAGCTAATGACTGTATGAGAAACCAAGAAATTACAAAACAAAACCAAAAGAATGAAAAAATAGAAGACAGTGTGAAATATCTCACTGGAAAAACAATTGACCTGGAAAATAGATCCAGGAGAGACAATTTAAAAATTACAGGACTACCTGAAAATCATGATAAAAAAGAGTCTAGATATCATCTTCCAAGAAATTATCAAGGAAAATTGCTCTGGTATTCTAGAACCAGAGGGTAAAATAGAAATAGAAAAAAATTCCCCAATCATTTCCTGAAAGATATCTGAAAAGAAAAACTAGGAATATTGTAGCCAAATTCCAGAGTTCCCAAGTCAAGGGGAAAACATTGCAAGCAGTCAGAAAGAAACAATTGGAGTATTATGGAAATACAATCAGGATAATACAAGATCTAGCAGCTTCTACATTAAGGGATAGAAGGGCTTGGAATATGATATTCCAGAAGTCAAAGGAACTAGGATTAAAACCAAGAATCACCTATCCAGCAAAACTGAGTATAATACTTCAGGGGAAAAAATGGCCATTCAATAAAATAGAGGACTTTCAAACATTCTTGATGAAAAGATCAGAGGTGAATAGAAAATCTGACTTTCAAACACAAGAATCAAGAGAAGTATGAAAAGGTAAACAGAATAGAGAAATCACAAGGGACTTACTAAAGTTGAACTATTTACATTCCTACATGGAAAGAAAATTTTAGTATCTCTTGAAACTTTGTATTTAGATAGTTGGAGGGATTATATACATTTGTATAGACAGAGGGCACAGGGTGAGTTGAATAGGAAGGGATGATATCCAAAAAAAAGGAATGAGAGGAATATATTGAGAGGAAAAGAGAAATGGAATGGGGCAATTTATCTCTCATAAAATAGGCAAGAAAAAGCTTGAAAAATGAAGAGGAAAAGGGGGAAGATGAGAGAGAAAAAGTGAATCTTACTCTCATCACATTTGACTTTAAGGAGGTAATAACATGCACACTCAATTTGGTATGAAAGTCTATCTTACACTACAAGAAAGTAGGGGAGAAGGGGATAAGTGAAAAAGCTTTTTCTTTTCCCAGTTTTCTGCTTCCCTCCTAATCTTGGTTGCATTGGCTTCGTTTGTGCAAAAACTTTTCAATTTAATGTGATCAAAGTCATCCATTTTGCATTTCATAATGTTCTCTATATCTTGTTTGGTTATAAATTCCTCAGTTCTCCACAAATCTTGCAAATAATCTATTCCTTACTCCCCTACTTTGTTTATGGCATCAGCCTTTATACCTAGATTGTGGTATGTGATGTCAGGCATTGGTGTATGCTCAGTTTCTACCACACTGTTTTCCAGTTTTCCCAGTAGTTTTTGTCAAACAGTGAGTTCTTTTCCCAGAAACTGGCTGCCTTGGGTTTATCAAACAGTATACTGCTATACTTATTGACTATTGTGTCTTGTGTACCTAAAATATTCTAGTGGTCTACCCCTCTTTTTCTTATTCGGTTTTGATGATTGCTGCTTTATAATACAATTTAAGATCTGATGTGGGAGGCCACCTCCCCTAGAGTTTCTTTTCATCAATTCCTTTGATAATTTGAAACTTTTGTTCTTCCAGATGAATTTTGATATTATTGTTTCTAGCTCTATAAATTTTTTTTGGTAGTTTGATTAGTATGGCACTGCATAAGTAAATTAATTTAGGATGAATTATCAATTTTGTTATATTAACTCTGCCTCCCCATGAGCAACTGATGTTTTTCTAATTATTTAGATCTGACTTTATTTGTATGAAAAGTGTTTTGTAATTGGGTTCATATAGCCCTGGGTTTGTTTTGGCATTTAGACTCCAAATATTTCATAGTATCTACAGTAATTTTAAATGGTATTTCTCTTTCTATCTCTTGCTGTTGGACTTTGTTAGTAATATATAGCAATGTAAATGATTTATATGGGATTATTTTGTAACCTGCAACTTTGCCAAAGTTGTTTATTATTTCAAGCAGTCTTTTATTTGATTCTCTAGAATTTTCTAAGTATATCATCACATTGTCTGTGAAGAGTAATAACTTAGTTTCTTCTTTACCTATTCTAATTCCTTCTATTTCTTTTTCTCTTATAGCTGAAACTAACATTTCTAATACCATTTTGAATAACAGCGGTGATAATGGACATTCTTATTTCACCCCTGATCTTATTGGAAATGCATCTGTCTTATCCCCATTACACATAATGTTTGCTGATTTGGGTTGCTTTATTGCCAAGGTATTTAGAGGAGTCAGTGGGAATAGAGGTGGCGCATTCTAGTATTTTTATGTGGCATCTTGTAGAATGTGTGGTGAGTGTGTAAGCAGAGAATTTGGTTGAGTCAGGAGGACTGGGATATCAATAGAGGCCCAATATTAGCAACTGGGGTTTTCTTCTTTTTTGTGTCTTCACGAGGGAAGGTCAGTGTGGGGTATTCATGGGTTTCCATGTTGGTCCAGGGAGGTAGCTTGCTTGTTTTGGAGCCCATGAAGAGTTTCCACCAGAATTTGAGAGATAAACAAATGATAAACCTATGTTTCAAATCTAGCCACAACTGCCTAAATTAATGGTACCAACTATGCTTACTCCCAATAGAAGTGGTGCCCACTGGTGACATTTTAGAATGTAAGTTTTTGGAAAAAAATCATGTATAAGTTTATGTCAGAGAGATTCCTGGCTAATTTTATCAGTGCTAGTTTATATATTTTTATTATTTCATTTAACTTTTAGAAATTATTACACTATAGGCAGCATGAGTATAGTAGGTACAGTGCTGGGTTTGAAATCAGTAACATTTTTGTTCAGCTCCCACCTATGACACTGAGTGATCCTGAGAGATTCAAATTAACCTTTCTATTGCTCAGGCAACTCCCTGGGGCTAAAGTCATGAAGGAGTTTTGATCTGCTATCTACAGGATAGTGGGATTTCTTACACCAGGAGTTCCTCTTTCCATTGAAATCGCAGATCTCTCCCATACATCATGTTGTAGAATATAGTGAGTTAGTATAATTGCTTAGCTACTCAATTATAGATTGATTTACTTGTTCTTTCTTTACTCCTTTCCAATGATTAAAAAGACCAAATAATATTTATTTATTAACTCCAAAAGGTCTTAGTTGTAATTTACATCTTTGTCTTAATATTGAAGCTAGGGTTCTGAAAAGCTCTTATAGCCTTCTCTCATCAGCACATAATATAATAAATTTATCAAATGAGCTAATTACCCCTTTGGAAGACAAATAGAGCCTGGCCTTTTGGGGATGAGGAAAATAAGTTAATGGAGGAAGGAGGCAAGGGAGAAGTAGGAGGAGAAGGAGGAAATAGAGAAAAAATAGGAAGAGAATAAGAAGGAAAGCAAGGGAGCAAAAAGCCCTGAGTGAGGGATGTTGTTGAGTGAGGGCAATTCTGGATGGGATTTTGTTTTACAAGAATGAGAGAGATACTTTCACATTGGGTATCCCAGTGAGGATTCTGTGCTTTGGGCAGTGAAGGTGATGGGGTACAGGCTCTGGAAACCCCCTTGAACCTTCCTTGAATTTCCCCCCTTGATCTGGCTTCTCCTGAGGCATCTATACATTGCAGTGATCCTCTCAACTGGCCTTTCATTGTCTGCACGTGGTCCCACCCTAAACATCCATTCCTTGATCCTATATAAACCCTATTCTCTTTGTTCTTGGCATCAGATCTCTAGTCACCCCAGACTACTGACCACTGCTATCAAGATCTTCCCTAGACCCCTCCTCCAATCACCCTAGATTACTTGGCCAATACTAGCTTCCTTCCACAGTCTTTCTGTATATAAGATCCATCTTGTTTCCATTAAAGTGCTCAGATTCAATCTGACCAGTTTATATTAGCAATTCAAATGTTCAGATTCTTTAAGAGTCTGGCCAACATGGCGGATCTTTAATAAACCTTGTTTTTCTTTGGCTGAAAGAAGGTTTGGGTTGAATTCATTTGGGGAGGACCTATTTCAGGGTCCCAGCATCCCAAAACTTCAACAAAAGTACGAGACATAAAACTTGATATCTATTCTTAGTCTAGTAGTGACTCATGCTTCTTATTCATAAAGTGTTACCAGTAAAAGAAATGAGTTAACAAACAGGTATAAACTTGTTCCTTCATTCTGGCTAGAAGAATTAAGATATATAGTAAAAGAGAGTAGGTTGCTGAGAGAGTCCTGGTCAACCTTATTGCACATTTATTTGGGTATTCATGAAACTGGTAATAACTAGATTGTAAGTTCACCAAGGGTAGGGATTCTCCCCTTTATTGTTTTTATGCCCCTTACAATGCCTAGCACTGGGTGGCATTAGTGGGTATGAATTTTTTCTTGTGAACCCTGTTATGATTTCTATTTTTTTTTTTTGAAAAATAAATGAACCTGTTCATACTTTCACCCTTGAAAAATTGGGCATTTGTAATAGTAAATGGTGATTAAAAGCTAGGGGGCAGAAGTGTCAAATTCTGAATTATCCAGATTATTGGTATGGCGACAACAACACAGGGAAGTGAGTAATTCCTCAAAGTATACCTGGATCCTTCTTCTCAGGAGGATGTTTTTGACACAATGTTTAATTCTTGGGAGATATTGGGGTAGAATTTTCAAGTACAGGCTTTTAAAATTTGTGATTGTCTCACTTTGTATTGCTATGTAGGGAATAAGTAATAATAATAGCTATTAATAATAATAATAGATAATGAAGGAACAATACTATCACTCTTTGCAGATGATATCCTTAGAGAATCCCAGAGAATCCACTAGAAAACTACTTGAAACAATTAACAATTTTAGCAGTGTTGTTAAATAAACCCACATAAATCATCTTTCCTATATATTACCAACAAAACCTAGCAGTGACAGATAGAAAGAGAAATTTGATTTAAAATAATTGTAGACAATACAAAATATTTGGAAATCTACCTGCAAGACAAACCCAGGAACTAAATGAATACAATTACAAAACACTTTTCACACAAATAAGGTCATCTAAACAAATAGAAAATTATCAATTGGTATACCAAGCTAAGATAATAAAATGACAATTCTACCTAAATTAATTTACTTATTCAGTGCCATAGCAATCAAACTATCAAAAATTATTTTATAGAGCTAGAAAAAATAATAAAAAAATTCATCTGAAAGAACAAAAGATTAAGAATATCAAGGAATTAATGGGAAAAAAGGCAAAGGAAGGTGGTCTAGCCATACCAGATCTAATATTATATTATAAAGTGGCAATCATCAAAACTATTTGGTACTGACTAAGAGATAGAGTGGTGGATCAGTGGAATATGTTAGGTTATACAAGACATAGTAATCAATGACTATAGTAATCTGCTGTTTGATAAACCCAAAGACTCTAGCTTCTGGGATAAGAACTCACTATTTGATAAAAACTGCTGGGAAAACTGGAAAATAGTGTGGCAGAAACTAGGTATAGACCAGCATCTCACACCCTATACCAAGCTAATGTCAAAATGGGTACATGATTTAGACACAATGGGCGATACCATAAGCAAATTAGAGGAGCATGGAATAGTTTACCTGTCAGATCTATGGGAAAGGGAAGAATTTATGATAATATAAGAGATAGAGAACATTATAAAATGAAAAATGGATAATTTTGATTAGATTAAATTAAAAAATTTTTGCACAAACATAACCAATACAACCAAGATTAGAAGGAAAGCAGAAAGCTGGGAAGCAATTTTACAGTCAGTGTTTCTGATAAAAGCCGTATTTCTTTCTTTTTTTCTTTTCTTTTTTTAAAATAAATTTATTTATTTAACTTTTTACATTCATTTTCACAAAATTTTGGGTTCCAAATTTTCTCCCCATTTGTCCCCTCCCCCCACCCCAATACACCAAGCATTCTAATTTCTCCTATCACCAATCTTCCCTCTCTTCTATCATCCCTCCCTTCCCTTGGCCCCATTTTCTCTTTTGTCCTGTAGGGCCAGATAACTTTCTATTCCCCATTACCTTTATTTCTTATTTCCTAGTAGCCAGAACAATACTCAATAGTTGTTCTTAAAACTTTGAGTTCCAACTTCTCCCCATCCCTCCCTCCCTACCCATTCCCTTTAGGAAGGCAGGCAATTCAGTATAGATCATATCTGTGTAGTTTTGCAAATGACTTTGATAATAGTCATGTTGTGTAAGACTAACTATATTTCCCTCCATCCTATCCTGCCCCCCATTGCTTCTATTCTCTCTTTTGATCCTGTCCCTCCCCAAGAGTATTGATTTCAAATTACTCCCTCCTCCCATTGCCCTCTTTTCCATCATCCTCCCCACCCTGCTTATTCCCTTCTCCCCCACTTTCCTGTATTGTAAGGTAGGTTTTCATACCAAAATGAATGTGCATTTTATTCCTTCTTTTAGTCGAATGTGATGAAAGTAAACTTCATGTTTTTCTCTCAGCTCCCCTCTTTTTCCCTCCACTAAAAAAGTCTCCTGCCTGTGTCTTCTATGAGAGATAATTTGCCCCACTTAATTTCTCCCTCTCTCCTCCCAATACATTTCTCTCTCACCACTTAACTTCATTTTTTAAAGATATGATTCCATCCTATTCAATTCACTCTGTGCTCTCTGTCTCTCTGTCTCTCTCTCTCTCTCTGTGTGTGTGTGTGTGTGCGTGTGTGCGTGTAAACCCACCAACTACCCAGATACTGAAAAGTTTCAAGGGTTACAAATATTATCTTTCCATGTAGGAATGTAAACAGTTCAACTTCAGTAAGTCCCTTATGACTTCTCTTTGCTGTTTACTTCTTCATTCTTCTTCTCATTCTGGTGTTTGAAAGTCAAATTTTCTTTTCAGCTCTGGTCTTTTCATCAAGAATGCTTGAAATCCTCTATTTCATTGAAAGACCATATTTTCCCGTGAAGTATTATACTCAGTTTTGCTGGGTAGGTGATTCTTGATTTGAGTCTTAGTTCCTTTGACTTCTGGAGTATCCTATTCCACGCCCTTCGATCCCTTAAGGTAGAAGCTGCTAGATCTTGTGTGATCCTGATTGTATTTCCACAATACTGGAATTGTTTCTTTCCAGCTGCTTGCAATATTTTCTCCTTGACCTGGGAGTTCTGGAATTTGGCCACAATGTTCCTAGGAGTTTCTCTTTTTGGATCTCTTTCAGGCGGTGATCGATGGATTCCTTCAATACTTATTTTGCCCTCTGGTTCTAGAATCTCAGGGCAGTCTTCCTTGATAATTTCATGAAAGATGATGTCTAGGCTCTTTTCTTGATCATGGCTTTCAGGTAGTCCCATAATTTTTAAATTGTCTCTCCTGGATCTATTTTCCAGGTCAGTTGTTTTTCCCATGAGATATTTCACATTCTCTTCCATTTTTTCGTTCTTTTGGTTTTGTTTGGTGATTTCTTGGTTTCTCATAAAGTCATTAGCCTCTATCTGTTCCATTCTAATTTTGAAAGAACTATTTTCTTCAGAGGTTTTGAACCTCCTTTTCCATTTGGCTAATTTTGCTTTTGAAAGCATTCTTTTCCTCATTGGCTTTTTGAACCTCTTTTGCCAATTGAGTTAGTCTATTTTTCAAGGTGTTATTTTCTTCAGCATTTTTTTTTGGGCCTCCTTTAGCAAAGTGTTGACCTGCTTTTCATTCTTTTTTTGCATCTCTCTCATTTCTTTTCCCAGTTATTCCTCCACCTCTCTAACTTGATTTTCAAAATCTTTTTTGAGCTCTTCCATGGCCTGAGCCCATTGAATATTTATTTTGGATGTTTGGGATACAGAAGCCTTGACTTCTATGTCTTTCCCTGATGATAAGCATTGTTCTTTCTCATCAGAAAGGAAGGGAGGAGATATCTGTTCACCAAGAAAGTAACCTTCTATGGTCTTATTTTTTTTCCCTTTTCTGGGCATTTTCCCAGTCAGTTACTTGACTTCTGAGATTCCTCTCCACCCCCGCCTTACTAGTGCTTGGGGTCTGAGATTCAAATGCTGCTTTCCAGCCTCAGGGCTTTCAGTGGGGGCAGGACTGCTATTCAGTGTAAGATTAAATTCAGGTGCTCAGGTTGGGGCAGGACTGTTATTCAATGTGAGATTAAGTTCAGCTGCTCAGGTAGGGGGCAGGGCCACCACACAGGGCTCAGTTCCCTCAGGGGGTTTACATGGAGATCTTCAATAATGGATCTGAGCTCCTGTCTACTTTGGGAGCCCCTGTCTGCTGCCGTCTCCATTGCTGCCTCCCGAGGGTGCCTGAGTTATGGAGACACCCTGCTCCCCTCTTGGCCAGCTAAAAAGGCTCTCTCACTGACCTTTGGTGCCTGTGGGTGGAGGGAATTGCGTGGCTGCTGGAGATTCTGTCCCTGAAGCCTGCTCAGATCTGCTCCTCTTGGGGCCGCATGGCTAAGGCAGGGCTAGGCTCTGCTCTGGGTCTGGTATGCGACGGACCTTTGGTGTTGTTTTTTCAGGTCTCTCTGGAACAGAAGTCTCCTCCACTCCAGTGTTCTGTGGCTTCTGCTGCTCCAGAATTTGTTGGGAGTTATTCTTTACAGATATTTTATGAGCTGTGGGTTAGGAGCTAGCATATGTGAATCTTTCTACTCTGCCATCTTGGCTCCTCCCCCTTAGGAATCAAAAGCCTTATTTCTAAAATAGAGAGCTGAGTCAGATTTATAAGAATACAAGTCATTCCTCAATTGATAGTCAAAAGATATGAACAGCCAGTTTTCAGATGAAGCTATCCAGAGTCATACGAAAAAATCTTGTAAATCATGATTGACTAGAGAAATGTAAATTAAAACAACTCTGAGGTATCACCTCACACCTATCAGATTGACTGATATGACAGAAAAGGAAAATGATAAATGCTGGAGAAGATGTGGAAAAATTGGAACACATGCATTGTTGGTGAAGTAGTGAACTGATCTAACCATTCTGGAGAACAATTTGGAACCATGCCTAAAGGCCTATAAAAATACCCATCCAGCAATACCATTAATAGTTTTGTATCCCAAAGAGATCATTAAAAAATGTAAAAAGACTATTTGTACAAAAATGTTTGTAGCAGCTCTTTTTGTGGTAGCAAAGAGAAATTGAGGGGATGCCCATCAATTGGGGAATGGCTGAACAAGTTATAGTATATGACTATAAGGGAATACTATGCACTATAAGAAATGATAAGTAGAAGGATTTCAGAAAAACCTGGAAAGAATTATGTGAACAGATGTTGAATGAAGTAAGCAGAAACAGGAGAACATTGTACAGCATAATAGAAATATTGTGTGATGATTAGCTATAACAGACTTAGTTCTTCTCAGCAATGTAATGATCCAAGACAATTCTGAAAGACTCAGGATAGAAAATGAACTAAGAAAAAGAACTATGGAGTCTGAATCCGATTGAAACATAGTATTTTTACTTTTTTTTCTGTGGTTTTTCTTTTTTTGTTCTGATTCTTTTTTTTTTTTTTTACAACATGACTAATATGGAAATATGTTTAACATTTAAGAAAAAAAAGAAAAGAAAAAACTTTTCTCTTGCAGACCAGCCTTAATGCCTATTCACTCTGGTCCCCAATCAAACCCCATTTGGTCACTGTTTGGGTCCTGATTGTCTCAGAATAAAGGTAAATAACAACTGTTTCTGTTTTGGCCAAAAACCCTGAGGGTCTTCCCCTCTCAGATCTATTTTTTTTTTTAAAAGAGGCCATTCTTTGCCTCATTTTTTAAAAGGCTTAATCACCGAATAGGCACTGCCTCAAACAAACTGAGACTGGTTAAAGATCTTAGCTTGAAAAGTCCAAGGTCCCCCTCTGAGCCCATCCTGGTCCATCTCCAGTTGTCCTGATCCATATTTAGCCACTGGAGGAGAAAGTGAGATTGGTGACTTTGCACATCCCTCCTTCACTTAAATCCACTTGCATGTCATGGCATTACCTCCCTGATGTCATGGTCCTCTTTGAGAAAGAAGGACAAACAGTCATGTTTAACATGATTGTACATGTATAACCTTTTTCAGACTACTTGCTGTCTTGGGGAGGGGGGAGGGAAAGGAGGGAGGAAGAAAAATTTGCAACTCAAAATCTTACAAAAATGAAGGTTGAAAATTATCTTTATATATATATATAATTGGAAAAAAATTAAAATACTATTAAGTGTAAAAAAAATGGCTCTTCAATTTCAGGGCACAAAGATGAACAAAGATCCTCACAAAGAACTGTTGATTTGGGGTGTATCCATAGACTGTAATTGAGAGTACTGATGAAAAAACCTGTGTAGAATGCCTTCTATGTGTCAGGCATTGTGTTAAACACTTTTGCAAATATTTTCTCCTTTGGTCCTTACAAGGATTCTAAGAACTACTAACATTTTACAGTTGAAAAAACTGAGGCAAACAGAAATTGTTGATATTTTTATAGCACTTTAAGGTTTGTAAAGTTCTTTACATACATTTTCTCATTTGATACTTACAATAACCCTATAGGTTATTGACTTGACCAAAAGGTCAGCACAATAAACATTATTTCCATTTTACAGATAAAGAAATTGAAGCTAAGAGGTTATTGCCTATGGTAATACACCCAGTGTCAAAAGTAGGATTTGAGCCTATATCTCTCCTTACACATAGCCTCTTCAGAGGTTCTCATTTCCTGTGCCTTGAATAATCTCCTCCATTCATTCTTTCCTATTCCCAACTTCATATGTTTTTTCATGTTTTATCCAGGGCATCCTATTTTTTTTTTCAGGTCAGGCATTTTCTTTGCCTGACTTCTATACGAGGCTAATCTTTCCTCTTTCCCCAGACCTATTTCTTCTCTGACCATTTAAATTTGGTGAAGGACTCATATTCTATACTGTATAAAGGCCTGTACAGTGCATAGACTCCTCCTTATTTTTAGTTGTGGCTCTGGCCTATCACATTACACCTCTCTCTAGACTTTGCAGCTTTTTACATGCCTTCATGATCTTGGGCAAGTAGCCTTCCAGCCTCAGTTCATTTTCTAAGACTTTAAATCAAAGAAAATAGAGTAGTGACTGATCTATACTGATAGAGGGAGTTTCCGCAGGGGAAAATTCCCTATACCAATAAAGTAGTAAGTCCAGATCAAACCTTCCCCCTCCCTGAAAAAAACACAAACCCTAAAGCCAACTTCTGCACAACTCTGGATTGTTTCCCAAATCATTAAAGTCAAGCATTTACCTTTGGCTTTACCCTCACTTCCTAAGAACTGCCTTCTTTCTCTGCTCTCTGATCCATCTCTATCTGCCTAATTGTTCTTTAGGTTGAGAAAACATACAAATCTACTTTATTTCTGCAGCAAACTTTCACAGGTGTTTCCCCAACTCTATACCCTGTTTTCTATCCTAATTCTGGCACTTATCCCTGGAAAAATCCATCTCCCTTCTTTCACATACTCCCTACAATTAAAGTAGATCTGCCATGACCCCTTGTTGTTATTAAGATATGAATGCAAAAAATGGTAAATGGATAATTAACAAGATATCCATGCAGTGATGATTTTCTATAGAAATTTAATCAGTTTAAACCAATCACCACAAAGAGGAGGCCAAAAGGAGGCTAGCAACAATGTTTAGCTTGCAAACTCTTGGTCTAAGTGAGAAGAGATGACCAGTCAAAGACAATGCTGACTTAAAACATAAACTCATTTGGATTATGTTGTGGGGAATAATGTTGGAAGATTACAGGGAGAATTTATCTCATAAACAGAAGTTAGTGGAAGGAAAATTAGTCTGCACAAAGATTGTTGGGATACATTAACTAAAGCAGATTTTTCCAAGAGCATTTAAAGATGATACTGGAAAAACAACAAAAGGATGTAAAATGGGTCAGAATTGTCAACTATTCTTTAGTGAAATATTTTCAACCAGTACATTTGAACTCCCAGATGAGAAAGTAGAAATGTCATAGAAGATGAAGATAGGAAAAGGCAATTGGACCAGACCAACATATAACAAATCCTTTCTTGAGGTGACCCACTTTTTAAAGTGGTGAAAAATCAGTCCTCAAGATATCTGAAAAGAGAAGGTAGCCACTGATTAGAAAAAATTACTGACAGCATTACCACTGAAAAATGAAACTGAAAAACATCAGTAGCGATTGACCCATGTGTTTACTGTTCATCTCCATAAAATCTTTGTGAGAATTATTTACACACTTATAGAATTTGCTCTTAACAAAAATATGGGAAGGCAGCTGACAAAATTTGCAAATGATTTTCTGTAGCAGACCACATAGTTTTTCTTGTATATATCTAAAATTTTGTTATTTGAATAACCATTGTTAAGCTTACCTCATAAAATGCACATATTGATTTCAACATAGATCTTGTTTCCTGAACCTTTTTGGCCATCTGATAAGATGGAATTTGATAGGGGTAAAAAAGTAGAGTCATGTTTGGATTTTTATGGACAGCTGGGTTTCTGAATTCAAATCCAGCCTCAGACACTAGCTGTGTGACCCTGGGCAAGTCACTTAACCCTTTTTTTGTCTCAATTTTCTCATCTGTAAAATGAACTGGAGAAGAAAATGGCAAACCACTTTAGTATCTTTGCTGAGAAAACCCCATGGACATGACTGAATCCCTGAATAAGAGCAACATTTGAAGAATTTGTTCCCAGAGAGTAGAAATAGGAAAAATGTAGGGGAATGATGAGTATGGCTACTGAGGTATGATTTTAGGCTTAGGCTAGAAAGAGTACCAAAAGGTGCACACAAGAACAATCTTTCCCCACAACCCTGAGCATGTCCTGGATTTATTCAGAATTCACCAAAAAAAAAAAAAAAAAAAAAAAAGACAAAACTCTAATTGACTCAAGCTTCAATTCCAGCTCTCCACCTCATATAGTCTAGCTTCCCACATCAATCTCAAACCCTCCAAAATCATACAATTAGGTAAATTCTTATTAATGGACCTGTGATTTATGGGCAGTATCATATTACATAAAAAATGCAAATACATGTGGACAACATGTATCAAGATGTAATAGAGCTGAATTTTTCCTTATAGATTCCTCTTCTCAGCCTGTCTGAGGAAAGTACAAAAGGAAAGGGATTGAGCTGTAAATTGTGGATCAAAATTTCCTCAGCATAGCTCTGGGGGAGCAGGAGGAGAAAGGAACTATGGATTGCAGTTGGTTTATTTTCACCAAATGCCTGTGGGAAATTCTAATCCAGTTCTGTGTCGAACTCATTTTTCTCTGTTAGCTTTCTCTGACTTAATCTTTGTTGGGTCTCCTGCCCTCCTTTTCCCCTGACTGACTCTAGTCTTTTCCCAGGCCACCTCAGTTTTTGTCTGGCAGTCAAGTATACTTCGTTTTATTGTGCATTGCTTTATCATGGTTTGCAGATACTGTGTTTTCTACAAATTGAAGGCTTGTGATAACCTTGCATTGAGCAAGTCTATTGATGCCATTTCTCCAGCAGCATGTGCTTACATTGTGACTCTGTAGTAACTTGGTAAACTTGCAGTATTTCAGCCTTTTTCATCATCATCATCATCTTCATCATCATGTCTGTTATGGTGATTTGTGATTAGTGATCTTTGATGTTGCTATTGTAATTGTTTTGGGGCGTCACAAACCACACCTAGAAGATGGTTCATTGAATCTAAAAAATATGTGTTTTGACTGCTCCACTTGCTGACAGTTCCCCATCTCTCTCCCAGAATATGGAAGCAAATTCTTCAAAGTGACACTACTAAGCGTTTTTCTAGACAAAAAAAGAAAATTATGCTCAAAAAAACAAAAAAGAAAAAATAGTATTTGGGTTTAGTTTCATATTCAGAAAATTATTACTATTCATTCTGTTCTCTGGCTGGTGGCTCATTTCAAAACTCTAAGTACAGTAATGCGCATCAGTCATGCTTAAAGCATCCCGAGCCAGATCTGAGACTGTAGTTGGCAGGTAGGTCTCTGATGTGATCGTTATAAAGGAAAGGGATTGTCTTTTTTATTGTCCTTGTAGCCTTTGGTAGGTCATTTAGTTCTATTTCCTATTCTGTTAATCTGGGCAGTTTATGTTTTTGTAAACATCCATTATTAGTTTTTTTTTTTGGCATTTAATTGTGTTAAAGAGCATCTAATAATTACTTAAAATTCTTTTTCATTGGTTGTGAATTCAGTTTTTAAATTTTTGATACTGGTAATTTGCTTTCCTTCCTTCTTTTTAAAAAAACTAATAACAAACTCATTTTATGAAACAGTACTGGTACCTAAACCAGGAAGAGCAAAAGCAGAGAAAGAAAATTACACACTAATTTCCTTAATGAATATAGACGCAAAAACCCTAAATAAAATACTAGCTGAGACTTTATAAAGATTATACATTGTGATCCAGTGGGATTTATACCAGAAAAAAGGCCTATGAAGGAAGATGCTATCCATATCCAGAAAAGAACTGATAAATAGAAGTATGTATAGTATGGTTTTACATATGTGTACATATACATATTTGTGTCTAATCACAACATTCTCTAGGGCAGGATAGGGAGAGAGGGAGACAAAAAATAAGTTCATAACAGAGAACAAGAGACAACTTAGAAGTAAGCACAGAAAAGCAGTGCATCTTTGAAAATGATGTGTACTATTTATTATACAGTTTTTGAAAAAAAGGTAAATAATATGAAATGGAAATTCATGACTTTATATTGAGTCCTACAGAAATTTTTTTTATATTTAAGTACAAAATTGATTAAAAACTTTTAAATATTAAGATTGTAAAACACCTTCCAATGAGTTAGTAAAAGAAAGTTTAAAGCTCATGCTAAATTGATAAATGGAAAAACATTTTGTGATACTTTATATGTAAAATGAATATTATATTTCTTTCTTAACAAGTGAGGAAGGAAATTGAGCAATAATTGAAATTAAAAATTTCAAATTGAAAATGAAAATAAAATAAAATAATGTTAAAAAATCAAATTAGCTAATGGTTTATCTAGTTTGCTGTCCTGCCCAACCCCCACCAAAAAGAAAAAGTAGACTTAGGTTGGAAGGATTCTGTTAGATAGTCTTTCCCACTAGTTCTCAAAGGGAAGCCTGAGGTGTTTCTTGGAAATGTGTGCAGGAAGGAGGTGGCAGGAGAAACTGATCATTGTCCTCAGCAGAAGTAATATTTGTCTTGGTCAAAATGAAGGTTTCTGTCCATGGCAACAGAATTTCTGCGCTTCCCTTCCTGCCTCATGAGTCACTTGCTCACAGGAGGAAACAACAGGTTCCTGAGAAATGGTCATGGTCAGAAGTACAAGGAGTGACGAAAGATCAACCACAAATGGGAGTTTTCCTCGCCCACCATCCCTTCTGCTTCTCACCAACACACACGCGCACACACACACACACACACACACACACACACACACACACACAACCCTGCTGAAAGGAACCTACTTGGACTTCTCTGCATCTTAAACTCTTCCTGTTTTTATCTTAATTAGTCTTCATCTTTCTATTTTCCTTTTTCCATTTTATTTATCTGTTTAGCCCTGTTAATCTTGGGGTTGTGTGTGTGGGGAAGGTCTTGCAAAAAATCTGTCTTATTTATTTTTATCTTCTTTAGTAACCAGGGTGTGTGTGTGTGTGTGTGTGTGTGTGTGTGTGTGTGTGTGTGTCTGTGTGTTACTATAATAGATTGTAGGGGAGATATATGGTATAGAAGTGTTTGTTACATGAATGAAAGGATGTTACATGATTTACTTCTCTGCTTTCTTCTCTTGGTATGTGTTACCTTGTTTCCTACACTACTTCCCCAGAATCCTATTTCAGTGATAGTTACGTAGGAGGTAAGGACATGAATGTGTGTGTGTACAGTCTCCCTAGTACTGCGTTCTTGTTACATCTCAAAATTCTATTCAGGACTCAAGCAGTGGAGGCTTCTCTTCAGATCCTGTTGTTAAAATCACTGCCAACCTTCACTCCTCACACTCACCCCAGTCCAATCCAATCCAATCCACATCCAATTCATTTTCATTGTCATTTCTACTTCATATGATCTCTTTTATAGATAGATTCCCCTTCTCTCCACTTCTATGGTCACAGCCCTTATTCAGGTCTACATCATCTCTTGCCTGGACCACTAACTGGTCTCCCTGCCTTGGCTCTCTCCCTCCAGCCACCAAAGTAATCTTTTGAAAAGTATAGTATGATCGTCAGTCCTTGTTCAATGAGTCCCATTAGTTCCTTATAATAGGCTCTAATTTCTTTTATATAAAGGAAAATAGACAACACAATATCTTGGGAGAGAACGAAAGAAGGGTAGTTCATTGGATCTATAGTAGCCAACTCCAGGCACTTAAAAAATTTTTTTTATTGATTTTTTTCCTGCTTTTTACATCACCATGGTTATTCCAAGTATCCCTTTCCCTCTCAGAGGGCCATCTGAGGTGACAAAAAGTATTATTTAGCAAAGAAAAAAGATTGGCATAATTTATCTATATGTTAAAAAAATCCAAAAACGTGCAATGCATAACATTACTACACCCACAAAGGGATAGATTGGGATTGACTTCTTATATTTCTTCATCTGAGTACTGCTTGATCTTTATAATTTGGTTATTTACTTTTGATTTTGGGGGTGTCATTCTTCCTATTTACCTTGTTGTAGTTATAGTGTATGTTGGCTTCTTGACTCTGCTTAATGCCTGGCACTTTTGACCACCAGAATAGAAAAGGCTTTTCTGTTATTTTCCTTCTGCCTTGGAGAAAGGAGGGTGAATTTATTTGAAGAAGTTGCTCAGTTAGAAAGTTACTGTGTTTTGGTCAGTCAGTCAATAAACATTTATGAAGTACCTACTAAATAACCACTGGTGATACAATGAAAGACAGAAGAGCTCTCAATCTAGTGAGAGACAACAACATATAAAAGAAAAAGGGATGGTAGGGAAAACATCACCACCTTTTCCAGGGGGTGATGCCATCTGCAGGAGAACAACCTGGTGGGAAATGAAGAGATGGCTAGCCTGGGTGACCTCCTTCAATGGAAGACCCGGGAGGAGCCCTCCACTCCCTATCCCCACCCTCTTTAATCCTGGGGAGGAAGGAACCACAAGGGCCATTCAGAGGTAGAAGGGGAAGAGTCACACCAATCAAATATCATTGTGTCAGTTTCTTAGGACATCAATGGCCCCACCTTTTAGCAGCTGCCACCACTGGCTTTAGTCCCTCAGGGGCAGACAGAAGACAGTACAGACCCAACAACAGCAACAACAAATCAATCTTGGTGCTCTAACCTCGATGTCCACATGATTGCCAAGACAAATGATGCTCCATGAACTCCATACCTCTGTCTTTGCTCTTCTCTTTCCACAGAATTCTCTGTGAAAGTATCCCACAATTCCAGTCATAAAAAATCACTGACTGATTGATAAGTGGTGTCTCCATGGCAATTGTAGGCTATAGTGATAACAATAACAATGGTAGCTGACATTTCCATAGCTCATTAAGGTTGATGAAGCACTTTTCTCAAAACAACCCATGAAGTAGGAAGTATGTTATTCCTGTTTCACAGATGAGCCAAAGGAGTCATAGAGTGATCAAGGTCACAGTACAGAGCTGTGGTTTAATAATAATTGTATTATCTACCTTGGAGGTTGTCGTGAGAAAATGAACCATCAATCTTCAATTGTTATAGAAATGTGAGCCATTTCTATTGTTTTCTTACTGTCTTTCCTCATATTAACCCAGTGATATGCAATTTATTTTGCTGATACCATCAATGTCAATCAATGTATATTTGTTGAGTGCAAGTAATTGTACTGATAATCTTCAAGGCAATTCTCTGTAAGTTTTATGACATTTTTCCAATTCATCTGGCTTTTGTGAACCATAAGTTTTTTCTCCTGTAAAGTAAGGACCTTGGAATAGATGATCTCTAAACTCTCTTCCAGATTTAACATTCGATGATTTCATATACTAGATAGAAATGGAAACATTTGCTCAAATTCTTGTCGACTCTTAGTCAACTAAGTAGGGCCAGGAATAGACTTTGGCGCCTTGATTTAAGTCTATCTGTATAAGATAACAAACAATGAATAGACCACTTGAGCTGTCAAGAAATCTGGCTCATCACAATGACAACATTAGCTTGTTGTATGAACTTGGGCCAGGATTAATCTTTCTGAATCTTAAGTTTTCCCATCTGTTAAATGGGAATAATAATACTTATCCTTCCTACCTCACAGGATCCCATGAGAAAATGTGTGTGAAAGCACTTTGGAGAGTTCATAATGTGACAGATAGATAAATATAACAAAACTGTAGACTGATGCCATAGAAGGCCCAGAAGCAGATTTTTGCCTAGAGAATACTAAATTCTATCGAGAAAACTAAAGGAAGTGCTTTGAATATAGTAGACTCTCTTTTTCAAAGTTGTTTATTTATTTTGAACATTCATTCAAAACTGTTTTTCGAGTTATATGTTCTCTCTCTGTCCATCGCCTCCTCCACCCACTGAGAAGGCAATCCATAGAAGATCTATATGTAGAATGTATTTCTGTTGGGGTGCTTGTGCTTGGACTCCGATTCTAAAAGAACATTTCTCTCCAAAAATCACATTTCTCCCTAGTCTCAAAACATTATCCCAGGCAGTTTCTCTCCAGTGCCAGGAAAGCTTGCCCTAGCAAAACTTTTGTCTCTCTTCCTGATACAGTAGCCAGCTGCACCTATAGAATTTATTAGTTTGAACCAGCTGTGTACTGTCTGAAGTGACTGTGTACTGGGTCATAAAGATATTTACTACTCATTGACCAATCAGATGTATCCTAGATTTAGATGTATTCTCCTTTATGTTTATCTAACAAGACAGTGATGGGTTAGCCTGGGTATTTCTCAGTCAGTCCTGACCATTAGTTGACTTAGTGACGTTTCAGGCCTAAAACCACACCTCCATGTACCCACCTACCCTGCCTTTGCCTTGGGCTATTTTCCAGTGAACTCTAGGTAAAATACCTGAGCAGTAGATAGTAAAAGTGCATGTTCCTTTAAGAACTAATCATTCCTTAACCACTCCCTAATCCTGCCCTGAATCATCCTGGTAGCATGTTTGGCACATGTCTTACTGTGGAATATCCTGTATAAACTTTATGTGTACCTTTTTCAAATTGCAGGTTCCCTGAAAGCTCTTGCCCACTGAAAAGTGTAACAGTAAATATTTACCACCTAAACTTCAAGAATGCTTGAATCCACGATTTTATTCCAGATGACTTGACCCTGTATTCTGGTCTTGGAGGGGTCTCAAATCTATGCCCCACCCCTGTCCAACCCTCATCATTTCCATATTAGCCATGTTGCAAAAAAACAAAAAAAAAACAAACAAAAAATAAAGCAAGAAACACATGGAATAGACTCTACTTAAATGTTTGTTGAATGCACAAATGAATAGATTTGGAGCAAATCAGGCCACTCTTGGGTAAGGTTTTGGTCTCACCAGTCAATATTCTTCTTTTCTAACTGGCTATTGCATTGGTCTGGCAGGTGGGGGTGCTGGTGGCCTGAGTCTACAGTGTTGGAGGTGGGTGGGGGTATTCTTACCGGAAGTGATAGCATTCCAGGGAAGACGTGGCTAACAAGTACTTTGGGACCTGGAAGTCCCAGGCCTGAGTGGCGGATGCTCCATCTTCACCTCTGGGATGTTGTTTTGTTGGCAGGGTAAGGGGTTGGGGGAGGTCAGAGGAGTGGGTGGGACTCCAGCTGTCTGTTTTGTTCTGCTATGTGGAGCCCTTCCTGTCATTGAATGCACCACCATGCCCTGGGTCATGCATACTTAGACCAGGATATGTTTGGAGTAATCACAGTAACACCCTGTACTTCCCAGCACAGGCACATTTCTGCAGAGAATCTTGCCTCTACCTCATTCCCCTCCACCTCATTCCCCAGCTGGATGTTCTGGGAGGGAGAACAGTTTAGGCTGTGCCAGTGAGTGTGGTAGCCAGGGAGTGCTTAAAATCAAGGCTCAGGTGTCAGTTCCCAAGCCAGGAAAACAAAACCAAATAGCCACGGGTTTTCATATGACTAATATGGGATCCACTGCAGAGTTGTTGCTGTGCTTTTTTTTGCATGCATTTTGCCTAGTGCTTATTTTGTCAAATGCAAGTACTTTTCTCTTGTCCATATCTTCAGAAACTGTCTTATGACTTGTAGGCTAAAATCCTGACATGTTCACCTCACTAGTAAGGCCTCAACCTACTTTCTTCAACCTTATCTTTCAATTTCATTCAATTTCACAAATATTTATTGAATGATTAAATGCCCATCATGCACAAGGCCCTGAATTAGATGTTGGGCATACAAAGGTGGAAAAAAGATACACTCTTTGCTCTCAAGGATAAGGTCTTTGGGCCATAAAGTTTTTAAGGAGAGGATCAAGAGAGAGGCAACCTGGCAGAGAGGAGAAATCACAGGACTTGGACTCAGAAAGATCTGACTTCAAATCCTACCTCAGGTACTTATGAGCTATGTGACTCTAGGCAACTAATTTCCTTTACCCCTCTGGTCCTCAGCTTTCATATTTGTCAAATAAGGGGGTTGAACTCTATGTCTGTGATTCCTTCCAGGGCTAAATCTATGATCCTATGATCCTAAGCCTCTGTAGGGAGGGGGCCTTCATTGGGGAGAAGCAGATGACAAAAGACAAAATATGAGAGGTCTGTAGCATATCTTACTTGCCTTTTTGTCTAGGAGCTTAATTTGAAGGATCTAGATCAACGGTATTCTCAGACTAGTTGAGAATTGAGCCTTTGCAATAAAATTTTACTCTGTAAGAAAATGAACTTGGTGATTCTAACAAACATAAAAGGGAAGAAGGAGAAAAATGGAGGGCGGTGGGGCACTGCTTGCTGGTAATATTGGCCGTTATATAAAGCCTTGAAAGGAAATGCAGAGCCAAATGGCAGCGCCAAAGACATAAGACAGATATGTATAATGGAATAATTGATATGAATGGGGGTGGTTTGTATCCTGAGCAAATCAGCTTCCTTCAGAGAAAGACTTCATGATATTGCCTTTTCCCCAACTTCCTCCACAGCCTGCCCTCCACTCTGCCTCTCACCAACGACAGATCAGCTTCCAAAGAAGACAACAGGGGCACTGAACTTGCTTGAAGTGTGCATTTCTTATTAACCAAACCTCCTAAATTTGCTTACTCATGGCGTTACCTAGCCATGTTCACATGGGTTAGTTCAGCTTGAGAGGTTTAATCTATCAAATTCATTTGCATGCCAAGCTAGAGAAGTTCTTGGGAATTAGTTACCTGTAACAGAATTGCTGTAATCCCTTGGCACACATTTGGGAAAAAAAGGCCTAAACTTAGCCTGTGGGCACACCACCTGATTTTTGCGAACTGGGTGTGGTAGCTATGGCTAAAAGCTATGAGACTTTCCCAAGGGTTGCTGAAACGTCCCTGGAAAACTGTGTTAAATTTTCAGTGCAAGCTTTTATATTGTGGAAATCAACAAATGCTAGAAATTGGAGCTCAATTTATTGCTTAATTGGTTTTCTATTTAAGAAAATGATGGAGAAAACATTAATAATGCAGATTCAGCTTGAAAGTATATTGTATATTGTGTATACATATCTATACCTATATCTCTATATATTTACCAGGACAGCCCTGGTCTGCTTATACCGTGAGGAGAGAGGATCTAGTCATTATTTTAAGTAAACTATAGCTAAGGTTGCCAGTTTATAGCAATCTTAAAGAGATGTCTCCAGAAACTGATAATAGGGAGCAATATTGAGCAGCCAATACTTGTGAAACTAGTGGAGTAATACCCATATTGTAAGACCAGCAGAACAATGCCCAGACGATACATGAGACTGCAGGTGCAATGTGGAGAAAGAGTGTACCATCCCTACAGCACCACCACCAACTGCTAACTAATTATCACCATGGTCAGGTAACCCTAAGAGTCTTGGGAATAGCAGTGCTTCCCAGACCACTAGCCTCCCTCCACACTATGGAGGGAAGTAACTCTTGTGCAGCCCTCTCCTTTGCAGCCACAGCTACTTGAAGCTCGGAAGAGGAAATTCTCACCACCAAAGTCCTTGGCATAGTCAAACAGTTCTATGTCAGAAATATAGTTTTATTAATGGTAACGAAACACAAAGATGCATCACTGTCTGCTTTACTCCTGTACCCCCTACTGGGTCTTTCCAGCTGACTTGCAGTTAAAGTTCATTTTTTCCCTACTACTAAAATAAGACGTCTTTGAGAGATGGGAATCTTTTTTATTTGTATCCCTAGCACTTAGCACACTGCTCTGCACATAGTAAACACCTGACAAATGGTTTTCCATTCATCCATCACCGGAAAATGTTGGCCAGTGTTGCTGCAGTTTTGGATGCATGAACTGCTCCTCCACATATGTGGTTCCTACATAAGGCTTTTTCTGCTCTCTCTCCCTCCCCACAGCTAGCAATGTCCTCCCCACCCAATTACCTTATATTTATATTATCTATAAATACATATATACAAGATGTTTGTATGTATGTGTGTGTATGCATATGTGTGTGTGTGTTGAGGGGGTGGTGTGTGTGATGACCAATCATGGCTTTTCTTACTATGTTGTTTCATTAAATGTTTTTGCTTTGAACTAATTATATCATCTAGCTGACTAGATAAAAAGTAAAACTGGTAGGGGCTCATGAACTGTAGTTCTGAATGTGTGGACACTTGTAGAGTGCCATGAACCTTGTGCAATAACTATTCTGATGTGAGAAGTGGAGTGCCTAGGTGCTAGAGGAAAACAGAATACGGTTGGACTTAGAGAATGTCCCATGCCATTTATGGGAGAGGTGAAAAAAGCTGTTCCAGATGCCCTGCTTACATCATAAAGTGTAGAAAATCCATTGCCCTTTGGTTGGCTTTTATTCTTCAGTGCCTGTGGCATTCTATAACTTAAAGCTATATAGCCTGATTGGATAATATTGGTAATTAAACAATTGAACTTTTATTATAGGGAAAAGTTTAGAACCATTAAAAGTACTGCTTAGCTTTCCAAAGGTAACATAGGCCACATTCTGGGACCAATTCATTGTTTATTTGCAGCATATGTCTATATGGACCAAATCTATGACCCAGGCATTCATCCTAGGTTTGTTTCCATAATGGTCATGTTGCAAAAGACTTACCACATTCCTCTACCCTTTATTCCATTTATTCCATTCTCTTCCTTAACTTGCCTCCCACAATAAGGATTAAGGAGGTGATTAAGCTGTCTTTCTGCTTCCTCAACATTTAACAGAAAATAGTCTTTAAATGGATAGTTATTTGAAAAATATTGCTTCTGTACCACTAAAAAGTAAAAACAAAATCCAAAGCACAGTTCATGCATAGTCTAACAGGATTTTATTGAAGTTTACTATTTCATGTTCAGTCATGTCCTACTCTTTGTGACCCCATTTGGAGTTTTCTTAGCAAAAATGCTTTAGTGGTTTGCAATTTCCTTCTCTAGCTCATTTTACAGATGAGGAAAGTAAGCAAAGGAAAGCAAAGGAAAGTAAATAGGGTTAAGACTTGCCTAGGATCATGCAGCTAGTAAGTGTCTGATGTCAGAGTTGAACTCATGAATTTGGTCTTCTGGCTCCAGGCCCACAACTCTATCCACAGAACCTCCTAGCTGCCCCTGGATAGTGCATATAGGGAATGTAAAATCCGTAATGTTCCTTTTGGATGCTTCCAGAAGAGAAGGATGTTGCTATGGTTCCATGATCCTAGTTCTCTACAATCCTTCAACATTTGCTATTTCTTTTCTGTCAGAAATCTTGAGAATAAATCCCTCAACATCTTCAAAACTGAGTGACCTCTAATATGAACCCTTTCTATATACACTAACTCTAGCACAACTATTCTTCCCATTTATTTATTTTTTAGCATTATTTCTTTAACTTTTCGTTTCCATCTTTTTGGTTCTTTATTGTTTACTTTTATATAAATTACTATGATGTTAGAGTCCAAATGTGTTGACTCTACTCTCATTATTATTTTTTTATAATTTATTTATTTTCAGTTTTCAACATTCACTTCCATAAGATTTTGAATACCAAATTTTCTCCCCATCTCTCCCCTTCTCCCACCCCAGGACAGTGTGCACCCCAAGCAATCCTTCCCCCAATCTGCTCTCCCTTCTACCATCCCCCCTTCTCACATCCCTCTCCCCTCTATTTTCCTGTAGGGTAAGATAGATTTCTATACCCCATTATCTATACATCTTATTTCCCAGTTGCAAGTAAAAACAATTTTTAACATTCATTTTTAAAACTTTGAGTTCCACATATCTCCCTTGCTTCTTCCCTGCCCACCCTCATTGAGAAAGCAAGTAATTCAATAGAGGTTATTCATGGGTAGCCTTGCAAAACACTTCCATAACAATCATGTTGCAAAAGACTTACCACATTCCTCTATCCTGTCCTGCCCTCCATTTATTCCATTCTCTTCCTTAACTTGCCTCCCGCAATAATTGTTTGCTTCTGATTACCCCTTCCCCCAATCTGTCATCCCTTCTATTATTCTCCCTCTCTTATCCCCTTCCCCCCTGCCTTCCTGCAGGGTAAGATAGGTTTCCATACCAAATTGAGTAGTATTATTCCTTCCTTAAGCCAAATCTGATGAGAGTAAGGTTCACTTATTCCCTCTTCTTCCCTTCCATTGTAAAAGTTCTTTCTTGCCTCTTTTATGTGAGATGATTTACTACATTCTACCTCTCCCTTTCTCTTTCTCCCAGTACATTCCTTTCAACACTTAATTTTATTTTTTAGGTATCCTCCCTTCATATTCAGCTCACCCTGTGCCCTCTGTCCCTCTCTACATACATACATACACACATATTATATATACATACGTACACATACACACAAACATATACATACACACATATATCCCTCTAACTATCCTAATACTGAGAAAGGTCTCATGAGTTACAAATATTATCTTTCCATGTAAGAATGTAAACAGTTTGACTTTAATGAATCCCTTCCATCTTCTCTTTCCTGTTTACCTTTTCATATTTCTCTTAATTCTTGTATTTGAAAGTCAAATTTTCTATTCAGCTCTGGTCTTTTCAACAAGAATGCTTGAAGTCCTCTATTTCATTGAAATTCCATTTTTTCCCCTGAAATATCATACTCAGTTTTGCTGGGTAGGTGATTCTTGGTTTTAATCCTATCTCCTCTGACCTCTGGAATATCATATTCCAAGCTCTTTGATCACTTAGTGTAAAAGCTGCTAAATCCTATGTTATCCTGATTGTGTTTCCACAATACTTGAATTGTTTCTTTCTGACTGCTTGCAATATTTTCTCCTTGACCTGGGAACTCTGGAATTTGGCTACAATATTCCTACCTTTTGGGATCTCTTTCAGAAGGTGATTGGGGGATTTTTCCTTCTGATTCTAGAATATCAGGGCCGTTTTCCTTGATAATTTCTTGAAAGATGATATCTAGACTCTTTTTTTGATCATTGTTTTAAGGTAGACCAATAATTTTAAATTATCTCTCCTGTGTCTATTTTCCACATTAGTTTATTCCAATGAGATATCTCATTTGTCTTTTATTTTTTCATTCTTTTGGTTTTGTTTTATAATTTCTTGATTTCTCATAAAGTCATTAGCTTTCATTTGCTCCATTCTAATTTTGAAGGAATTATTTTCCTCAGTAAGCTTTTAGACCTCCTTTTCCATTTGGCCCATTCTGCTTTTTAAGACATGCTTCTCCTCATTGGCTTATAGGGCCTCTTTTGCCATTTGGTTTACTCTATTTTTAAAGGTGTTATTTTCTTCAACATTTTTCTGGGATCTCCTTTAGCAAGCTATTGATTTGTTTTTCATGATTTTCTTCCATCACTCTCACTTCTCTTTCCAATTTTTCTTCTACTTCTCTAACTCCCTTTTCTTTGGTTTTCTCTTCTTTCTAGGTTTTGAGGACACTACTCTCTCTGCCTCTCAAAACATGAGCTCTCCTTTGCTGGAATTTCTCAGTTTTATTGAAAAACTGGGCTTGATTGGCAGGCAGGACTTCAATATTCTGTGTGTAACTAGGAAACTTTGGATGAGTCATTTCCTTTCATTTTGTGTCTCAGTTTTTCCAATTCAATTCAATGCCTAAACATTTATTAAGTACCTCCTATGATCAGGGCACTATGTTAGATACTGGAAGTGCAAAGATAAAAATAAAACTGTTCTTGACCTCAAGGAACTTGTAATAATGCTCCTGTGATAGCATCAATGTTGACATTCCCTCTAACAATACAGATTGCAACTCATCATGTCTTTCCAGTCTGTGCAACTTTTGTCCACATCCTCCTGTAAGTTTGCTTATATTTGGGACCTATCCGGTATGCTTGGGATTTTTCTTGAATTCTCCTGACATTGTGTGAATACCAAAGGAGCACATGAACAGTCTAGTCATTATCTCTTTTTTCCAATAAATGTCCAGGCCATTGTTTTTTTGATCATACATTTTCTTGGAGACATACTTTAGAACACTGCTCCTATGTAGTTCCATGTTGTTAATTTTTTTCAACCTAAATGTGGAATATAAATTATATATATTTCTCAGTGGTTAGCACAATGCCTGACTCATTGTAAGCCCTTAATTAATGCTATTCACTCATTCATTAATCACTTTTGATGAGCACACATTTCCCTGTTTCATGGCTTCATTGAGATTAATAATCATATAGTTAATCTAATGAATAACCAGATTGAGATCATGAGCAATACTACCTCCTAAAATAGCAAGAAGCAATGGAAGGAATAATTTTGAAGAAGATAAGCAAGAGCCCAACTGAACAAAATCATCCTGAAGGGAATTTAAGGATAAAATTGGAAGGAGGACGATATAAACAGATGAAAAAAAGATTATGATGACAACCCTTTTTCCACTATCCACTATCAAGGTTAATGGAGTTGCCACAGTTGTACTTTTACATATTTGCAGATGTTCTTGTTGAGGAACTGGAAATGGTGCCAAAGGAAAACAGAAGAAAAGCAACTAGATTAAGCCAAATACATATAGAGCAGGACTCTATTGTAGTCAAGGCAATTTTGAGGGCATTGAGGAATAGATTTTTAAGGTTATCTGAAGGAAATGAAAATATTAATGGCATAGAAAAAAACTTAGATATTATTATATTTATTACATAATGGATTTATGATCTTATTGATGTGAATATTCTCTCCAACCATAAGGACTGTAATCCATTAATTCCTGAGCATTCTTTCAACCCTTGTCCATATCTTCCCAAACTTTGCCATGAGAAGTCCATTCAACATGCTGGACACCTTCCTTCTCAATTTCTCCTTGATAGCATGAAAATACCAGGGGAGCATCTGGACTATCCATCAGTTGTCCCTGGTTCTTACTGTGTGAGTAGCCTACCTCTTGGGGCAGCTAGGTGGTGCAGTGGATAGAGCACCAGTGCAGGTGTCAGGAAGACCTGAGTTCAAATCTCACCTCAGATACTTGACACTCACTAGCTGTGTGACCTTGGGCAAGTCACTTAACCACAATTGCCTCCTCCTCAGTCATCTCCAGTCATCCTGATGAATATCTGGCCACTAGATTCAGATGGCTGTGGAGGAGAAGTGAGGCTGGTGACCTGCACAGCCCTCCCTCACTCTAGACAAAGTCAAGTGCAAGTCATGTCATCATTTTTCTGATGGCATGGTCTTCTTTGGCAACAAAGGACAAACATACAACGAAACTATTTATGCAGCAGTCCCATAGATTGCCCATTCAATGGTATGTTATAGATTCAGCAATAGGCATTCCTTATTCACTTGGTTTTTCTGGTATGAGTAGCAAAGTCAGACTGTTAGGTAATTATTAATCTCAGTTACGAGTCTCAGGAGCAGCTGGAGTATTTCACCATTTTGAGGAATTCTTTTTTGACTTGAATTCTCTGCTGGGGTCCATTATGATAATGTTGAAGGACTTTGCTGAGCATGTCTCCTTGTTTATGCTTCATAGCGTCATAGGTTTAGAGCTAGAAATAACAATAGCAACTAAGGACATGATGGAAAATGTCTAGCAACCTACTTTCTGGAAGAACATATGAACACAGAACATTTTTAAGTTTAATCTATTATTAACTTTTTTTCTATCACTTTCTTAGTCTGGACAAACGACAAATCAATAAATCAGGATGATTTCTGAGGTATAAATGCTCATGCTGATAATTTAACAACCAGCCCCTTCAAACTGGCTCCAGCACATCCCTGATCTAGTCCAGCCTCCTTATATTACAGACAAGGGCAGTTAACCATGTGACTTGACCAAAATAATATAGGTAGTAAATATTGAGAGGCAGAATTTGAATCCAGGTCTTATGACTCAAAAACCAGTACTCTTTCCTCTATACCAAGCACTGCTTTCTCCTCATTAGGTAATAGAACAAGGTGATCTTCGTTATGTATTTCAAGGAATCTTGCATAAGTTTGACATATGCATTGAAGACATGTTGTTAAAGCAAAGTCCTTAAAGCATCCTTTTTCTCTATTGAGTAACATTTAATATTCCACAAATAATAAGCACAGTAAGATTTTGTATTTTCAAAATCTTTCAGTTAATTGTGAGGTATGATCAATAATACTAATAGGTTTTCTAATATTGAACCAGCCCTAAATTCCTGGTATAAATTCTACCTGATCATAATGTATTATTCTCATGATAGGTTGCTGTATTCTTTTTTATTTAAAATTTTTGCATCTATATTCATTAGAGAAATTAGTCTATAATTTTCTTTCTCTGTTTTGGGTCTTCCTGGTTTAGGTATCAAAACCATATTTGTATCATAAAAAGAATTTGGTAGGATTCCTTCTTCAGCAATTTTCCCAAATAGTCTATATAATATTGGAATTAACTGTTCTATAAATGTTTGATAGAATTCACTTGTAAATCCATCAGGCCCTGGAGATTTTTTCCTAGGGAGTTCATTGTTCAATTTCCTTTTCTGAGATGGGGTTAAATACCCAAATTCCTCTTCTGTTAATCTGGGCAATTTATATTTTTAAAAATAATCATCCATCTCATTTAGATTGTTGAATTTATGGATATACAGTGGGGCTAAGTAATTTCTAATTATCGTTTTCATTTCCTCCTCATTATAGGTTAGTTCACCCTTTTCATTTTTGATATTAGTAATTTGGTTTTCTTTCTTTTTTTAAATCAAATTGACCAAAGGTTTATCAATTTTATTGTTTTTTCCATAAAACTAACTCTTAGTTTTATTCATTAGTTCAATAGTTTTCTTAATTTCAATTTTATTAATCTCTTCTTTGGTTTTCAGTATTTCTAATTTGGTATTTACTTGGGGACAGTTAATTGTGAGGTGGTTGAGAGGTATATACCACCTGTAGAACATTGCATGTGAAGGCTTCTCTGTTCTCTTCTAATACCTTAATCAAAGATGATCCCAATTCATGTGCAGACTATTGTCATCAACATTTTATATAGATAAATGAGTAGGCATAAGGGTCAGTAGCTATTTATATTATCTTTTGAGGTCAATAATAAAGTCTAGAATTTTTTCCATAGCAATAATGTCTTCCCACTTTCAGATAATTTCAGAAAAATTCCTTAATACCCTCAGAATTGTGTCTCTCCTGCATATACTTGGCTCAATTTAATGACTTTTCTCCTTGTTTTCTCTAATGCTATTTCTACTTCTTTTAAAAGCGTATCTTTGGTGCTGTTAAGTTCAGGTGTATTATGTCTATTGTTATTATTAGAAGAAAATTTGCAGATAGTTTTCCTCTTTATTTTCCTTTTCTCCATAAATACCCTTGGGATGGCTTTCCTTAGTTGGGTTCCTACCAAGTTTTCTTTAAATCCCTCCCTCAAACCTCTACTTCTCCCCACTGATTCTTGTCATTTTATGTGGCTGTAGTGTTCATAATCTTCCACCATCCACCTTCATAAAACTTCACAAATAAGATTATCTTCAGTGTCAGTGGTGCCCTTAGATGTCACATTTATCCACATGAAAAGTGTGTGTTATATAAGTTTATTTTAGATTTTTTTATTCTTCTTATTGTGGCAATTATTTTATACATATTTAATTTCTGTATGAAATTCTTAAAATCAGGCTCCCTATCCCTTTTATCCATCAATTTTCCATTTTTAGAGCTAGTAACTTGTTTAAATAGGTTAGGTTGTAGCTGTTTTAATCACATCATGCTTTTAAAAAAAGTTTAATTCAGGCTTTGTATAATTTTTTGATATTTGCTCTAATACAGTAAGATAATGGTTTGGCCATGCACAAACAACTATTTCAGGAAAGTCTTTCATATAATAACCTTGTTCTCTGTGTATTAAAATAAATTTGATTTTTTTGGAGTTGGTATGATTTGGTGTTTACCATGTCTATCACCTTCCAATTCTTTTAGTAAAGAAAACATTTATAGTTTTGTTGAGGCTATGTAATCTACAGGTATTTAAACTCATTTATTCCTTATCTCCAAGTATGTTTCAACATTTTTTTTTCCATTGTCACTTGTGCCCCACCTGAGAATCAGGAAAAATATACATGCACTGATTTGGTATGGAAAGTCTAATAGAATTTTTTGTAGAATTTCTTGATCTCTCCATCCTTTATAACAGATGCTGTTAGATAACATCTGGGCACTGCAGCATGAGATGACTAAATATCTCATTTAATGGTGCTTTTGTTTCGTATGTTAATTCATTTCATTGAATATTGTACAGGTCACAATTTGAAGTCATTTCAAGGAACAGATTTTATTCCAAAGAATAAATTGTGCCTTTTCTCTGTAATTAGTTTGCAGGAGCCCCACTACATCCAACTTGAGAAAATGAAAAGGAAAAAATAGCAAGTCTCTATGTCATCAAGTGATTGTCCATAGAAGGGTAAGTTGGTCTTAAGTTCCCTTGATTCATATTCTCTTTGGTTATAACATTTTGGTATCATTCACTCTTCCTTGCCTCAGGTCTGGCTTCTCCTTGCCACACATCTGGTGGGTTTTTCTGACCTTTCATATTATCTTTTCTTTCTGGTCTGTTTATATTACCAGAATAAGAAGGTAACCCTTGAACTTGAGAAGATTTCTGAGGGTCTACATGGTTTTCCTTTCCTCTTGGCCACTCTTCATCATCTTAGTAGTTCCATGACAGAGTCTGATCTTTAGTGTTCAGAACAATTCAGGAATATCAGAGATACTAACTAGTATTTTTCTCTTTCTTCTCATGCATCAAAAGGTGACCTGGGAAGAATTTCTAAATAGCCACTGATCAATCTTTCCATAAAGCTTTCAAAATCAAATCTTCCCATGAGTCAACTCTAGCAATCTACCTTTCTACACACATATATCTATATAGATAGGTAATATATATGTAATATGCAATATATATAACATATATAATATAGAATGTATATAATATATATAACACCCCCAATATATACACATACATACATGTACATAATATATACATATACACACACATATATATTCTTTGTCCTCCTATTGATTAGCCCCTTTAGAGATATTTACCTTGAAAAAAAATGTGAAATTCTGGCCAGTTGCACTAGGAACTGAATCTCCCATTGACAATTCTTCATATTTAACCTCCCCTGGACCAAACCTTTTTTTTTTCCCTATGCTCTTTTGAGAACAATATATGTAACCTTTCTAAACACAAAACCAGGTGCTGAGCCAATCAAAGCCAATCATAGCCAGTCCAGCACCTGGACATGGTTAGGTAATCTTACAGATGTAAATACCTTCTTTGTGGAAAGCCATTCCGCTTTGCTTTTTGCCACCTCATTTCAGCCAGATGGTAGGAGATGATACAGATTCTCCTGATTCATGGTCCCCCCAAATCATGTCCTTACTTTGTTGGCCCTTTGAATTTGGACTTTCTGACTCTTGACTTGGAGACCAGACTTCACTCTGACTGCCTCATCTCACAGATTTAGCACTGAAGGACCTTCTCAGTGGGGTCATTATTCTGTGCTTCTCTCCCTCTAATTTTAGCTGTTTTGGGAACCTACTTTTTCAGCTTCCCTGCTGGTTTCTCAAACCTCTCTGATTTTTGTTTTGCTTGGATAGATGGATTTATTCATTATTCACTATTTGTGATGTCCTTTTATATAACTAGCATTTGGTGGGAAGGGATTAAATACTACAGCACCCTTTAACTGTGATCAAGAAAGTTTTTGAACTACCAATATTTGAAGGTGGCCGAAAGATATAATCCTAACTCAATATTTCTTTTGGAGACTGGAGACTGGCTTGGTGGCATTCCTGGGGCCTGTCTCCCCTTGCTCTAATGGAGTCAGCATGCTGGTGCCATAGGTAGGGTCCTTTGTTCTTCTCTTCAGAGAGGTGGGACAGTCTTCAAATCATATCTATCCATCCCACACGGACTTATACCTTTACACAGTGCTCTTCCTCTCTCTCTCTCTCTCTCTCTCTCTCTCTCTCTCTCCTCCTCCTCTCTCTCTCCCTTTCTTTTTTTCTCCCTCTCTGTCTCTCTTTCTCCCTCCCTCTCTCTTTCCCCCCTCCCTCTCTCTCTTTCTCTCTCTCTTTCTCTCTCTCTCACACACACACACAGAGTTTTACATGTGGGCACATATGTAACTTACAACTACAAAAACAGCATTTGATTTGGCAGAGCAAAATGCTACCTTAAAAGCTTTTACAAGAGGTTTTTCAAATGTAAAGAGAATGGAGCAAAGTAGTCTCCGATGAGATCAGATGAGCTCTTCAGTTAATTTGATAAGCTGACCATCTGAGGGCCACCTCCTTGTAAGAGTATGAGTGTGCTCACTTGCAGCTTACTTGATACAACACAGAAAGCGGAAGATAATTACTTGACCAAGAATAGGGAAGCCAGAGTCTTGTAGGACCTGCCCCTCCCCATGGTCTGTCAGCACCAAACTGTGAGATCAGTGATAGCCGTTTCTGGTTGCCCTGATCTCTGTTTCTGGTCAATGGACCCAGATGGCTTTGGAGGAGAAAGTGAAGCTGGTGACTTTGCACAGCACTGCCTCACTTAAATCCAATTCACTTGCGTGCCATGGCATCACCTCCCTGATGTCATGGTCTTCTTTGAGAATGAAGGACAAGCAACAACCTCTGTGAGATCAGCACATTCTCTTATTCTCAAAATTAGAGAAGACAGAACTGGGCATAGTGGAACAGATCTATATTCTTGGGTTGGGGTAGGCAACTTGTGGGCAGTTTCTTCCCTCCAAGTGCAATTGTTGGAAACCTGTGACAACAGCAAATAGCAGAGGCAGATATTGCAAAGTGGATGCTTTTTAAGATTGAGAGTTCTCAGATATAAGAGGTTCTAAGTCCAAGAATTCTCAAGTTCAAGAGTTGAGTGATCAGCCTTGTTAGAGAAAGATTTCCTGATGTAGCATAATGCTTTGAAAAAGAAGGGGATAGTTTACATACTTCCTGCATGTCTTCCTCCTTGAAGAACAAAAGGTATATTTTGTGGACAGTACAGGTCTGCTGGGAAGGGGATGATTTTTTAAATTTAATTTTTTTCAATGAATAAAATCTATTTTTCTGTCTTTTCCATTTCTTTCTGTTGAGAGAAAAGAAAAAAAAGATCTTGTAATAAATAATCAAGCAATACAAATTTCTGCATTAGACATGTCTAAAGACTACATGTCTTAATCTGTACACCAAGTCCATCACCTCCATGTAAGGAGGTGGGTAACATGTTTCATGTGTCCTCTGGAACTGTGGTTGGTCATTTTATTGAACAGTATAGTTCAAAGTTGTTTTTCTGTAGAGAAAAATGTTGTTATTAGCGTATAAAGTGCTTTCCTAGTTTTGCTCACTTCATTCTGAATCAATTCATACAAATCTTCCCAAGTTTCTCTGAAAATCTCCATTATTTCTCATAGCAAATCATGTTCCGTTACATGTAGGTACCTTTATTTGTTCAACCATTTCCAAATTGATGGGCACCAAGAGAATACTTTGTTTGGCAGCCTTCAAAGTATATGTACTTTCCAGGGAATGTGAACCACTGGATAGTATTACAAATCTTGGAGAAATCATGTGTGACTGTGGGAAAGAAGAACTCACTGAAATGTCAAAAGGGTTGCCCCCATAGCAACCCATAGGTCTAATTGAGTACTTTACTTTTCTGTATTTTTTTAAGAGCTCTGATGAGTTCTTTTACATCTTATGCCTTTTATCTTTGGTGAAATAAAAATTGTTCTTTACCCAATCGCCATTATTATGATTGCTTATTATATAAGATCTATGGACCTGTTTTATCCACATTTGGGGAAATCTATGTATTTACCCAAGGATATTAGGAGATTTTCTTGGAGTAAGTGGGGGGAAGGGGGTAGGGAAGGTGAATGAGCCATTACCATCTTGAAGTCTTCACCAGGAAACTTCACCCAGAATCTTTGGTGAGGGGTTGAAGGGATGACAGGGACAGGGCTAGGCCACAGGTTAAAACATGCTTACGTCAAAATTATGAAAGCTTACTTGATAGATACAATAATGATAAAAATAACCTCTGACATTTATATAATGCATTATTCTTATGCAAAGTGCTTTATGTACATATCACAAACACTGAGCCAAGATAGAATGCAATGTTAGAAAACAGAGGTGAAGGAGAGATTTAGGTAAAACACTGGGGAAAAATTGAGACAGAATAAATTATTTTCACCTGAGAAGATCAGGGAAGTTCTCGTGGATAAGAAGGTACTTTAAGTGGGCTTTGAAAGAAGAGAATTTCAATGAGTTGAGATGAGGAAGGAGTATGTTCTTGACATGGGGGACAGCTTCTACTGCAGGACAAGATTGGGGAACACTTAGTTCTCCAGTTTGTCTAGAATGTAAAATGCATAAAGTAGAGTTGTGTGAAATTGACTGGAATAAGGCCAGGTGCGTAGCAGACATTTTTTAAGTACTCGTTGATTTGGCAAGGTATATTGATTAGCACCAGGATGTGGAAATCTAAATGCCAGGTGGAGGTATTGCAATTTATCCTGCAGGTAATAAGAAGCCACTGAGGGTTTCTGAACAGTCAGTGACATGGTGAGACCTGGTGGCAAAATTATCCTTGGCCAGGCTGAGACAACTCCCACAAAGCTGCTGGGGCAAATTCCAGAAATTCTTAACTATTGGACTTGAGAATGGATCTCAGTTACTTAGGAGTCCTTTATTTCTCCTGTCAAGTTTCCAGTAGCCTTATATTATCCCCTGGTTGGCTTGGGTCCCCTGTTACTACGTTCAAAAAATAAAAAAAAATTTAAAAAATGCAAATTTCTATAAGATAACATGCATTCCCAAACTGATAACCAGAAAAGGTAAGAAAGAATAATTTAACGTTAACTTCCTGAGCTGAAAAGATCTCAAAGCTCATCTGGTCTAGTCTCACTCCTGTTCCTTTTTACAAGGCCAAACCTAAAATAAATTGGGAATAGATTTTTAAAATTTTTAAAGAAGATTTTGTAAAAGATTTTTAAAACAAATCTTGGGATAGAAATGCGACAACTTCCTTTGGTCCTGTCCCAGTGAGTGGCGTTCTTTTAGCCAGTTTCTTCTCTCTGTTTACTGTTCCTTCTTTGGGACTGCCTCGTGTGAGCTGTGTGGGGTTCCACAACATCTTTCATCATCTTGCTGTTTATTTCCTCTCCAATTCGCTATTTTGATCTCATTCCTCTGTTTCTGTATTTCTTTCGTTAAAGAGAACAAGTCCCAAGTAGAGCCAGGGCCTGACCCTGAGTCTCCAGCTGGTCAGATGAGGAGGCTGAAGTGGCCTATTGTGTTGCACTTGTGTTTGGGCAGCCTGAATGCCCTGCACCAAGTGCGATCCAGAGTGTGTCATGCTGTGGCTTGTACTGGGGTGGGAGGATGCTGAGTGAAGAAGGAGGGGATCCAGGGTAAGCACTGGGTGGTCCTCTGTTAGGGGGTGGGGCTCAGGAAGCCTCTTTGTTCTCTAGGGAGTCTCAGCATGATGGAGGTTCCTGAAAGGAATTCCTTCGGCATATCTGTGTTTCATTATGAGTGTACACCTGACTATACATGTGGACAACATCGTATACCTGAATACATGCACAGCCATGTATATATATATGGATGGATGCATCGGTGTGTCTAGAAGGCAAGATGGTGTGATAGAAGGAGCATTGAACTGCATTCTAAATCATGGAGTGCCACTATCTAGCCTCTTTTGTGTGTGTGTGTGTGTGTGTGTGTGCACGGGGCTACTCCCCAGCCTTCACTTGGCTACTAAGCCAAGCGGGGTCTTCGCCCAATAGTCCAGGCGGTACTTCTTCGCCCAATATTCCAGGCGGTACTCCTAATCTCTCCGGGGTCTTCGCCCAATATTCCAGGCGGTAATCTAACACAGGGCCCAATTCCTTACCCCAGACTTCGCTTGGGAATTCTTACCCTTATTCCAGGTCTTCGGACGTCTCCGGTCCCTGCCGTGCGACCGTATGGCCTAGCTGCGCGACAGGGCTATCCCCTCCTCCACGGAGGGAACAATGACTACACGCCCACCCGAGGATGTCTGTGCTCTTCACTTTATTGATGGCGTCCTCTACAACTCTGCCCAGCATCCCCTTATATACCCAGCCAGAGCTCCTCCCATGTTCCTCCCTGGGGTGGTAACTTGGCCAGAGCTCCTCCCATGTTCCTCCCCGGGGGTGTGTACTGGGCCAGAGCCCCTCCCGTGTTCCTCCCTGAGGGCGGAGCCAGCTCCCGTATAGGCGGTCCCAGCACCCGAAGGCGGGTTAACACCCGGGGCGTCTTCCAGGCTCCTCAGGGGGCCACGGTCCAGAGCTTGGTTCCCAACATCGTCCCCCAGGGGGCCACGGTCCAGAGCCAGGCCCAACATTCCTAACCCCAGGGGGCCACAGTCCAGAGCTAGGCCCCTAACATCTCCCCCTTTTTGTTTACACAGGGGTGGTATCATAAGTACCAGGAGGGTGTGGGGAAGAGAGGAGAGTGTGTACATCTGCCTTAGCATCCAAAATAGCTTTGCGAATAGTAGTACATATGCATCTAATACAGCATGGAATAAGAAGACACAGAAACAAACAGATTACAGCGGGAATCGCAAGTGACAAAAGCCACTGAAAGTCCACAAGGTGTTGCAACCAGCCCACAAAGTCATTGGCTTCGCGTGCACGCTGTCGTTCAAACTCTGCAGAGGTGTTACGGAGCTCCTGAATAAACAAGGACAGTTGGTGTATGTCCCCAGTGGCATTGTTGGCTAGGAGCACCCCCCGTAGGGCCTCCCGGACTTTTGTCCAGTCCCCAGGAAAAGAAGAATTTGAGGCATTGAAAGGAAGAGGAGTAACACAAAGGGGCAAGTATTTATAATGACATTGCAATTGCATATAAAGTTGAGTTAACTGAAGGCTGTCCCCAATCCAAAGAACAGTAGTAGCAAGGGCTTCTAGGGTGTGTTGGAAGTGTGTGTTAATTTGATTTTGCACAGACCACGCTCCAAGCTCCTCCTGCATAAACGTTTGCAGGGTGGACGCAAGGAGCTCAGTCTCCTGTCGTAATTCTTGTATTTGGAATTCCTCATAGACTTCGATTGCAAGATTTAGAAGGCCAAGCACAACACCGGCAGCGTCCCGGCGGGAACGTTTGAGAGGTATAGGTGGAGGATTATGCATAATCCTTTGCCATAGCTCATCTGTTGGATTTGAAGCAAAGGGTTCTGCTCGTACAGGGATAAGAGCATATGGGGTACGCCGTACCAGAAACACTAGACGACCTGAATACTTATGCGAGAGTGTATCAGTAAGGGTCGCATTGAGGCAAGTAATGTTGTAGCGAGGCAAATTAGCTTGTGATGACAAAGGCACAATAGTGGTATTCTCCGGATGGCATAGAAGAAAAGCTACATCAGGCGGTGTGCGAATCTCAGCAGTAAATTGGTAACAAAGGGTGTCCCTCCCCAAGTTTGTGTGGTGACATGTGGAATTGGTGCGGCCAAACACCGCACTCCAGGTGGTCCAAGTGAAATCCCTACAATGGGTCATAGAGGCAGAGGATTGAAAGCAAGGCCATATTTCAATGGAAACATTTGTTTTTGCGAACGCAAGGCCAATTTTCCAGAGTTCAGGGTGAAGTGTTCCATAGGGTGCCGCCACAGGCGCTGGTGCAGGAAGTTGACGATATCGTTTGTATTTGGCTACATGGTCCCAAAAATTAAGAGTCACATTGTGAAGTCGTGGCCCACAGGCAAACACCCCTGTGGAGCAAGCTTTAAAAGGCTCCCACACATCTGCGTCCCCTTCAATGCAGGGCACAGGTGCATGGGTGTGAACAAAATAGGTGGAATACTGGTGGTACGTTTGGGTACGGTTCTGGGTGCAATTTATGGAATGAGGTATAGCTAGGAGGGACACATTCAAGCGAGCAGCGTGGTTAGAGAGATCCGGAGCAAGGTGTGGATTAGAAGTAATGTTATAGGTGAGGAGTTGGGGACAATAGTGCGAAAGAGTAGAAGCAGTGAGATCAGTAGTAGCTAGACATATTGGGTGGGTGTGTGCAATAAAGGACATGGAACGACGAAATTCATAAGAGGCCTCACTGTTAGGGTCGCCCAGTCGCGCCCCTCTTTGAATGAAATCTGAGGGGCTGTCTCCAACAAGCTTTGATGCATTTCCTCGAACGAACAATCTCACTGTCCCACTTCCCCATCCAAGTACCCTCACCGCAGGGGGATCCCTCAAAAGAGCCCAGTACACGCTTCCCTTCTCATCTGCTTGGCGCCGTTCTGGTTTGGTGAGGTTGTACCATCTTGAATGTGACGTTCCCGTAGGAGTAGGTGCTAAACTCAAAGCAAGAAAGCTAAGCATGAGATTCAGGTTCTGCTTCCGTCTCGCCCGGGTCAGGGCAGTGGCTTTGCGCGATCGTCCCCGGCGGCGGCGGCGGCGTCTCTTCGGGACCTCTAACATCGGTGTTTGTTTCGTCTGGCTCCAGCTGTCGTATCCATCGGGTGGGGAGCCACCGTTGGTCAGTTTCTGACCCTCCATCTGGAAGAATACAAACATGTCCCTGCCCCCTGATGGTTATAACTCCAGGGCCTTCCCAATTCCCAGAGGGAGACTTCCACATGACCCGAGTGCCTGGTAAGCAGGAGTTAGGTCGTGAAGAAGGAACAGCAAGGGTCTCCTTGCTTGGTGCCTGTGCGAAGTATCGCATAGCAGGACTAAGACAATCATCCCTAAACATCAAATAATTATAGGTGAAAACTGCCTGTGACAATTGCGCTCTGGACAGCCGGCCACCCGCTCCCCCTTTTTGTTTAACAAGGAGGGCCTTAAGGGAGCGGTTAGCACGCTCAATAATAGCCTGGCCCTGGGGATTATAAGGGATACCAGTAACATGAGTAATGCCAAATTCAGCACAAAAGCGTGCAAAGGCACGAGAGGAATAGGCCGGGCCATTATCGGTCTTAATGAGCCTGGGAGTACCAGCGAGGGCAAAACAGTGGAGAAGATGAGCAGTAACATGGCAGGCAGCTTCGCCGGGTTGTAAAGTGGCGAAGAGATAGGAAGAACAAGTATCTATGGTAACATGGAGGAGGGAGGCACCGAAATGGGTAACATCCATCTGCCAAAGCTCATTAGGATAGGTGCCACGAGGGTTAACGGCATGGTCAGGTGGGCGAGGGCGAAATGGGACACAAGAAGAGCATCGGCGGACAATAGCGCGAGCCTCCTCTTTAGTAAGGCCAAACAGGTGCCGTAAAGATCTGGCAGAAAGGTGAAACTTGTCATGGGCCAAACGGGGCTCAAGTTGCATAGGACATAAGAGAGCCCGATCGACAATATGATTGCCATGGAAAACAGGACCTACAAGGGAAGTATGGGAACGAACATGGAGAATATAGATGGGCTTCTCACGAGAGGCTAAACACTGTTGAACTGAAGCAAGGAGATCGGCTATAGTTGACTGACGGACATTAATTTGAGACATAGGTAAAGTACGGAGAGCAGTAGCACAGTACAAGCTATCCGTTATAAGATTAAAGGAAAGGAGGGGGAAAAGGCGTAGAGCCTGAAGAATGGCAAACAGCTCATTCTTCTGTGCAGAAGAGTAAGGGGTATCATATACCTTAAGCAAGCGACAGTGAGGGGCGTAAACAGCAGCACGACAGTTCTTGGTGGCATCAGTGAACACATTAGGGCCATCCACCGGACCAGACGAGACAACAAGGGGGGGAGGAGCAAGAGGCAAGACAGCCCAACCACGAAGGAAGGGAGGTAGAGGAAGGGAAACAAAGAAACACATAGAGAGGAGGATAGCCCACTCCTCATAACGTTCCGCTTGAAGGTAGAGAAAGGATTCATCCACGGAAAGGTTGAACTGAGGATAAAGGCCAAAAATTTGGAGGCACCGTCGGGCAATTTGAAGGAAAAACTGTGCCAACAAAATATACTTATCAGGGAGAGTTTTCTTCGGTCTCTTAGGGTACAGCCATTCTAAAACTCCATGTGATTGATAGAGGCAAGAAAAAGGGGGTACGTCCTGCAACACAGCAACTAAAATAGGAGCGTCAGGATCGTATTGCACTATGTGACTGGTAAACAGACGTTGTATTCCAGTTAAGGCCTCAATAGCAGCAGGAGTCCATTGTCTAGGGGAATTAAGGTGGCTGTCCCCCCGAAGAATCTCATATAAGGGGTGCATGATACGGTCAGGTATAGGCATAGTGGAGCGTAACCATTGAATGGAGCCAATAAGCTTTTGAAAGTCATTAAGGGTCTTAATCTTGTGTATATTAATCTTTGGAGGGTGTCGTGTAGCACGACCATTATCTATAGAGTGGCCCAAATATGTATACGGGGGAGCACTCTGAATTTTATGGGGGGCCACTTGAAGGCCATGGGCAGAAAGACAGCTCAACGTGTGTTCCAATAAACTTTGCAATTCAGAGGCTCGGGAGGTTGCCAAAAGAATGTCATCCATGTAATGGAGAAGGATGGCTTGTGGGTATGTTTCCCGAATAGGTTGTAGGACAGCGGCCACAAAGGCTTGACACATGGTAGGACTATTAGCCATACCCTGGGGGAGCACTTTCCATTGGAACCTCTCAGCAGGGCCTTGGAAATTCAGCTGAGGGACGGAAAAGGCAAACTTTGGACGATCCTCAGGGTGGAGAGGAATAGAATAAAAACAATCTTTGATATCCAAAACATAAATATGATAATCCTTTGGGATGAAGGCAGGAGACGGAAGTCCCGTTTGCAAGGGGCCCATAGGCCGCATAATTCGGTTGATGGCGCGCAGATCGATTAACAACCGCCATGAACCAGCCTTTTTCTTAATGACAAACACAGGGGAATTATAATTACTAGTCGTGGGCTCCAGGTGTCCTGCATCTAATTGTTCCTGGACTATGGTCTTTAATGCGGTGAGTTTCTCTGTACTCAGGGGCCACTGTTCTACCCACACTGGGTCAGGAGACAACCAGTCAATCCGTGGGCACCTCACCATTTGAGTGACCCCTAGAAGTTTTCCGGGGTCACAACATGGACCCCCATTTGTTGGAGAATGTCTCTGCCCCACAGGGCTGAAGTAAGGCCACTTATCTTTAATGGCTTAAAATATCCAGTTTTATCTTCATATTTCCAAGTCAAATATCTAGCTGCCCTAGTGGCAATCTGGCCCCCTCCCACTCCAGCCACCGTAAGTGGATGCTGTTCAAGGGGCCACACAGGGGCCCACTGCCTGCTGTCTATAACGGAGGAGTCCGCTCCAGTATCTAACATCCCTAGTATGGGGCGGCCCTCGACTTCTATAGTCATCATAGGCCTGTCTCTCCCTACCACCTGACACCAATTGATCTCTGGATCTCTAGGGGGCTCTTCTACCCAAGGGAGGGATATCCCTCGGCCAATGGCCGTCCCAGGAGGGAGGTGAATAGGATAGCAATGTGGGTTAGTAATGTAAATGGTAGTGCCCTCTGGCGGCAACAGCTGAGTGTGCACAATGCCAGGAAAATAACTGGAAGGCCCCACCACAAGGCGGGGGAAGGAGGCAGGAGGGACCTGAAGGGACTGGGTGTCCCAAGGCTTTATCACTATGTCCTGATCTCCTTGTCCTTCCTCAGGGGCACATGTCAATATCTCAGTTGGCTTAATTCCTGGCGATAACGCTCGCCAAGGCCTGTTGGCTGGGGGAGGGGCCCCATGGGACCTTCTGTGGTCACGTGAATGGGGAAAGTCTGTGGAGAGCGGAACCGGGGGCCCCCACGAGGAGGCCCCCCCCTCCCGTTTCCCTGGACCGCAGTAGCGGTCCTTCCCTTTAAATGGCAACTCCGTGCAGTGTGTCCTATCCTCCCACAAGAAAAACATGGCAGAGGGGCCCTACACTCTCTCCGAAAATGACCGGGCTTGCCACAACGGTGACAGGTCCAAGTCCTCTGACCACCCTTTTGGAGGCCGGAAGACACCCCGCTAGCTATAGCAGTAGCCATGGCTGCGACCTTGGGATCATCTTCAGGCACGGAAAGAAGGCGCTCGACTATCTCATCGATAGTGGCATTTGGTCCCAGGCCCGCTAAGGCCTTCTGATAAGGTCCTCTGAGCCCCTCTCTTATCAACTGTGTTACAACCACTGTAGTACCCGGTCCATAGCCCAGCAAACGCTGAGCGTTCTGCTGGACCCTGCTAACAAAATCGGTGGGGTTCTCATTCGGCCTCTGTTTTAATGCTGTAAGTTTGGCCCTCGCTTCTCCCTGCATCTCAAGCTTTTCTAAGGCTCGTATACTACAGGCCGTGACTCCGGCAAAAACTAATGGATGGTAAGTTAGCTGAACCTGAAGGGTCTGCCATGGGCCTGTGCCAGTAAGCATTTGGAAGGCATCCTCAGTATTAGTAATATCTTTCTCCTGGATATACACCTCAGCTTCCCTCCTGACTAAGGCCTCCCAGGTGACATACTGGCCAGGAGAGAGCACAGTGCGACACACATCTTTCCAATCAATAACAGTCCAAGGCCAGGTGGACGTGGCACTCCTGAAAAGCTGAACAGTATAAGGGGCTGCAGGCCCATATTTTATTACGGCATCTTTTAGTTCTTTGAGCAATTTAAAGGGCACTGGCTCATGGACTCTCTGTCCTGCTTGATCATCCCTTACAGGGAAAGCTTGCATCGCACCTTCCCAATCCTCTAAGAATTCACCTTGCTTAACAGCCTCTTGAAGGGTCTTAGCTACTAGGCCAGGGCCAAGATGGCTTCGGCCTCCCCCGAAGAGGAAGGAAGGCCTCTCTGTTACTTTCATAGCGGCCATCTTGGTCTCCACTGAGCTAACATCCTCCCCTACAGGATGAATTGTTTGCTGCGTCACAGATCCTGGCCCTGGGCCAAGTCCGGACATGTTCCCTGGGCAAATTTTTTGCTGCGCCACAGATCCTGGCCCTGGGCCAAGTCCGGACCTGTTCCCTGGCTGGATCACTGGCTGCACCTCCTCCCGCTTTCCCCTGGGGCCTATCTGTTTATGCTGGCCCGACTGCCCACGCTCGTAACCAGGGGAATATTGCTTACGAAGGGGAGCTGTAGGCAGGGGTTCCGACTCCTCGTCGGAAGTCCCCGCTAAAGAATCTCCCGTTTGTACCGCAGTAACGGTCGAGCGAGTCGGGCGCGGGGCACCCACAAGGGCTGCTTTTATCACCCCGTACATAACAAAATCACTGTCGAGAAGCACCCCGGGGTTGGTGTCCTCATAAGAGGCCATCTGCTGGCCTACTACCTCCCAACCGTGGGACGTAATCCCACTGTACTCTAACCAAGGGGAGGTTTCCCAAATATGTTCAACAAAGCTACGGCATGTCTTAATATGAGGACGCATTCCTTCTTTTTTGCATAATTTATACAGGTGACATGCCAGCACTTCTTTATCCTCGGGCCGGATCAGCGGAACGCTACTTCCCTGACCCATTATACTCCCTTCCCGGCTTCCCGCTGCTCAACAGCGAGATGTGTAGTCCTTCCAAGCGGTACCCTAAATTCCGGCCCCACGTTGGGCGCCAGCTGCACGGGGCTACTCCCCAGCCTTCACTTGGCTACTAAGCCAAGCGGGGTCTTCGCCCAATAGTCCAGGCGGTACTTCTTCGCCCAATATTCCAGGCGGTACTCCTAATCTCTCCGGGGTCTTCGCCCAATATTCCAGGCGGTAATCTAACACAGGGCCCAATTCCTTACCCCAGACTTCGCTTGGGAATTCTTACCCTTATTCCAGGTCTTCGGACGTCTCCGGTCCCTGCCGTGCGACCGTATGGCCTAGCTGCGCGACAGGGCTATCCCCTCCTCCACGGAGGGAACAATGACTACACGCCCACCCGAGGATGTCTGTGCTCTTCACTTTATTGATGGCGTCCTCTACAACTCTGCCCAGCATCCCCTTATATACCCAGCCAGAGCTCCTCCCATGTTCCTCCCTGGGGTGGTAACTTGGCCAGAGCTCCTCCCATGTTCCTCCCCGGGGGTGTGTACTGGGCCAGAGCCCCTCCCGTGTTCCTCCCTGAGGGCGGAGCCAGCTCCCGTATAGGCGGTCCCAGCACCCGAAGGCGGGTTAACACCCGGGGCGTCTTCCAGGCTCCTCAGGGGGCCACGGTCCAGAGCTTGGTTCCCAACATCGTCCCCCAGGGGGCCACGGTCCAGAGCCAGGCCCAACATTCCTAACCCCAGGGGGCCACAGTCCAGAGCTAGGCCCCTAACATGTGTGTTCATCCTTCGTTGCCTGAAGAAGACCATGCCATCAGAAAAATAATGACATGACTTGCACTTGACTTTGTTTTGAGTGAGGAAGGGCTGTGCAGGTCACCAGCCTCACTTTTCCAGAGCCGTCTGAATCCAGTGACCAGATATTCATCAGGATGACTGGAGATGACCCAGGATGAGGCAATTTGGCTTAAGTGACTTGCTCAAGGTCACACAGCTAGTGAGTGTCAAGTGTCTGAGGTGAGATTTGAACTCAGGTTTTCCTGACTCCTGCACTGGTGGTCTATCCACTGCACCACCTAGCTGCCCCCCCTATCTAGCCATATGGCCTTGGGAAAGTCAATTCCCAGTCCTCAGGTTCCCTTACCTGTAAATGAAAGGTTTGCAACCATGACTTTAAATGATTAATAATGGATTATGTCTCCTACTTGTTCAATTTGGTTCAATAAACATTTATTAAGCACCTACTATTTGCCACACATTTTGCTGAGTGTTGGGGATACAAAAAGAGGCAAAAGACGATCCTTGCCCTCAAGGAACTCACAATGTAACCTGTTGGCAGAGAAGTGATGAACTCAAAGTGCAGAATGAGGCAGATTTTTCAGATGTGGTTGGTGTTTTTGTTGGTGTGGCTTGACTGTCTTTGTTATAAGAGAGGGCTTCTGTTTGGTCTGGGGGATGTAGGAGTTACTGAATAGTGATAGGGATTCATAACATTAACTATAAAGCATGAAAAAATAAAATTAAATATAAAACATGAAAAATACTCAGGTGAATAAAAATGAAAAAGCCTTAGTTAACCTAAACTAATAATTTCATATGCAATTCTTTTTTGTTTTTCTCTCTGTATTGAAATATTTGAATTTGTTGATGGTTAGATTCATAATAAAAAAGAAAAATAAATTAAATGAGGGTTTTAGACTAAAGTCTCCTCCAGCTCTCAAATTCTTTGTTCTGTGGTATTGGGTCTTCCCTCTGGTGAATTATGTAGTTGTATGTACAATATAGATGCTCTCTCTCCCTGGTGCTGATTACCTCAACAAACCTTTATTTTTTTTTCCCTTCCTTCTCCTCATCAAGCTCCACATCTGTTAGGGAAAAAGGCCATAGGAGCAGTCTCATGCATTTTGTAAGCTGCCAGCTTTATCACTGGGCTTCATTCCATTTTGCCCTTTGTCATGGAGGATATAACAGGCAGGGCTGTAACTTGAATGGGTTGGCAGGGTCTTTGCTTCAGGGCACCAACATTTATGGGTTACTGACCACCTTTCTGCTTATCTGAGTGAAATAACTGAGTTTACCATCTTGTCAACAGGAATTAGTTAAAAGAGAAAGTTGCCAGATGTCGCTGCTCTTTCTGTCCAGCAGCTGTATCCTAGGTGGGATATTTTCTGCCCCAGCAGGATCCTATTCCCTCCCCTGGCTGTGGCCTCTGCTGTAACCTTCCCAGTGGTGTCCTGGAGTCTTTGTATCTGTCCTCCTAACGTCTAAGGCCTCTCCTCCCTGACCCTGCCAACTGAATTTGCACTAATTTAGGGAGATGGCTTTGCCTGCTGCTTGCTCTGGGATGGATTTTGTGGTGCCAGCCCTGGGTCCCAGCACTGATAGTTATGGCTCTGGTCATGGTCCCTGAGCGTGGCCCTGAGGGAGGGACTCAGAGAAAGGGTGTCTGTGGTCACAGGGGTGGGTGGGGAGATGGGACTTAACTCCAGGTTGAGCTTGCTTTTTGGGACTGTCCAAATGCAACATGGCAGGGAGCTTGTGGCTGCAGCTGTAGTCACTGAGTCTACTTCTGTTTGTATTCTGGGCCCAGGATATTTGTTTACTCTGTTGCTTGGGAGGTGTATTAGGGTTTCCTCACAGAGCTGATCCTCTGCCAGGAGCCAAATTAAATACCTAGGTTCGGAAACCAACATTACACAGGAAATGTGGGGGTAGGGGTATGGGAACCATGCTGAGGCCTTCTCTTTTGCTCTGGCTTAGGCCTCATGTAGATGGGAGCTCCCAGGAGCTTCCTCTGAGTATCTCCCCATTACAGGAACCCTCCTGGGGTGAGTGACCCAGAGCCAAATACTAGGATGGCAAAATGAATTCTGCTTGCACTCTTCATTCCCCACCTGGCCAAACTAAGGCATAACTGGGAAGTGATGACTTCAGCTTTGGGTCCCTCAGTCTTCCCAATCTGTACCCCTTTCCTGACCCATTACCTCCATCTTTGAGGCACCCACTTTTCCATTACTCTGGCTCTATCTTGATTGGTGTCAGAAAAACTTCATCTTTCAGGGTATTAATTTCTCCACATATAAAATTCAAGCAAAGACCTTTAACTCAAGTGAGACAGACGTTTCCTGACATCCATGTAAGTTATTACAAGCTGGAAAATTGTTTTACTCTGTCTTTTTGTGGATGACCACTTACTGGAGATGATAATAGAGGAAAGTTATGCTTCAGATGTGAGTTAAACTAGATAGACAATGGGCTCCCTCCCAATTCTGGGATTCTCTGACGGGTATTAAAGTAGATGATTTCTAAGGTCCCTTCCATCTCTGAAATTTTATAATTTTTCTAGGATCTAATAAAGTTATTTACTTTGAGGAGTAAATGATTACCGGTAATTGAATGTTCTGTTACTGGAAGATTTGCATTTTATTTATTTTTTCTATTATATGTTATTTATTTTTGGTTTTCAACATTCACTTCCACAAGATTTTGAATTCCAAATTTTCTTCCCATCTCTCCCCTCTCCCCACCCCAGGGCAGCATGAACCCCAACTACCCCTTCCATCATCTTCCCCCTTCCCCATTTCCTTCCCCTCCATTTTCCTGTAGAGCAAGATAGATTTCTATACCCCATTGCCTGTACAGAAGACTTGCATTTTAACAGACAGTAATTTTTAAAGCTAAAAAATGATGAAATTTTAGGCATCAACCCTCAAATGGAGGAGATATTTAATAGAGTGACATTGTAGCTTTTTCAAAGATCTTGAAATCACACTGTGTAGGTGAGTACTCAAAGTCATATGGTAAATTAATATGAATTCTACCACTAATGCAATATAACATAACATAACAAACATAATGTTAGAAATAGGCTTGACACAAAAAGTTATGAAGGAAAATTTATTACAACAGAGTTCAGAGGAATTTAATGCTTTGGCCTAAGTGGGCCCCACCCCTCTTTTCTGGAAGAGGGAGTGCCTTATACATTCATTCCCCCTGAATGAACTGGTAGCTCCTAAGTAAGGCTACAGGAAGAGGCCAATGCAAGCCTTCCATAGTGTTCTGAGTTTTGAACTTCCTACCACACCATCCATTGGCCAGGTGACTTCACATTCTTCTCTCTGAGAGATTTTCTCTCAAACAGCTCATCAAGGCTGCGCACAAGTTTCTGACCTTTAACATGATCATGCTAGGTCATAACTCTGATCACTTAAAGCTGGGAGTTTTAACCTATGGAAACAGAACTCCTTCCTTGTTTCCCACAATAACAGAACATAACATATATAATAATGCATATTATTAGTTAAATCGATCCACCTTTTGGGACCTCAGTTTCTTTACATGTAAGATGAGGGGGCTGAGCCAGATTGTTGAGGTTTAGGGGTGCTGGGACCCCAAAACAATGGGGTCTTGCCTGAATGAATTCGACCCAAGCCTTCTTTCAGTTAAAGAAGAAAACAAGATTTATTAAAACACTGATAAGTGGGCATGATTCTAAAAATCTGCCATATTGATCAAACTCTTAAGGAATCTCAGCATTGTGTAGATTCCTAAGGAATCTGAATATTTGTGACACTTGTATTGGTAAGAGCGCCAGATTGAATCTGAGTGTTTTAATGGAAAGGAGATGGATCTTATATACATAAAGACTGTGGGAGGGATTTAGGAGTGGCCAAGTAGTCTGGGGTGACTGGAGGAAGGGTCTAGGGAGGATCTTGATGGGAACCGTCAATAGGAACAGAGAAGGGCCGAAATGCTTGGAATCTGGATGTAAACCAAGGGAGAATGAGGTCTAGATAGGATCAAGGGTGGGAATTAGTCAGAGGCCATCTGGAGGTAACAGACAATCTAGCAGGGCTAGATTAGGGGTAATTGGGAGACTGGGTGTGAACAATGAAAAGCCAGTTGGGAGTATTACAGTTTTAGGCAAACACCAGACACTTGTTCAAATAGGAAAATTCAAGGAGAGTTCAAGGGGGTTTCCAGAGCCTGTACTGGTCAAGATGATTTTGAAGGTTTTTGACAATTTGACATTCTGTGAGTCTATAGGCTGATTCTGTTTTCATCTAAGGTCAATCTTATCTCTAAGGTTAAATAGGGGAATGTCTGGGCTCATTTCTTGGGCTCTTTTTTGAGAAAGATAAGTTGGAGATTGGTAGGGTAGAAGACATGAATCTTGGAAATGTCTTTAGTTTGGGAAGGTACATCATTTTTCCTTTCCCTTTGCCTTATTGTCAAAACCTTCCTTCATCATCAACTTCTCCCACCAAAAAGAAAAAGAAAAAGAAAAAGAGAGAGAAAGAGAAAAAAAATCCATTTCTCTTTTTTTTCTCCTAAACCTTGGTTTAGCTCTCCTATAATCCCAGAATACTTGACCCCCAGGGACAGAAAGTCCCTGTTACTTAACACAAAGGCGGCATCATATTTGCCTCCCAAGATTGGGGGGCGGGTGGTGTAGATCCACTGAAGCTAAAACCTGGTTCTCATCAGTCAAAGAGAACATCCTAGATATTGACTGACATCATGCCTTGCTTGCTTCTGTCTGGGTTTCTTAATTATTACTTCCTCTGTGTCTCTCTAGAACCAGCACATTCATAAGCCCTGCATTTCTATTGCTATTCTGTGTGACTCTGAATATGAATCACTTTCTGTTCCTCTGTTTTGTTGGCTATTTAAGACTCTTCCTACCTTTCTAACCCTTGTATATCTCACTACATTGGTTTACTTGCAGTTCCTCGAACATGTCCTTCTGTCTTCCTTCTCCATGTTTTTGCAATGGCTTTCTTCATTCTTGGAATGCTTTGACCTCCTCACCTCTGCTTCTTAGTTTCCCTGCCTTCCTATGACACTTAGCTCCACCTTTTGCAGAAGGCCTTTCCTAGTCCTCTTGGCTGCTAATGCCCTTCCCTCTCAGACCTTCCAGATTCCTATCTCAAAGACCAAGCCTTCAACCCAGTTCACTCTGGATCTCATGGACTGGATAAAAGGTCCCTGCCCAAGCACCACTTAATGGTTACTTTTGGGCCCTTCTGGCTCAGAGTGAATGTGAATAGTAGCTATATCTCTTTTGATCAGAATTCCTGAGAGTTTTCCCCTCCCAGTTTGATTTTTTATTTTATTAAAGGAACCATCCCTTGACTCACTTAAGTGAGAACTTGAAAAGACCTTAACTTCAAAGGGCCAATGTCTCCAAGTGTCTCCTGGGACATCTCCAGTTGTTCTGATGAATATCTGGTCATTGGACCTAGATGGCTCAGGAGGAGAAAGTGAGGCTGCCAACTTTGCACAGCTCTCCCTCCCTCAAATCAAAGTCAACTGCAAGTTATATCATCATCTCCCTGATGTCATGGTCCTCTTCAAGAACAGGGGACAAAAACTACAACCACAACCTCCATCTACTCTGTGTGTATCTTGCACGTATCTAGTTACTAACATGAGTTCTTTATTCAAATGTAGATCCCTTGAAAGCCCGGATTATGTTTTTGCCTTTCTTTGAATTCTCAGAACTTAGTATAGTTCCTGGCACTTAGCATGTGCTCACATGAGCTGACTGACTGACTGATTAAAAGTAAGAACCTTTGATCATCTATCTTCACTTACACATAGCACCTGGGACATGCTATTTTGTATATGAGACCCTTAGATAAATTCCTCAGATTCATATTGCTTGGTAGGTCCACATCCAGTCAAAACCATAGCTCATGAGCCCCTACTGATGTGTCTGTAGCCAGACAAAAGACACAATTAGTTCAGAACAAAAGACATTTAATGAGGTTATAAGAAAAGCAGTAATAGAAGAGTTTTCCAAGAAACCTAGGACAGAAACCCAGTGGCCTTTGAGCTGTTGTATCAAAGCATCTAATGTCTCCCTCCTTAGAAAACTCATCTTCTTTTCTCTAACCATTTAGGTAAAAGCTAGGTTTCAATTCTGACTGTCATGAACAAGCTGTGTGAATTTAGCAAGTCAGTCTGCTTCTGTGGATATCATAGGATAATTGATTTTTAGATACGGAAGGGATCTTGGAGATCATCTATGCCAGCTCCCTCATTTCATATATGAGCAAACTGAGGCCCAGAGAGGTGAGGAGTAACTTCTCTTAGGTCACACAGCTAATTTCAGAGCCCAGAGAGGTGAGGGATAACTTCCTTAAGGTTTCAGAGCCTAGAGAACAATATGCAAAATGAATACAATGGTGTAAATGAAGATAAAAGCAAAAAGCAGCTGAATCCAGATTAATTGCAATGAATAATCTTGGGTCTGGAGATCAGAGTATTTATTACACGTGCTCCCTCATGTTGGAGAATTATAAAGAGGAAGAAGAGGAGGAGAAGAAGAGTGGACTTAACTGACTTCTTAGAATTGAAAAACTCCGTTAATTACCTTGAACTTCTCTCTGAAACAAAAGGCCCGTTTAAAAAAAATACCAATATGCTACCAGAGTTGCTGTACGGTTGCAAGTCATGGCACATGACAGTTTCTGAAGGATTAAAAATGATTATCAGTTAGATGCCAATGGAGGTGAGAACAGGCTTCAACACATGATGAATATGCAACTGTGAAGAACCAGAATGAAGGATGTCACCCAGAAATGTTTGATCAAAAAGATGGGCTGCTCATGGTGAGAGATTGATAATCAGTGAAATGACCATGTGTGCCATTGATATCCTCATGATATTGGGTGGAAAGAAAGGAATGCCTCCAGCTTGTAGGCAGTCTCCCTTTTTGAGGGAAGGAGCAATAGCCCAACATCCTGCCCCCATGCAAGTTAGGAAGTTTTCTTTAAAAGATATTGAAAGCATCCTTGATATTTGATTGACTCAGGGGAAAGAAAGGCTCAGACTATTAACACCATTCCCTGGTAGCCTGACTACAAAAAATATTACAAGAATTTCCAGGCACACTCTGATGCTTGGCTGATGGACAATAATGGGCAGCTTAGGTAAGGGAACTTTGCTCAAATGAATCAACTTGGGGTGCCCTCCAGCCTTGTCAAATATCCTTCTCCTGCTATGACTAAGTCATTCTCTTTTTGTTAACTGTTGAATGACCCATAAGTGTCTCATTTCATTCCAGGATCAAACATATACTACCAAGAGATTGACCTGAGTTAGATACAGCCCAGAACAATTGGCATAGTTGTGTAGGATTGCAACAAAATGATCTTGTTGAAGTGGAGTGATGGGCATGTAGAGAAAGGTGACCTCATTTCCTTTTCACTCCAGGCTTCTGTTCTTCTGGGAATGCTTTCAATGATGCCTTTAGAGATGTTGTTTGCTTGCAGTAAGGTGCCTGTCACCTCTTGGAGGTTCCTGCTGTTCAGTCTTGTTCCACTTTTGGTGACCCCACTTGGGGTTTCTTGGCAGTGATACTGCAGTGGTTTGCCATTTCCTTCTCCAGTTTATTTTACAGATGAGGAAATTGATGCAAATAGGGTTAAGTGACTTGCCCAGGGTCACACAACTAGTAAGTATCTGAGGCTGAATTTAAATTTAAATTTAAATCTTCCTGATTCCAGGCCTGGCATTCTATCTGCTGTGCCATGTAGTTGCCCAGATAATCTTGGAGATAAAAGTTGGTTGAAAAGAAGAGTCACATGGTCAGGTTTGTACTTAAGGGAAATAATTTTCTTAGCAATGAGTAAGTACATTGTGTGTGTATGTGTGTAAAAGAGAGTGAGAGAGAGAGGGAGAGAGAGAGAGAGAGAGAGAGAAAGAGAGAGAGAGAGAGAGAGAGAGAGAGAGAGAGAGAGAGAGAGAGAGAGAGAGGAGAGAGAGAGAGAGAGGGAGGGAGGGAGAGAGGGAGAGAGAGAAACAGAAAAGAGAGAAATTTGAGGTAAGGAGATCAATTAGGAAGGAGGCTAACACAATAATCTAGGCAAGAGGTAATGGGCATCTGAATTAAGGTGGTAGCTATATGAGTGGAGAGGAGAGGTCAAATGTGAGACATGAGAGGAAGAAATATCAAGATTTGGCAAATGACTGTTTACGTAGGTTGAGGAGGAGAGGCGTTCAGGATATTGTCTAGATTACGAACCTGAGACACTGGAAGGATGGTGGTATTTGGAGAAAAAAAAGGAAAAGTTTGCAAGAGGGGAGGATTTAGGGGAAAAGAAAATGAGTTCAGTTTTAGGGATGTTGATTTTAAGATGTCTCCAGGACATCCAGTTTGAAATGTCCTATAGGCAATTGATGATGAAGGACTGAAGTTCTGGGGAGAGACTAGGGCTTTAAATGTAGATCTAGGAGTCATTTCCATAAATGTGATATTTAAGTCCATGAGAGATGATCAGGATACCAAGAGAGAGACTAGAGAAGGAGGAGAGTAGAGGGACATGGTGCAGAACTTTGGGGAAACATTCACAGTTAGGGGGCTTGATGTGGATCATGTGCCAAAAAAGGGGACCAGGAAGATAGAAAATTGGGGACTACAGGTGGAAAATGTAGCACATGTAGTTGCTTACCAGGTTACTTTGGTAACTTTGGTTACTTAACTGTTTTTCTTTGTTACAAGAGTAGGTTCCATTGACACAGGGTAAGTATATTGAGAAACGGATCATAATATTTTTTAAAAAAGCATTAATAAAAGCACCCATACAAAGAAAGATGCATGGTAGGTAGAAGCAGCCTTCATCATATTCTCAAGAATGACTTCTGCAACTAAAAGTGGCCTGAAAGTTGTCTTTAAGGACATGCATGGCCAGAAAAGTAGAGGGGTCAGTCATATGGTGAAGAGAAGGAAGGAACAGAAAATAGAATCTCAACTAGCATCCATCAAATATTGGAAAGATTCCAGGAAAGCCTCCCTTGCATTGAGTAAATCCTTTATAAAGATTTTGCAAGGAGAAACATGTATCACTTGGGGTTACACAGAAATTTGTAGAGCTTCTTCTCTCCCTGACTGCAGCTGGCCACAGGTATTAATTAGCTCAGCACTTGGATGCCTCAGAGATGATGGGGCCCTGGCTTCCTCTACCAGCTGTATGGGACTCAGTGCTGAAGGGTGTTTTGGGGGGTGAAAAAGCAATCCCCTTATTGGCTACTGAGCAGAAAACGCTGATGGGCCTTTACAAGGGAGTGACCCACCCTCAGCTGTCAGGTCAAATCAAGCCAATAAGAATTTATTAAGCTTTGTTCTTTGCTGTTACTATTATTATTTATTAAGCGTTGCTATGGACCAGACATTGTTCTAGGGACAAAAAGAAAGGCAAACACAGTTCCTGGTTTCAAGAAGCTCACAGTTTAATGGAAAGCGGAACTCACTTTATATGAGTACTCTTCAAGTTTATCACTGCAAGGATGAGGGTGGATAGCTGGGACCATCCCCCACTCTGGCCATAAGACAACTCCTTCCACATGGCACTTAGATCAGGGGAACTCTACTAGGTCTTGTCTGTTTATTCTCTATTTTTCCCCCAGATTATAAATGGAGCATGATCTTGAGATGACTATGTCTTGGAGGCAATCACATGAATTCAAGACTTGGTGATCCAACTGGTCTGTTGGTTGGAGCTGACTGGTGGGAAGATGAGTTTCTGCATCAGAAAAGATAAACACTAACCTGAGACAGGGTCAAAGCCCTGGTCTGGCTTGCCAGAAGATATATACACCTAGAGTTGTTTGTATAGTAGGCAGTCAGGATGAAATAAAACAAGGCTCATTTGGCATCTCTGAAAATTGTTTCATGTTCCAATATTTATGTTTCTACTGGAAGAAATCAGTACACTCACTTGTTTAACATTCTGTCCTTGTGCTCTCAGGATAAGAATAGTTATTAGCTACTACTGCATCCTGTTGTCTTTCTTTTAATATGACTTGGTGAGAACCTTTTGCGTATAGCACTTCTTTTGTATGTAGGAAATAAATACCCATTCCAAACACTTTGTATTGTCAATTATATATCTTTCTTCCTCCTACTTTGGGTACATCTCAGATATAAGTCAAAAAGTTAAACTTTAATTTCCCCACAGAGCACTGGGATAGTGATGTAACAAGCTGAAGGGTGTGAGGAAAGGAACTTCTTTAATTAAAGGTCACATTGATGTAGGATTGATCCCACTCCAGACCAGATTCATGAGTCCAGAGCAAAGTGACCCTTTCCTGGATAGGGAAAGAGTATAGCATCCAAGATCTCTGTATAAGTGGTTTTAAATTACACTTAGACAAGAATTGTGCCTGTGGCTTTGAATCACTCTGGGTGACGGGGAGGGTACCCAATGGGGATCCTTTTATGTTGAATGACACAGGGCTAGTGGAAGACCACAAAACATGGCATTTCCTAGTAAGGATCTTTGGATCTCACTTCCTTGGATGTCAACACTTGGAGGAATATAGGGAATCTCTCCCTCACCTGGACTCCCACCTGCATGATGGTCCTATTGCCAGCATTCCCTTTAATTGAGGCCCATCTTCCCTCACTAGTGCATTGGTGTGACTACTTGGTCTGGGCAGATGGTTTTGTACCACCACACCCATGTGGTGTGGAATGCCTGAAGTCAGCAACGACCTGCGTTGGAGGCAAATCTCAGGGTGTCTCCCCTCATCCTATCAACTGAATTTGCTCCAGGGGATGGAATTCCCAGTTACAGTTCTCTTCTTATGTGTGGTCTTTCAGGACATACCCTGTCTAGTATATCATAGAGTGCCAATAGCCATGCTTTTATTGTTTGATTGAGAATCTGTATTTCCTACTCTTCTTTAGATGCCAATCACACAGGGATTTGCAGCAGTGAAAATTCAGGCAACATACATATGTCATCCAAAAAATAGGTATATCATCCAGATTTGCAATAGTTCTGACTCACTGGTTCATTCACCAAGAGATGGTAGCCCAAATATTTGTTTCAATCCCAGAAGAGCTTATGTATAGGAAATCTAGACCCAATCTTCTGTGGAGTCTTTGTTTTTTACTAATTCCCTGGTTATTTTCTTACTTTTCTCATGCCTGCCTCTTTTCTGCACTGTTTGAATTACCTACATTCCCTTCTGGAGTTTTTCTTAATTCATCAGGTTGGTATTTGCTGAGTCTGTGGTAGATCTACTAGACACATATATGAGGAAGAATTTTTAGGTTATTTGAAGGTTATTACTCAGTCAACAAGCATTTATTAAGTATTAAGGAGAACTTCCATGTGCAGGTTACAATGTGTTATTATGAGTCAACTCTGAAATTGGAAGGAACCAAATTAATTCTGGAGGGGTGCAGTTGAATAGTATCGAGATGGTTATTATCTATATAAACTTAGGGGACCTTTATCCTAACTGTCACAAATGAATCTCAAGAATTGGAGCAATATTATATCTCCCTCTTAGAGTTCTAAGGCTACCTCTTAGGAGGCAGAGGTGATTTTTCTAGTGCCATTGGTTTGAGCCCCTACCGTGTGCTTCCCCACAAAATTATCAGTACAGACTCATTTAGTCAACTATTCTAACCACATAGAGATTCTGTCTGGATCCATGACAAATTTAGATGCTGTAATCTTGTGTGTCCCCATAGTAGCAAGACAGTCCTTTTGCTCCTCCTTAAGTTGATTCATTATTCCACTCACCACAATAGCTGAGCCTTCCTTGAGGCAGTTCTTTTTTAGGGATTTTACTGGAATGCCAACCTTTAGAATGATCCCAGTTCCAAATCAGCTGGATAATTAATTTATAGACAGCCTTGAGGCATGGTCATTTTTCTTCAGCTTATCTAGACATAGTTCCTGTGCTCCAATTCACTCCAGTTCTAAAGGCTTTTCACACATAGTCAAAAACTCATGACTGAGAGTGCTTGATTGAGGGTTTACTTTAAGTGGAGTAGGATGATTTGATTAAGTTTTTACACTATGCTATTTTATTAAATATCTTTAATTAACCAGCCAGTAAGCATTTACTAAACATTTCTAACGTGCCAGGCACTGTATTAGGTACTGAAGAGATAAAGACAAAAATGAAGCAGTTTTTGCAGTCATGAAACTTATATTCTATCAGGAAAGACAACATGTAAATATCTAAGTAGGCATAAAACAAACACAGTGCGGACCTTAGAATGGAGGGTAGTAACATCTGAGGGGCCGGGGGGAGGCCTGCTACAGAGGTTGGTATTTGTCGGGCTTTTTGTCCTTTATTTTGGGAGAAGGCCAGTGATATCGTGGGGTGATGTCTTGGCTTGCTGATGAATTGGATTTAAGTGAAGCAGAATTGCACAAAGTTATCAATCTCACTCCTTCTCTCAGTCATCACTCCAGTGGTAGGACAAAAGTCAGGATGATTGGTGATGGCCTGGGATGCAGTGGATGACCTTGGCATCTTCAACGTCTGACCAAGCTCTAAGCACTCCACAGTGTCTCCTTCAGGTGCCTTCATGGCTGTTTGAACAAATTCTTCTCCTCTGCCCATTCCACTAGGGTAATATCTTCACATGCTTGAGGAAGACACCCCTCTAACTCACCAGTGGGTGTTAGGCCTGTTGGTTTCCCTCATCCTGGTTTGGGCCAATTGCTGAGATGATTTTACCAGGGTGTGGCCACTGCACCTGCTACAGCTTTTTGCAGCCACAGGTGAGTGGAGTCTTAAGGAAGCTAAAGACTCCAAGAGGTGAAAACCAATGGGGAGAATATTCCAGGCATGGGATGCAGCATGAGCAAAAGTCAGAAGACAGACATTAGAGGGTAGTGAATGAGAGCAAGATGTTGAGGATGATCCTGAAGTTATGAGCTTAGGTGACTGGGAGAGTGATGATGTATTCAACAGTAATAGGGAAGTTCAGAAAAGAGGTGAGGTTTTGGAAAAGATAATGAGTTTTGCTCACAATAATTTTGAGATATGTATAAGACATCCAGTATGAAATGTCTAATAAGCAATAGATGATGTAGAACCAGAGGTCAAGAGAGAGACTTTGGGATCTATCTATCTATCCATCTACCTATAGATTGAAAGGGAATTATATCCTTTCAGTTATTGGTAAGAAGTTAACATATCAATGGATGCCGTCTTTGAGCTATAGCTTTGGGTGGATACAGACCAACAGAGTACCTTGAGTTTGGGGCAGATTTGGGTCAGCTGCACCCTGACTGGAGGAGATCAGAATCCTGCATCTGGCTATTGGAGCTTATTGCTCTCTAGGGCCATCTATAGTCCAAGAGAGTGAAAACCTCTCAGGAATGCCTCTTTGCTCTTTACTGCCCTCTCTGGTTTGAGAATGAGAGAGACAGGCTTTGTGTCCGTTTGGTTTGGTTGTGGTTTGGGCTCAATGGAACAGAGAATAATCCTCTAATATCTACGGATCTGAGGAATTTGGCTGTTTTTTGGCTTAAGGAAACTGCTTTTCCCCGGTCAGAACTTTTTTTCCCCTCAGCTCTCCGTTGAGGCAAAAAAGAAGTTGCCACTGCTATTTCATTTTGAAAGCAAAAGAAGAGTGGTTTTTTCCCAAGAGAGTGGTAAAAATCCGGAAAGGAGTAGCTAGCAGAGAAGCAGTTTTGTGTGATTCAGATTGTTTCTGAAATAAACAAGGACATCAGAAGTGAATTACTCTAGTCATGTTCCTCCCTGCTAGATGTTTATAAGTGCATGGGAGACTATGATGAAGATTGTATGGATGGACCGTGATGTTTTGTTTATTTCTGTTTTCGCCTTCTATTGAGTAAAAATTAGGACTTTTAAACTTTTTAAAAAAACTAAATGTTCTATATTTAAGAGTTCATGGTCTCATGGGGACTGATTTTAGGTAAATGGGAAGCACACCAGTAGGGGCTCAGGAATTACCATGTTGAGTAATATCTTTTCTGCACCAGGATTATCCCCAGCATACTGAAAGAGTTGTGAGTAGTAGTGGTGTGGTAGTAACTGTGTGATTGTGGCTAGGTGGCCGCCTGGTGGGGAAAAGCCAGATGCGGATGACATGTTGGTCATGCCTTTGGATGATAGTGAGTGAGTCTGAGGCCATGCCAGGACTACATAAATTAGATTTCCTTCTAACCCCCAATCTTACTTGGGGTTTGAGTTGGGCTCACCAATGTTGGGGCCTCCATTATGATGACTTATTCAGGAACTAGAACCTTCAAAGTGGGTGCTTTCCCTTCCCTCCACCCCCCTTGTTTCCTGCTGGGAATGTTGTTTGTTGTTTCTCATACTGCTGGCCTTGGCTGTATCCAGCTTTTGTTTCCTGGGCTTAGATCACTGGTGTTTTTATTGTACTACTTCAACTATTAACAATTGTTAAGACTTTCTCTCTCCACTCCCCACCCCCCCCCTACATAGTCTTCTTTACCTTCTCCCTTACCTAGGAAGCATCACTGAAGGAGGTCATATGAGCATTTTAATATGACCCACCATCCAAAGCTCCCCAGAAGTTAGGATAGTTAGAGTGAGAGCTGGAAAGGGTCATCTAGTTGAAGCTTCTCATTTTATAGACGATGAAACTGAGTCCCAAAGAAGTTAGATATTTGTATTTCCAAGCACATAGCATAGTACTTGGCTCACAGCAGGTACTTAATATGTGCTTTTCATTCATTCATTCATATAACAACAAACTCATATAGAGTGTAGAATGTTCTAAGGTTTTCAAAGTAGTTCTCCCCCTGCCCATCACCCAAACCCTGTGAGGTAGGTAGTTGAAGTTCAGAGAAATCCAGTGATTTGCCCATTATATGATGTTAGATAGGAAGGTATGGATTTGGACCTAGGTCATCTGATTCCAACCTCATGCTCATTTCAATGGAAGATGCTCCTTCTTTCCTTTTCTCTTCTATGCCAATCAGTAAATTTCCATTATAAGGGCATTCTCAGAACTTTCACTTGCACAGTTGAAGATCCCTTGGAACATGACTATACACACATTTTTTAGAAACCCTTTCTGGGGACTAGTTATAATACAATGGCCATACCCTCAGCATTGTCCTGGATTCAAATCTACTTTCTGGGAAAAGCATTCAGGGTAGAAACCATATCTCAAGGGTCCCCTATGATCAAGAATCAAGGGAGAAGTCCATAAACTGACATAAATTTATATAGTGATTTCCAGTTAGAAGCTTAAACTAGGTCACTTGAGAAGAGAGCTGTGGGGAGAGGAAGCAGTTGTAAGGAAAGTTAGGTTTCCAGGGGTTCTCTGCCTCCTCTCTTTTCCATCCTGAGAAGAAAGATGATTGGGACTAAATTTTTTTACTGCTATCCTAATATTTTCTCTGCCTAATATTCACCTCTGCCCACAACGTGGGTCTGAGATGCCTATGGCAAGCCAGTCCTAGAAGGCAAATGCTCAGTAGCCTCAGGGTTACCTGGGACTTTCCAGAAGAGGGGTTGGTGGTTGAGTGGTAAGGGGAAGCAATGACTGTACTGCCAAGTACCAACTTTGCTGTAACCATAATTCTAACCCTTCCCCCTTACTCAGAAGCTCAGTCAAGTGGTCTGGTATCGTGGAAAATTGTTTGACATGCTTGGTGGAGGTTTTCTACTTTGGAAATCAGATGTTCTTGGTAAAGATGACCTATGAAAAAATCGAATGGAAATCGAAGAGCCTCCACTTTTGGACTCTAGTCCAAAAAATCAATCTCCCAATCATCTGGGCACACTTCGTGATCATTAATGACTGCTTTTTCTTTATTAAGGTGTGGTGTCTCTGGAAGGCCCCTGTAAAAATGTCATTGTTATACATAACACTCCTTTTATGGTTTATGGTACCATGATATCCTTTCTGTTTTTGCCGTTTTAATATTTTTCTGGCTCCTGTACTCCCCTCCTTTCCTGTAGCAGGAAAATGATTGAAAGGGAGAGGAGATGGGTATCTTTCAAAAGTCTCAGGCAGCATCCATTGCCAAATGAGTACCAAATAAAATCTCAGAGTTGGAGAAAGGTTAGAGGTTATCTAGATGCCTGCCTGGTATTTATTTGTCTTTAGCTTAAAAAATCTAGAGATATGGGAGCTATACAAGGCAATTCATCCATTTTTGTTCAACTCTCATGGTTAGAAAATTCAGAGACTTTTATAAATATTTTAGCAAGCCCTTGTTAGTCACATATCTCAGTAGAGATAAATCTACAAGGAAAGAAAAGTGTTGACTTGGTTATAGTTCTCTGCCACTAACCCAGTAAGCTTTCCCTTGCTCTTTGACCCTTCCATTTGTCTGTGGAGACAAAATGATTTAATGGAAGGAGTTCTAGACTTGAAGCCAATAGAACTGGGTTCCCATTCCATTTCTATGTGGCTTTGTGCAAGTCACTGAACTCAAGTTTCCTTATTTTAAAAATGATACTAACAAAATGTAAGCTCCCTGGGGGCAGAGAAAATTTCAGTTTGTAGTTATGTTTTTATGTTGAGCATAGTTTCTGGTACATGGAAGAGTTTAATAAATGCTTGTTGAATTTAATTAAATGGTTGAATTGGGAAGATGAATTCCATGGTTTCTAAGGTTTTTTCCAGCACTAAATCCAAGGAATTCATGCATGAGTCTCAGTGTCTCTGGGACATAATCTGGACCTCATAACTCAACTGGGCTTTTTGTCAATAAATCTGGCGCCATCATGTCCACTATGCTGACCAATGTGTCCAGACGGGGATACTCCCATCTGTTTCCGTTGTTTCCTTCCCCCATTCCTGTTCCTAACAACCTTGTAAGCTGCACTGATGTGCCGGGGGTGAACACATCCTGCCTAGTTAGCAGCCAACTTCAATCTTCACTGTTAATCTTTACTTCCCTCTCCCTAGCAATGCTTTCTTCCTCAAGAAAATCATCTCAGGATTACTCAAGGCCACACTCTTTGAAGGTGATATACTCATAGAATGGGAGAGCTGGTCTAAACTCTCCTTGATCCAATTCCCTCATTTTATAGATGAGGAGAATTAAGGCTCAGAGAAAGAAGTTAAATAGCTTGTCTAAGGTCACCCAGCTAGCAAATAGCAAAGCTGGATTTAAACTCAGGACTTTTTGTTCCATGCTGTAGAAGAGGTATGGGATAGGAGGGAAAAGGAAGGAGCAGGAAAAGGAGAGAAGAATGACCCCAGTAAATTCTGTGGGGTTCTAACAAGAACAGATAGGCCCTAGTTGACCACTCCAGTGAAAGAGTAAGAAGATGGAATGATGTAGGAGAGTTCTAGACCTTCTCATAGTATCATAAACTGTTGGAGCTGGACATGACATTTGACATTATAGAGCCTGCTGTGGGCATTTTAAAGCTAAGGAAATGAGGCCCAGAAGAAATTAAGTATGGCCATGTTAATCCTGACTCTTTTGCCATGTTGATATCTTTATTATTCTAGAACATCCCCACCTTCCCTGGAATGGAAAGTAATGGTGGCTGAGCAGGTAAGTTTAAAAAAAGGTCAATAATCATAATAACTCCCATTTATGTAATTTATATAATATTTATATATAAACATATATTTATATAATTGATATCATATAATTATATATACTTAAAGACTTACAGAGCACTTTCCTCACAATGACTCTGTGAACTGGGCAATCTAAGTGTTGTTATTCCCATTTTACAGATGAGGAAATTGAATCTCAAGGAGGTTAAATGAATTCCCATGTTATAAATCCAGTGTCAGAGCTAGGATCCAAATCCAAGTTCTCTGATTCTAAAACCAGTTCTCTTTTCCCAGTACCAAGAGGTTTTCTCAGGACTAGCCTTCAGATTCGGTAGAAGAGGATTCTGCTAACACAGTGTGATGGGGAGGAGAAGTGCTGTAAGGGAGGGACTTTTCAAAATTCATCAAATATTTCAATAAACAATTTTGAGGCAATTACTGCTTGCAAGGCATTGTGGATGGTGCTGGAGATACAAAGACCAAAACCCAAACCAGTCTCTGCTCTCAGGGAGCTTATATACCATTGGGGGTTAATATGCAAGCAGAGTAAATAAAAAGTTAAAAAAAAAAAACCATGAAATCAGGAGAGATCACTAAGAACTAGGAGGAATAGGAGAGACTTCGTGAGACTGGTAGCCCCCGGGGTGATCCTTGAAGGAAGTTAGGAATTCTGCGAGGTAGGAGAGAGGAAAGAATGCTTTTTAGGCAAGAAAATACAGCAAAAAAAAAAAAAGGCATCAGAAGTGAGAGAAGGGCTGACAGGGGATGCTGGAGCCAGCTCCAACTACATGATAACTGTTTGGTAGCTTTTCTATGAACATTTATACCTCAGAAATTGTCAAACAGCTGCAAATCAGGGCCTGATTTATTTTTTTCTTGTTTGTCCAGACCAGGAGTCTGCTATGACCAAATCTAGCCTGCAGCCTATTTTTGTCTGCTGAATTAAGAATGAATTTTATGTTTTTAAATGCAATAAAATACTTTTTAAAAATGTAAAAATCCATTCTTAGGGGAGTGGTACAAAAAGCAGGGGGCTAGCTGGATTTGATCCAAGGGTCATAATTTGCTGACTCCTGGTCTAGACAAGAAAATGATGGAGAAACGATAAATAGAAATATATTCAGAATGATTTTACATATGTATATGTTTGTGTCTAATGGTAGCCACCTCTAGGGCAGGGACAGGGAAGGAAGAAAAAAAGAAATGTATGTAGTAAGGTTATTATGTATTTAAAAGGAATAGCAAGTTGCACATAATAGATTTGCAGCTTCAGGTGCAATCATCTTTTTGTAATTCTATGCTATGGAAATGCTTTATTTCCTAAATTAGAAATAAAATAAATAAAAAATTAAAAAAAGAAAGCTATGGAGAACATGCTAATAATACAGATTATGCAAAAGTGTGTTGTGTGCTACATCTCCTCTCTCCCCTCCAAGAGCTGGTTGCTAAAAATTTACTAGCATACCACTGGGATGGAGCACCAACTTTAGAAATAGTAAACAGGCCAGTTTAGTTAAAAGATAATTTGTGAAAGAGAATAAAGTGACCTCAGTGAAAGGTTAGAGGCTGGAGCCAGTTTGAGAATGGCTTTTAGTGTCAGATTCAGAACTATACACCAAGCATTTTGAAAACCTTAAAATGCTAAATAAATATTAGCTATTACTATTGTATTTGATCTAAAGGTTGTTTGTAAGAAACCACTGGGACTCTTGAGCAAGAGAGTGGCATGGGCAGACCTGTACTATCTGATTATTTTGGCAGCAGTATGAAAGATATATTAGGGGGAAAAACTGTCAGTGGGGAGACCTGTTAGTAGACTTTCATTTCAATTCAACTCAATTTAAGCAGTATTTATTGAGCACCTACTGTAAGCTAAGGCATTGTCCTAAGCACTGGGATCAAGAAAAGCAGTATGGTGTAGTTTATAGAGAACTAATCTCAGATCAGGAAGGTTCACATTTCTAACATTCTAGATGGATATCCCTGGGCAGGTCACTTACCTCTCAATGTTCCAGACAACTCTCCAAATCACATTAGTAGAGGGAGTTTTCCAATCTGGGAGTTCCCTATGCCAGTGAAATAATAAGTCCAGTTTTTATCCCTGACCTCAAGGAATCCTACAGGAGGAAAACAATATGTATGCAAAAAAAGAAAATTTGTTATTGTTAAAAAATTGTCTCCCAGCCAATCACAGGATTAACTTTTATTCCTGGCCTCAAGGAATTCTACTAGAGGAAAACTATTTGTACACAAATAAATAAAAAATAAAACAGCAAATACAAAATAATTTTGGTAAGAGGAGGTAAGAGGTAAGAGGAAGGGGTGTAAGGCACTAAGTAGTGGAGGCCTCCTGTAGGGAATGAAACTGAGCTCTGCTTTGGAGGAAGCCAGGGGTGCTAAGAGGGACAAGTTAGAAGAGAGTGGGAGCAACCTGATAATGTTTTGAATATCCACGTGGAGAACTTCCTAGAAGGCTGTAACGATTGCCTGGTGCTTGAGCCCTGTTGAGACTAGATAATTTCTTTTGTAGTGGATCTAGGAAACAAGTGTTGGGGAGCAGAGAGAGAAATGACTAGAGGTTTCAGGGAGGATAAAGACTAGGTTTCAGAGGTTTGAGATGGAAGGTTGTGATTAGGGACAGGAATTTCAGAGTTCTTTATCATGGTAATAGAACAGTTACGGGTAAGGGTGAGATCGTCCCCATGTGTTGTCCAGTTGTAGCGAAGATTCAGGTCATGAGAGGCTGGTGAACTGAAATGTGAGGGATCATTGATGTATACCTTGAAATTCCAAAGGAGGAGAACAGGGCTCATGAAGGGAAGACTGAGTCAGTCACTGAATATCTTGAGGGGGCACCTGGACATGTTTCCTATCCCTACTAAACTGAGCTCCAAAGGGCAAATATCTTAGTTAGACTGTGTTTTTCCTCATTATTTAGAACAGTATTTTGAATTTAATAAATTGAATTGAATTGACTGGGTTGAGTCCTCCAACCAAAAACATCTTTGTCATTGTGCCTGTTGAAGGTGTTTGAAATTCTGCCATTGACATCCTACCATGAACAACAGTTGAAGTACACTGATAGCTAACATTTATAAAATGCTTCTGTTGTGTTTTATAATTATTATTTCATTTGATTCTCACAATAACCCTGGGAGGTAGGTGCTATTATCCTCCCCATATTACAGATGAGGAGCAGTTATATCTGGAAGAACTTAATTTGGAGTTAGGAAACTTGAATTCTGGTCCTGGTAAAGTATAGTTTAGGGGAAGCTAAGTGGTACAACGGATAGGGTGCTGGTCCTGGAACGAGGAAGACTCATTTTCCTGAGTTCAAATCTGGCCTCAGACACTTAGTAGCTGTATGATGCTGTGTAACCACTTGTTCTTGTTTGCCTCAGTTTCCTCAGCTGTAAAATAAGCTGGAGAAGGAAATGGCAAAACATTGCCATATCTTTGCCAAGAAAGCCCAGAATGGGTTTGGAAAGAAGTTGGACAGAACCACTGAAATGACTGAATAACTAAAGGTATGATTTACCATTGACTAGCTGTGTAACCTCAAGCAAATCAGGTTACCTCTCTTGGCCTCAGGTTTCCTATCTATAAAATGAAAGGATTGGACGTGGTGATCTTTAAAAGTTTCTTCCAGCTACAAATCATGTGAAAGTATCTTAGCCTGATTGACTAGCCCCTTTTAATTGGGATCTGTTTCACTGATGCTGAGCCACCAAGGGAATCAGATATAAGTTTAAAAGTAAGAAGATGATTAGTAGAGAAGGAGTGGACACAGGGGATTATAGGGAAGATGGACAATGCTGAAGAAAAATGGTGAATTTCATCCAACTGGATTATCTTTAACACAATTTGTAAGCAGGAGGGTCAAGATTTGGATGCAGGTCTCTGACTTCAAATCCAACACTCTTTCCACTGCACCATATGACTTTTCATAATTTCGCTGAGGTCCATTTCTGGAAAAGCCTCAAAAATTACATATAAATTTCTGGTTATTGGGACGTGCAGTTGAGGGGTGGAGGAGGTGGAGTGGAGAGGTCAGGGAGCCACTTCCCCAGAACACAGCTGCCAAATTGGCTTTGGTCTCTGTGTTTTCTTTCCCACTGCACCCAGAACCCTACTATGGCCAGTAGCCAGATGAAGTAGAGGCATTGATCTGGTGCCTAGTTCTGCCTGGGCATTGTCTGCTTTTTTACTTTCTCTTCCTAAGAGTTCTTTCAGGAGACAGAAAGGATGGAGAGGCCAAGTTCAGCTCTTTAAGAACCTTGCCAATGAGGGTTCCCACCAAACCCTTCAAAGTCTTATCAGCACTGTGGGGTGTCTAATACCATTTCCTTCCATTGTTTGTTTTTTTTTTTCTTCTGGCAATTAAGTGGAGGCCAATTCCCCCTAGAAGCAGGTTGGCTATTGTGGATGGGGGTGGGGGATGCCCTGACTGACGTCAACACTTTGACTTTATGTCCCTTTGCATAAAGACCTAGGCTCTTGGGCTGCTTAATAACTAGATATTTCAGAGTCAAAAGAGTTCTGATCTAGTCACTCCCCCCAAACTGGGAAGCATGGATCCCTGAGGACATTCGTCAATTATCTTGGAGGCTGTGTACCAGAGGGCCTCAGAGACCCACCAGGGTAAGGTACCGTTTGTTTGGAGAAAATTTCACTGCTCAGCACGAGCCAGGGAGGAGTGGAGGAGGCTTGACAGGGGAAGAGGGAGAAGTGAAGGAGGATGGGATAAGATTTAGAAGTGACTTGATGGAGAGGAATCTTGTTCTTGTTTGTCTGGGTTTTCTACAGGGTGCAGTGGTGGAAATAACACATTTACATGGTGTTTTATGGTTTATAATGTGCTTTGCATCTGTTATCTCATTTGATTCTGACAACACTCTTGTGGGACATGTTATTATAGTTATAGATTTTATATATATACAATGTTTATATTATATATTTATTATATTATAGTCATATATTATATTAGTTATATGTTATATAAATATATCATACAATATCAAATGTTATATTACATAGATATATGTAATGTGTTATATAAATAGTTATATGTCATATCGATATATTATATCATATAACACACCATTATATATTATAGCTATATATTATATAACATGTTATATAAATGGTTATATGTTATATTAATATATCATATATAATGTAACATATATTATAATTATACATATATTCCCATTTTACAGATGGAGAAACTAAGTCTCAGAGAGATTAAATGAGCTATCTAATGAACGTTATGTTAATGGAATGACTTGTCCAAGGATTTTCAGCTAGTGCAGCTGAGTATAGATTTTGGAGTCTTCTAATTCTAAATATGGTATTCAAATCATAGGCTCATGGAGCTGCAAAGGACTTCAGAGATCATCTGGACTACCCCTCTCATGTTACAGATGAGGCAATTGAGGCCTATTGCACTAAAGTGGCTTGCCTAAGATTACATAGGCAAGAAATAGTGGAGTCAGGATTTGAACTCAGGTCATGTGACTCAAAATCATTTTCCTAAAGCTCAGTTTGGATCGTGTTACTCACCTTCCTTCCTCAATAAACTTGAGTGGCTCCCTATCACTTCCAGAATCAAATATAAAATTCTCAGTTTTGCTTTCAAAGCCCTTTATAATTTACCCCCCTCCTACCTTTCCAGTTTTCTTACACCTTCCTCTTTCTAACTTCGCTCCCCCAACATCCTCTTAGAGTCATTGATGGCCTCCTTGCTGTTCCTCAAATAAGACCGTCCACTTCTGCATTCTGGGAATTTTCACTGGCTGTCCCCCATGCCTGGAATGCTCTCCCTTCTCCTCTCCACTTCTTGGCTTCCCTGGATTCCTTCAAGTCCCAACTAAATCCCACTTTCTATAGGAAACCATTCCCAGTTCCCCTTAATTATAGTGCCTTCCCTCTGTTGATTATTTCCTATTTATCCTCAGTTTCCTAATGTCCAAAATAAGGGACTTTGAGAATGATCTCTTGAGTTCCTTCTGAATCTAAATCTCATGATTCCCTTCTATTTTTCCTTTGCTTATAGCTCACCTGGGCAGGATCATCCCTAGACGACAGTCAGATCTTTCCCCTGTGGCCTGTTTATTGTTGATGAATATCAACGGCCATGTTAATTAAAAAAATAAGGCCTACTCAACATTGTTGTCCTTCCAAAGTAAACCTGACTGGTGTAAACCTGAACAAAGCTATGATCAGTTTCGTTTTTTTCCTCTGAGTGTATACCTAGATATTTTTTCCTATTAGAAATATCACATTTTAGTGGTTTCACCTACATTTGAGGGCAACCCATAATTAGGCCAGTGTGGGTAGGTGCTTAACTGACTAGAGAAGTGATGAATAGTATTTACAATGTTACAGTGTTAGTGTTACAGTGGATAGAGAGCCCAGCCTGGAGTTAGGAAAATGGGAGTTTAAATCTGGCATCATACACTTGCTAGTGTGTAATCCCAGGTACCTATCTCACAGGGTTACTGTAAGGATTTGTAAAGCACTTAGTATAGTTAGGTATTACATAAATGCATCTGTCTTCCCCTCCTTAAAAGGCTATGATTCTAAAACATCACGGAACATTTTATAATTAAAACAATAATTTAAATAATTAAATTATTAATTTAATAATAAAATAGAAAATATTTTAATAAACATTTAATTAAATTATTTAATAATATTAATAATAATAACTCATCATGGGGTGGAACAGCAATAGAGCTCTGGACTTGGAGTCAGGAAGACTCCTCTATGTGAGTTCAAATTTGGCCTCAGACACTAGCTGGCTGACCTTGGGCAAGTCACTTAATCCTGTTTGCCTCAGTTTCCTCATCTGTAAAATGAACTGGAGAAGGAATTGGCAAACCACTCTGATATCTTTACCAAGAAAACCCCCCAAAAAGAGATCACCAAGCATCAGAAGGGACCGAAACACTTAAACAACACCACTCATCACAGTCATACCAGAAACTTATGGTCCAGAGTTTTAGGCTTTTGGAAAAAAAATGATTGACTTTTAAATATTTTTT